>JAOYRS010000046.1:2500-602500 GCA_032432895.1 Dryadula phaetusa
AAAATTGAGGTATTGCTATTCATATTTATAGTTATGACTTTCGAAACGTTAGATATAACATATAGACAGTAAATAATACTGTTTATATAGATAAATACACACATTGATCATATACATATATATTAAAAATTAACTTGTCAAAATTTGTTAGTAAAAATAAAAAATTTAACTAAATTATACAATTAAGGGTTGTTTTTCTTATTGTTTTAAATTGATAATAGCAGGGTTCGTTTTCGGACCTACAATATACTCACCTATTGTGACATTTTCGTGCTTTTACGGCGCGAAAATCGACCAAATTGACATTTTTTCGGGGTTTTTCAAGGTTCTGTCCTGAAAACCCCCTCCCCCCCGGACGTTACTAGTATCAGATTGTAGGCCTTCACGAGCCCTTTCACCCGACACCAAAATTTTTTTAAATCGGTTCGGCAGAAACCGAGTTTTTGGCCATTTTAATTATTCATATATAGAAATCCACCTAAGCTCTGTGACTCAGTGGAACATCGTCGAACTTTGTTTTTCTAAAATTGAGTTATTGCTATTCATATTTATAGTTATGACTTTCGAAACGTTAGATATAACATATAGACAGTAAATAATACTGTTTATATAGATAAATACACACATTGATCATATACATATATATTAAAAATTAACTTGTCAAAATTTGTTAGTAAAATAAAAAATTTAACTAAATTATACAATTAAGGGTTGTTTTTCTTATTGTTTTAAATTGATAATAGCAGGGTTCGTATTCGGACCTACAATATACTCACCTATTGTGACATTTTCGTGCTTTTACGGCGCGAAAATCGACCAAATTGACATTTTTTCGGGGTTTTTCAAGGTTCTGTCCTGAAAACCCCCTCCCCCCCGGACGTTACTAGTATCAGATTGTAGGCCTTCACGAGCCCTTTCACCCGACACCAAAATTTTTTAAATCGGTTCGGCAGAACCGAGTTTTGGCCCACCACACCCACCCGATATTCGCTCTGCTAGCTGGGGAAAATTTCCCGCCAAAAATTAAAGTTCCCTTTTGGCTGGCTTAGCTTGTGTGGTGGACTAGGAACTCAATTTTTATAAACTTAGACATTCGGCGGCAATATACACCGCCGAACAAATTAGCATCGGTGTTTAGTATTTAATACAGATTAGACACTCAGTGGCTTTTTACACCACTAAGCTAATATATAGGACACAGGTAAAAATACCTACTCATTTATACTTTATATTTAAATATTTTTTATACTAGACGGGTTCTACAACTATATATTGACTATATAATTAACTATTCAATTGACTATAAAAAAGAAAAATTGACTAAATCAAATCATATACAAATCATATATAAATACGCTATTAAAGCTAATTATACAACTGTGACTTACTTAAACACCATCTACTGTGATCACCATGTTCAGGACTCCAGCGAAGGATAACGGCAGAGACCAGGCTGCGAGCCGCTCACCTATGAAAACTGTAATTAAAGGAAACATTCCACGCAGAGGTCCAGCAATGGCCGCGCTGGAGGAGACTCCATCCCCGGTGGCATCGGGATCGAGATCCAGCGACACCAACATCACGCGGACCAAACTCGACTTCAGCCCCGAGACAGAGGAAAAATCCTACATCAGCAAAACCTCGGAGGCCAAAGCCTGTGTGGCGAGCGCGAAAGCGCATCTAAACAACTCGCGCAATCTGAAATCCGATATAAAAGTTGGCGTTAACAAAGCGCTAGATCGTCTATACGCGCTCGTCAAGCTGCTAGAACAGGAAGTGGGCAAGATGGAGGTCCCCTAGGAGCAGCCTGTCGGGAGAGACAACCAAATGGAACTCTCACGACAAATCGAGGAGCATACTAGACTATTGGCGCAGAATGCTGAGCACATGAAAGAGCTCAAAGTTGCCCTCGAAAATAATGCTGCCAAACACGTAAATGGCACATACGCAAGCGCCACTGCGAGTGCACTCACACCAAAGCCGGTGCAACCCACCTTGCACTCCATTATCATTTCCTCGGAAAAAAGAAGAAGAGACAGGAGATGAGGTGCTAGAGAGAGTGCGAAAAGCAGTGGATGCAAAGGAAGGCTGGATAAAGTCGAAAGGGTCAGAAAGGCCAAAGACAGAAGGATCATCCTCGGGTGCCCGACGACGGAGGATAGGGACAAGGCCAGGCAGAGACTGGAATCCAGTCGCCTCGTTGTCGAGGACGTCAAAAACCGAGACCCCATGATCATCCTGAGAGATCTCTTGAGTATCAACTCGGATGAGGAGGTACTCAAGGCTCTCAGGAGGCAAAACGGGGAGGTCTTTGACGGTCTCGCCAAGGAGGATGACAGGATCCATGTCAAATACCGGAGGAGGGCCAGAAACCCCCACACGTGCCACCTGGTGCTGTCGGTTGCCCCCAAAATATGGAGGAAAGCGACAGAACTAGGAGCACTGCGAGTGGACCTGCAGAGGGTAAAGGTCTCAGACCAGTCGCCCCTGGTGCAGTGCTCTCGGTGCTTGGCGTACGGCCACACCAAGAAGTACTGCACCGAGGGAGCTGAGGTCTGCAGCCACTGTGGGGGTCCACATGTGAAGGCAAACTGTGAGCAGTGGGCGGTTAATGTTACCCCTAACTGCAAGAATTGCGTTAGAGCTAAGATTAGCCGGTCAGAGCATAATGCTTTTAGTGATGAATGTCCAATACGTAGGCGGTGGGAGTCGTTGGCCCGCTCGACTATAGCATATTGCTAGAATTGACACGGAGAACTCGGTGTACCGCGTGCTCCAGGCAAATGTTATGCGGAAGAAGCTTGCCACTCAAGAACTACTCATAGAAGCAGCAAAACGGAAAGTGACAGCCGTCTTAATTCAGGAGCCATATGTCGGTGCGGCTCGGAGTATGAGGAGTTATCCAGGTGTGAGGATCTTCCAAAACGATGCGCCAGGGGAAGGAACCGTAAAGGCAGGAATAGCCATATTAGATGACAGCATCGACGTAGTCCAGCATCCTAAATGGACCACAAACAACATAGTGGTCTTAGGGCTGGCTACCAAGGCGTGGAAAATCACACTGGTCTCCTACTACTTCGAGCCGGACAGACCTATGAGTCCCTACATCCGCCAGCTCAAAGCTATATCCGGGAAACCTGGGATAGGCAGGATAATTGCAGGCGGAGACACGAACGCCTGGAACACATGGTGGGGTAGTGCGACGACAAACGCCCGAGGAGACGAATTGATGGAGGCCCTGGACGAGCTTGGCCTTCAGGTGCTGAACGTGGGAGACACGCCTACTTTCGATACCATTAGAGGTGGTCAGCGTTATCATAGTCACGTTGACGTAACCATATGCAGCCAAAACGCACTCGGACTGGTCGAGGATTGGAAGGTAGTCGAAGGCCTCACGAGTTCGGACCACAATGGGATCTCTTTCGGAATTCGGCTTGTTAAATCTCAAGGTGTAAACATTAGAAGAACAACTAGAAAATATAATACAAAAAAAGCAAACTGGAGTCAATTCCATGAGAAACTAAATTCACTAAAACTAGAACAAAATATCACAGCAAGGGATGCAGACAATATTGGAACAACAGAACAATTAGAAGAAATGGTAAATAAATACACAAAAATAATAACCGAAGCATGTACTGCATCCATACCAACAAAAAAGTCAGGGCAACATCTGAAGATCCCATGGTGGTCCGAACACCTGGAAAAGTTAATGCGGGAAACGACCACAAAGAGGCGTCGTATAAGGTGCGCCGCGCCGATCAGGAGAACCTGGGTAATCAACGAATACCTTAAAAGTAAAGAGAAGTACGAAAATGAAGCCAAGAAAGCACAAATATCTAGCTGGAAAGCCTTCTGCGAGAAACAGGACAAGGAAGGAATGTGGGAGGGAATATACAGAGTAATAGGAAGGACGACAAAAAGAGCAGAAGACGTACCGCTAAAATGGAACGGCGTTCAACTGGACGCGGAAGGGTCGGCAAAACTCCTGGCTGAGGTGTTTTACCCGGAAGACTCGAGTGAGACCGACACGCTTCAACAAGCGGACGTAAGACAGAGAGCCAGCAGGGTGAGCGGCGGAGCTTGCGGAATCCCACAGGATCCGCCATTCACCATCCTGGAACTACAGCTCTCGCTCGAGTCATTTAATCCGAAAAAAGCACCGGGAGCAGACGGGTTCACTGCCGACATCTGTAGCCACGCCATCAACAACCAACCTGATTTGTTCCTTGCCATCGCAAACCGGTGCCTCAAACTACACTACTTTCCAAAAATATGGAAGGAGGCAGTAGTGATCGCCCTCCCAAAACCAGGCAAAAAAGACTACGCTCATCCAAAATCGTACAGGCCTATTGGGTTACTCCCCGTGTTGGGCAAAATACTGGAAAAGATGGTGGTGGCTAGACTTCGGCACCATCTTCTTCCACGTATTAGTGCAAACCAGTACGGGTTTATGCCCCAAAGGAGCTGCGAAGACGCCCTCTATAACCTCATCCAACACATCCGATCTAAGTTGGATGACAAAAAGATTGTAACTCTGGTGTCATTGGATATAGAGGGTGCCTTCGACAACGCCTGGTGGCCTGCCATAAGGATACGGTTAGTCGAAGAGGAATGCCCTGAGGGTCTGCGCAGACTAATAAACAGCTACCTGGAAGACCGACGAGTCCGAGTAAGGTACGCTGGAAGAGAACATGGATGTAACACCACCAAAGGCTGCGTGCAAGGTTCCATCGGAGGTCCTATCCTTTGGAATTTGCTATTGGACTCTCTTCTAAGGGGATTGGGAGAAAAGAAGGTATTTGTGCAGGCTTTCGCTGATGATGTTGTGTTAGTATTCCACGGTGACAAAGCAGTCGAAATTGAGAGACAAGCCAATGTCGCTCTCGACTATGCTCAGAAGTGGGGCATCGCGCATAAACTCAAATTCGCACCAACAAAGACCAACGCCATGATAGTGACGAACAAGCTAAAGCACGATACACCGCGACTGAGCATGGGCGGGACTGAGATAGCCATTAGTCACGAATTAAAAATATTAGGACTCATAATAGACAATAAACTTACCTTTAACGCACACGTAAATCATATTTGCAAGAAAACTGTGGGACTTTACAAACAACTCTCCAGGGCAGCCAGGGTGAGCTGGGGACTCCACCCTGAAATAATTCACACGATTTACATTTCAGTAATAGAACCGATGGTGCTGTACGCCGCCAGCGCGTGGAAACCGGCGGTCCATAAGCTGGGCGTGAGAAGAGGCTGAACTTTATTCAGCGTAGCTTCTCCCAAAAAATTTGCAAGGCCTACCGCACGGTCTCCCTTCATTCGGCCCTCGTCCTGGCGGGGATACTCCCCCTTGACATCCGCGTGCGCGAGGCCGCCACGCTTTACAGAGCCAAGAGGGGGGGTCCGCTCCCGGACCTGGCGGGAAGGGAGATCGAGCGATTGGCCCCTGTGTCCGACTGCCCCCATCCGGCAGAACATATGTGCCTGAGGTTCCTGAATCTGGAGACGACTGACCAGGTCCAGGAAACGCTGAACAGCGCAGCCCTTCAGATGTATACAGATGGCAGTAAGATTGAGGGTAAGGTGGGGGCCGCAATCACCCTGTGGAGTGGCGGGGCCGAAACTCGTGCCGTCAAACTTACCTTGCCATCATACTGCACCGTCTACCAGGCGGAACTTCTGGCCATATGCAAGGCCACAGAGCTAGCACTCGGGCACAGGGCAAACTCATTTGGGATTTATAGTGATTCTAGGGCAGCGTTGCAAACAATCACTAACCCCAACTCCCTCCATCCACTCGCAGTAGCAGCCAGGAAAAATATAAAATCCCTTTCCGACCGAAATAAGGAACTTGCCCTTTTTTGGATAAAGGCACACGCGGGGATGGAGGGAAATGAACGTGCAGACCAGCTGGCAAAGGAGGCAGCCTTGAGACTGAAGCGGGCTCCCGACTATGATCTTTGTCCGGTTTCATTCGTCAAGAGAAAAATCCGTAAGGACTCTCTTGACGAGTGGAACCAGAGGTACCTGGCCGGGGAGACCGCTTCGGTCACAAGGCTCTTCTTTCCCAACGCGGTGGAGGCGTACAGGATTGTCGGAACTTTCACACCAACAAAATTTTTGACCCAAGTATTCACCGGACATGGGGGGTTCTCTGAATATCTGTATAGGTTTAAGCTCGCGGAGAGCCCAGCTTGCCCTTGCGACCCAAGCAAAGTAGAAAATGTCCCACATATTCTGTCAGAATGTCCCATTTACGCCATAGTGAGGCACAACTTAGAAAGTAAGATTAATAGTACAATAAACGTAAATAATTTTAGTTATATAATGAAGAGTAGAAATAGAAAAGATTTTTTAGACTTTTGTATATCTATCGTAAAATAGTAAATAGTAAAAATAAGGATACAATATGAAACCACAATAATATAGATTATTGTTGGCATTCATATAGGATTAAGAATAGAAGATTAAGTAGAAGATAAGAAATTAGAAATAAGATACTACGAAAGGCACGCAACTAAGTTTAAGAACAAATAGATATAAGTTGTACCATAATTTAGATTTAAGCAGCAATAGAGGTAGAGTTAATAATAAGTTCATGGAAGACAAGGTCTCCATATTATCAACAATGGAGGTGTTTAAGTATTAAATTTAAAAAAAAAAAAAAAAAAAAAAAAAAAAAAAAACCTAACCTAACCTAACCTAACCTAACCTAACCTAACCTAACCTAACCTAACCTAACCTAACCTAACCTAACCTAACCTAACCTAACCTAACCTAACCTAACCTAACCTAACCTAACCTAACCTAACCTAACCTAACCTAACCTAACCTAACCTAACCTAACCTAACCTAACCTAACCTAACCTAACCTAACCTAACCTAACCTAACCTAACCTAACCTAACCTAACCTAACCTAACCTAACCTAACCTAACCTAACCTAACCTAACCTAACCTAAACCTAAACCTAACCTTTCTAATTTTGTGTTGTTTCTTTGAACAACATAAGTTCTCTTTACAACAAAAAAAAAAAAAATAAGTAAAATAGCTAAATAATAATTAAAAAAAAAAAAAAAAATAAATAATATAAAGTTATGCCATTTTTTCTTGTTTTAGTTGTAACAAGCCCTTTCGTTGATACCCATATTGTAAAAATGTATCAAATATATATTTTCGTAACCCTTTCTCACACCTACCACTTGTTGTTACCGAAAATAATATAAATAGATTTTTAGCTTAATCGATGAAAAGAAGAGCTAGTATAATTAAAAAAAAAATACTTAACAGTAGTAAAATTAAAAATACGTAACGTAATTAAATGATTTTTAACAAATGTTGACTTAGAAATAACATAATTATTTCTAAGTTAAAATTATTTATATATACATTTGTTAACAATAACGGGCTAAATGTTTTAAATAAATTTAAATAAATTGAGTTTTTTAAAGTATTCAAATGTTAAGTTTACGATACCATTTTTCGTAAGTTTATTAATATTACTTAAATATATTAAAATATAATGGTTACCATATGTAACACAATTTTAATTAAAAAAAAAAAAAAAAAAAAAAAAAAGCAATTTTTACCTATATACTATACAAACGACTACAAATATTTAACAATATAAACATTTTTATTATTTAAATTTAATTTGATCAGATATTTTTAGATATTATATTAAATATTTTTTAAATTTTAATAGTTGTAATCTAAAAATATTTTTTTAATTATAGTTTTGTTTATTTTATAATATTTTTCTTAATCATAGAGACATGATACACTTTAACATGAAAGTTGTCATTGCTTTATTTATCTGTAAATATCATTGGTTATCAATTATAAAATGTCATTTAAATGTTACACATTTACAGTTACATATTTTCGTATACGCTATTGTTTGTTTATATAAATACAGCAATTTTTACGAAAAAAAAGGAAAGAAGTCAAGATTTCGTGTTGATATAATTTATTGAATTAGCTAATACAAATCAATTAGTTGTATAAATAAAAGGAATACAATTTAAAAAAATTGTAAGTATTTAAATTTTATTATTTTTCAAGTAATACAAGCTTCTGACATTATCGTTAATTAACAAAATATAATTGAAGTATAACTTTAATAATGTAATAGAATATTATAGAAAGTCTTTAACACAGAGTGAAATCTTAAAACTGTTTACTACAAACAATACATACCTATTGTGTTTACATATAATCTTATAGAATTTTGTATCTGAAAATTATAGCAATGACAGTCCCCAATTAATAAAAAAATTATAATAAGTGATACATATACACTTACTGAAGTATTGTTTTATAAATAATTCATAATATTGGAATATTTCAGATTTGTGTAAAAAAAGCCTTAGTCTGCATCAGAATAGATAAAAATAGTCGGTGAATGAATGCAGATACTGATAACAGCAACAACTACAGAAGAATAGGTAATGGAGTATTATGGAATATATTATGGAAGTGACGGAGTTAGAATTCGAATACAAGACTTTAAAGCTTTTCTTAACATCTCATATATGTTGTAAGATTATCTGATTTCTATAAAATATGAAGATTTCAGCATGTAAAATCCATAAGTCTTTTGTATATTGTCATTTTTTATAGTTAATATTTTATATACAATGTAAAATTTTTTTTTAATTAATTTATTAATATTAAGCTTTGTAACAATTTATTTCTGTATTTACTCGCGGTAAGCAATCAATAAGACTTAGTGATGAACATAAATTTTTGCTTAATATGTTTATGAAAATATTTTAAATGTATTTGAAATAATTGTGAATATATTTTTAATTTTGTGACAAAATTCTTATTGCAATAATTACAAACTTCCTAATAAAACAATAATATATCAATTATTTACTAAATATACTTTTATATATTTTTTATATTAATGTATTTGTAAATTTTTTTCAAATAAAGAACTATTATGATGGCGTTTTATTTAAAAGAAAGGTCCCGTAAAATTTAAGTAATTTAACATGACATCTGTCAGATAAATGTCGAACGACGATAGATGAATGTCTGTAGAGAGTGAATCTATTGTCTATGAATATTGTCTCTATTGAGATAGGTTCTTATAGATTAAAATAAATTGGTACTCTTTGTGACCGCACACTTGTTTTTTTAAATAAGTATTTAATAAATAAGTATTCTAAATATATACCTACATGAAACAATAATTTACTGCTTGTATTTTATTTATTCTTATTCAATTTCATTCTTTTATTAATAGATTTAAATATATCTAATATATGGTATGATAATCTATGGTTTTTCATCAAATGTTACATAACTATTGTTAATCAACGTTACATAACTAACGTTATATTGTCTAAACCGTTTCCCATACAATATACTCCTTCTAGTTTTGTTTGAATCGCCACAATAATAACATATTATTTTACTAAGCGTTATTGTAATGTTTAGTTTCCTATATGATAACGACTTAAATGATAAGTAAAATATGTAAAGAAATATTAATTTAATTATTTTTATTGGTTCAATTAGTATTTAGTACCTTTAAGTAAGTTATTGAGGCCGGTTGTGGCGCAATGGGATAGAGTCTGAGAGAGAGTCTGTAAGCGTGATCGGTTGTGGATTCGATCCCCACTAGGGGGAGTGATTATATTTAAATTAATTTCATTACCTTGCTCTGATTAAGACAAAGTGCGGCGTCGAGTTCCACCACTTAACACGCAATGTCTCAAATTCGGTGGAAAGCGAAGCACAGAGTATCCTGACAATAGGTACCTTCTGTCTATCTTGCTATGCGGGATAAAAGCGTAACGCTAAAAAAAATTAATGAAAAAATAATATGTGTAATTAATGTCGTTTTGTTTAATTATTATATTTTAATAATAAAAAATTGATGGTGGAGACTAGCTAATAACAAATGAAGGTGCATTCCGCTGAAACCGCTCATGAATATCGAGAAAAGAAACATTGGAATAAAAAAAATGCTAATTATATAGTATTTTTCATCATTACAAGCTTATCAATATTTTTTGTCTCAAATTTGATGTTCTAGCACTCAGTTTAAGCTACTTAGTAAAAATAATAATAATAATAAGATTTGACTTTAAAATTACGTAATATTAAAAAAGAAGTGCATAAATGTATACTTTGAAAAATTTTGTTTTTTGTTGAAACTTCAAAGAAAAAGAAAAATTAAACGAGATTTATTATCAGCCGTAACATTGAATATATATAAAAGGTTGTCTTAATTTTACAAATATCTTTAAAAATGCCTTTTTAAATCCATATAGTTATTGTAACTAGCTAAATATATTATACTCATACAGGCAGTATTAACCATAAGTACCTATTTTTAATAAATTAATTTAAATAATCAATTAATTTGTTCTTTATGCTTAAATTTATTATATAATTTATTAATGTTAAATATTTATTTTGTATATTTTATTCCCTTTTTGTCTAATTACATTGTAAATATTGATAATTGGTAATTTGAAATCTGCCCTTTTAATATTTTTACCTTAATTTATGTGAAAAATGTGCTGTACGTTTCCCTTACAAACATATAAAAACATTTGTTTGATAACATTTTTGAAAAAACGTATAAAAATTCTGAACGCAGCGGGATTCGAACCCGCGCCTCTTGGATACCGTCTAAGCGCTCTGACCGCTAAGCCATGCATTCTACTACCAGCTGCGTTGAAATTCTTGTACGTTTTGTTACAACATATTTATGTAGTTTTATAAATTTTTATACGTTTTTTCAAAAATGTTTACTAAACCTTAGTGTGGAATAACACTTTAAAAATAGTAAATATTAAAATAAAATAGCAATCTCTCTTGTTAAACGATTATTTCTTAATAATCTTTAAGTAGTTGAAATTTGTAAAAATCTCTCTACAGAGATGCTAACAACATAAATAAGTTGTAACAAAACGTATAAGAATTTCGACGCAGATGGTAGTACAACGCATGGCTTAGCGGTCAGAGCGCTTGGACAATATCCAAGAGGCGCGGGTCCGAATGCAGCTGCGTTCAAAAAAATTTTATACGTTTTTTCAAAAATGTTTTCTAATCCTAAGTGTGGAATAACACTTAAAAAATAGTAAACACTTGTTTGATATTTATTTTTTCATTTAACAGGCAATTATTCTCTTAATTTACATAATTTAAAATTGTTTTAAGTCTTTGTGTTACTGACATAGTTTGAGATTTTAAATTAATGTAGTTTCATTTTAGCAGGCACGGTGCACCGTGTACAGTGTTACTGATAACTGCTGCCTTTAATGGTGCTTTTTATATGTTCTCCACAATCCTGTTTAAAACACCACGAAATAAATGTCAAAATTATATGTACGTATGTAATAAGTTATTAAAATATAATTATAAAAGTGAAATCGTCTCTCATTTTCTGAAATAACAACATGCGTCTTCACGCCAAAGAGTCTGATCTGATCTTTACTTTCTTTTATAGCTGTTTTAAGATTTTCTATTACGAAACGGAAGGACGGCTGCGGTGATCGGGCGGCAAAGAACCTGATCACCAAGGTAACAGTCCAGAAGGACAAGTGCGAAGGACTGAATTTGTCATCCCGTCGATGCCCGGTGCCTACCTTGCCTTAAGCATCTTGAGGTCTTCAGGACGCCAAAGGGCGAAAAGGATGGTAGTGGAATTGATGGACTAGTAAGAGTGCTTCGGGCCTTCTATTCAATCCTGCGGTATATGGTGCGGTGAAAGAATTAATTGGCCAAGTACTTGGCCATGATCCCGGCTCTAGAGGCGGTCTCGGTAGTTAGAGCCTACGAAAGGCTTTTTGTTAAGAACCGTGCGGCGTAGTGGCTAGTTTAAACTTGTCCTCACTGGTGCTGCAGATACGCGCCTCCCACAGTCGGCGCGTCTGAGTTTGGACGGCATTTTCGCCCAGACCTTGAGATTGTTGTAGTTTTGGCCTCGAGCATTTTATGCTTGATTGCAGTTGGGCGTGATTGAAGGCTCCTTGAACTGAGGCTAATTGATAGAACCTTACAAAATATATTAGGATGATAAAACGATATACAATAACAGTCGACAAAATTGAAACTGAAAAGAGAAGCAAAAGTATAAGAATGGAAAGAGGGGTACGCCAAGGCGATTCTTCTGTCCTAGAGAAATTATTCCGCTCATTAAATTGAGAAAATTATGGGTATATACCCTGTTATAGTGAGTTAGGGCATTTCATGTTTGCTGACTACGTAATAATACTTTCTTCGACCAAATCAGAACTAACAAAAATGCTGGAAAATTTAAACAAAGAATGTCAGAAATTAGTTTTCAACACGCTCAATGCTCAAAGCTCCACGGCAGTTCCTTCCACATTTAATGTGCATTTTTGTAACATTAGATCTACATTCTAACCTGAATATTATCCACCACCATCTTGAAACGGCACGGCCTGCCTTATTATTTCTGACTCAAATTGCCCAACCAAGTGACATAGCCTATCTTCAATAACCCGGCTACAAAATACAACATAATTTTGTGCGTCACGCCGGGGTCGCTGTATTCGAAAAGGAGGACCTGAGTTTTCGTCGCCTTGCTAATTTTGAAGTTCGGGACCTGTCTACCATCTAACTTCGTATTGATTCGGATGATCGCGTCCGAATCTACTCATGCTTGTACAGGTCCCACAGTGATAACGCAGAAATGGACCGACTTATGGAGCACATTCAATCGGCTATTGACGATATGCTGTCCCAGCTATCCTCTGCCGAGGTCGTAATACTTGCCGTTTAAATGCGCAGCATGCCGATTGGCGTACATCCCGCACTACCGACTACGCAGGGAGGGCTGCGTTCGACTTTCCTTTGGCAAATGGAAGTCCCAATTGACAACCACAATGCCTCCTTACTGGACCTACTACTGAACATCCAGAACAGTATCAGGTTAAGTGCCAATCGGTGGCAAGTCACGGCCCAGGTTTTGTACGTCTTGCAAACCAGCTGCTGGCTTCCCGAGAAATTATGCAAGTTGGTTGCCAGCTACCTCACTGGATGTAGCGTAAAAGTTTTTGTTCTCAATTAATGACCGTGAACGCTGGCGTCTCCCAGGGCTGTGTGCTGTCCCCAACACTGTTCTACTTGCATTTCAATGATTTGTTAGAGGATCCTTGTATTCATTGCTATGCAGACGACAGTACGGTGAATGCCGTCTAAATCGGCCGTGTAGGTCTTTCTCAGGAAAACGTCGACAAGTGCTGTAAAAAATTTGTGTCTTCGATCGAGGCATCCCTTGAGAATTCTTGGGGTAAAACCTGACCCGAAACCTGATTCAGTTCAACCCTCTTAAGATACAAGTTTGCGCGTTAACCACTAAAAAAACCCCATATTTCGTATCACCAGTTTTTGAGAGCAACCCCTTAAAGCCGCGGCCGGTAGCAGTTATTGGGCCTTAGCGTTTCGAGCGACTGCCAGTATTGCGATCATGTGGAAAGCAAGGCCAAGCCTTTAATAAAATTTGTGTCATCTTTTTAGCCTTGAAAAAACTTTGTCATCGGAGAGACCTTCAAGAAGCGCGCTTATTCCCTTAACCTTAAAGGCCGGAAACGCTTCTGACGCTCCGCTGGTGTTACACGGGGCCTATAAAAAAATTGAACAAACAACAAAAGAATTAACAATAAAAATCGGAAATGCATGGAAGAGATATTGAACTTTTAAAGAAATTATTAAAAACAAAGAAATAGGTAGAAATAGGCTACGAAGACAAAACTGTACAACACCTGTGTATTCCCTGTACTATATGGATTCCAAACGTACGCTCCATCAAAGAAACACATTAAAAATTTAGAAAGACATTAGAATAAGAAATGCAATTATAGAAATAATACAATTACAGAAAAAAAACGAAATTAGAAAATGTTTATTTATAAACAGATGACATAAATGGTGATAGACAGGTCATACAATACGTGGTACCGAAAAATGGAGCCATAATCGACATCATCGATCCCAGAAATAGTAAAAGAAAACATGGAAGGCAAAATAAAAGACGAGAGGACAAAATTAAAGCGATAACGGGTCCGTCATGGTTAAGAACCGCCAGAGACAGGAATGAGTGGAATAAATTAGAAAAGGCCTTTGTCAACTTTGGGCAAACGGAGGTACCTAAATATATTTGTAAAAACTCTGTAAAGTTATGTATAATATCCGAATAAAGGCTTTATTATTATTTTATTAATATTATCTACGAAAGAAATCAGGAATCTCATATGTATTTATTTTCCCAAGTGTTGAAGATATACACATTGTTTATATCACTGATTTAGAATTAATTCTACCTGATCCTGAGCCACCATGAGTTCTAGAACTTCTAGAACTTCAAAACAATTCTCAGAAGAATCTCCATGTCGTATTTAACAGAAGACAGTTTAAAGTGCGAGTTTGCTCCAAACATATGATTGATCTCTTAGTTGCTATTTTATATTATTTAAGTAGAATTTACAAAGGCATTAATAGTATCTTTTTTAGAATAAATTCGTGTCGCATTAGAAAAGAGAGCATTAAGTTTTTATTCAATAAAATTGTTTGGTTTTGTAGATAAAGGAGGAGTCCTTAACTTTTGTTAATTTAGTTATTTTATTTCTTAACAAAAAGAATATGGACATTAGTTGTAGATATACGAAACTGACCCCTACCCACGAAGGTATCCCTGATGCTGTACAGAAGTACTCCAAGTGTGGGGTAGATTCGTAAGTTTTCTTTCTTAACTTGTTAGGAAAGTCATATGTAGTTGATGAATGAAAGACAATGTTCGCTTATGACGGCTCCTTTATTAATGCCACATTGCATGTTCAAGAGTACAATGAGAATAAAAAGGGCGTGGCCACATGTGCTACAATGCTCTCTCTTTAATTTGAAACTGTCAATTACCTATTTACCATTTTCTACTCATCTACTATCTCTAACACTACTTTATATTTAATTGCAAATGGAAGAGGTCGTGCTTTATAAAATGTTCGTTTTGCCCTTTCTTTTGATTGCAATTTAACTGCAAACTGATTAAGGCAACCTATTTCCTACGTAAATAAATTACTAAAATTATTTTGTAATTGTTGAATATCTCTCTCTTTACTATTAATAATTACAGGTAACAAGTATAACAATTTGAAATAAATATTAAAACCAAGATCCTTACACACCATATAGTATATACCATAGTATATACCATATTTTAAAAAAACAACAGTCCACATTATTAACATAAATGTGCTGGACTCCATGTTGACTCGCACATGCGGACACGGCGCTCTCTTGACTTTCTTCATCGTCAAATATGAAAGGAGCCGTAGCTCCCAGTCTTCTTGTATTTTCTATAGTAGACATTAATACAGACATCTGTCGGTATGCCTGATTTCACAAGGCGAACTGCAACATGCGCTTATGCCGCCGCGCTTACGCCCAATACCAATAGGAATGTTTGATTTGAAAATTAATAATTATTTATTTCATTTTTGTTGATAAAATTATTCTGGAAGTAGTTACTCTACTGTCCACATTTTCTTAATATTACAAATGGTATGAAAAACAATGTTACAATTTGCTCAAATAAACAAAACCTGGAACTCCGGCAGTAGACGACGACTGAACACAGAATATTAAAGTTACCAGAACCCTTTAGTGTTCACGAATTAGACATTCATAGATTTCCTAAATTTCTTAATTATTTTCACAAGTGTCACGTCATTTGCAGTCAACACTGTGTATTGAGAACCGAACAATTCACAATTTAATTTCAATGAATTTATGAAATCTTTAACACGCTTTTACATGATCAGTGCTCGACTGCGCACTGGACACCTGACACCTGACACTCGACACCCGACACTCGCCTCTGTTCTCTGTTACGTGACTACGTAACTTGTCGTTTCCCCATTTCGTTAGCCGATGGCGGTCCGCGGTACTCGATGCCTGTTTCTTATAATAGTATTCCTTTATGTATTTCAAGTAATACAATTATGTTCAGCGAGTATCAAGACTGTTTTAGTGTTTGTGCACACGATTTGGCATTTAGGAGCACTTACGATGTTCCACAGGTGTTTTATTATGGCTCGTCACTTTTCATGTTTTAAAATAAAATAATGTTTAAAAGAGTATATTTCATTTTGTTTAATCGTTGTGAGCTCTCTTAAGTTTATTAACAGGAATGACATTGATTTCTGCAGACCTTCTACTCCTTTGTACTCCTACTACTTGACAAATATTTATAATGTAATATAACATAAGAAATAAAACTAGAAATATAAACGGAATAATTTATTGTGTGTATTATTAATCAACATTGTATCACATGAAGTGCGGGCAGCGGCCGCCCGCCACAGGCGCCGCCTGCTCGCTCCACTACTCTGCACGGTCTAAATAAAGCCTAATCTGCTGCTCGCGGACTGAGAAGGGAAGTCGCAGTAGCAATAGTGGTGGCTCGCTCCGACGGCAGCGGGCGCTCCGCCCCCACGTCGCCGCGGGGCGGGGCTCCGGTCGGGACGTAGCGTGTTACTATGTTAACGATTGAACTGAAGTACGCTAAAACGAGAAGAAGCCGACTGCGCGAAGTAAAATAAAAGCAAAGAGCGATGTGTGCGAAACAACACGAGTGAACAATAAACATAAAAGGACACGAAGAGCGTATAGAGAATAGATGAGTTACAACAAAATAATAATTATCTACAGCCGGGAGGTGCGCCTCGCGACTACCTCGCCCTACGACTTCTTCTGGTCGTGGTTGTCGGTGTCGGAGTCGTCCAGCTCGGGCTTGGTGCGGCGCTTCTCGTACAGCAGGATGATGGCGCACAGCACGAACACCTCCGCGCAGATGCCGAGGAAGGGCCACAGCGCCGCGTACATGTCCTTGACGCGCAGCACGGTCTCGGCGGGCGCGGCGTCGCGCGCCACGCAGCGGTAGCGGCCCGCGTCCGCGCGCGCCGCCGCGTCCAGCAGCAGCGCGCCGTCCGGCACGCCCTGCTCGCTGGCGGCCAGCGCGGCGCGCGCGCCCAGCGCCGCCTGCGCGTCCGAGAAGTTGGCGGCCTCGTCCGACGAGTTGCTGTACAGCCACGCCACGCGCGGGTAGGGCTTGCCGATCACCTTGCAGACTAGCTTGAGCTTCTGTCCCTCCACCACGTTGGAGTTGGCGGGCAGCTTGAGGTGTGGGCGGCCCCGCACGGCCCAGCGCTGCGTGGTGGCGCGGCCGGCCAGCGCGCACGAGTAGTTGCCGTAGTCGCTCTCGACGGAGTGCTTCACGTGGAACTCCGCGCCGCCGCGCTCCAGCACGTAACGCCCCTTCAGGTCCTGCACCTGCTCCACGTCGCTGCCGTTCTTTTTCCTGCAATGACGTAACGTTTACACGTAAATTTGAAATTAGTGGCACACAGTAGTCTAGTCGCGCGGCTACGCGTACAGTCGGGGACGCAAGTCGACTCTAGCATAAAGTTAAGAAATAAAGAATAACATATTTAAAATTAGCATGTTTGTTCATAAAAAATAATTATTATTTTCTATTTTATTTTTATATTAAAATGTATTTAGATTTTAATCCACCTTGACCTCATAAACCAACTCACTGGAATATAGATTATAAATCTTACCCATTTCCATGTTTTTTATGAAGTACACAATATTACAAAATTATTTGTCAACTTGTCTTACAACCGCGTTCGACCCCCATTAACTAGGATCTAATCATGAAAGCATAGCGGTCCTTAGCATTAGACCGAATGTGTTTCCTTACAAAGGCATATGACATGTCACAAATGTAAATGTGAATGTGGGAATCACTGTCAATATTTCTCGTAAGAATTCGCGTGATTGTGCACTTCACCGATAAAGAACAGAAGTATAGATAGTGCCAAGAATTTTTTTATAGATCATCTTCACTTATCCCTCCATAGGAGAAGGGTAGACAGGAAGTACATATTGTCGACACACTCCGTACTCCGCTTTCCGCCAAATTCGAGACATTGGGTATTGATTGTGACGCTTTGGTTTACCAGAGCTAGAAAAAGGATATATTTTATGTATCGTTTGCCCGGGAATTGAACCTACAACTGATCGCATTTCAGTCAGTTACAGTCAGACAATGTCCCACTGGGCCACTATAGTCCTCCATATTTATCTTAAGATATATTAATGAGATAACTTTTATTGGGCCTTTTGAAGAAATGGTATCATAATATGGAAGCCTACGCCGAAGACTTGATATGTTACAAAAATAATTGTTATTATTATATTATAGCGTGTCAAATCAAGTCAAATCTGTTACATATATTTGACTTGGCTACTATCTTCACGTTTAAGTTCTTATTGAGATACAAAATAGCAATAATTGAATGGTAATAATAGATATTCACAAAAAAGAGTGTTATTTGATTTCCTGAGAGGAGACGCCAACGCTTCCGCCCGCCGTCTGTAACGGTGCTCATGAAAGGAATCTATAAATACGAGCGTCTCAAAGACACGTACATTTAATCACAGAGTAAGACATTTGTCGCCGCTCGCAAGCGCTCGACATACGCAGGTATCTCGAGCGCGCTGGTACTATAGGATAGTATTCAGAGAAATCTCAAATAATAACAAGTATCGTTACAAACATCATGCACGAGATAAGCCGCTGCGGCACTGCGACGACGCGGCTGACGTCAAGCAATTAGAAGCGCGGAAACGGCAATGAACGCGGCGCGCCACGCCTTATCTACTTGTAAAACATTTAATACGGTTTGAAATGGCGCACGCATTGTGGCGATCTCATCGCAAACCTCTTATCAGACGTGATAAGTTTACAAATCTCGCGGAAGACAAACAATTATAATATTATCTGGTAGTCTTTAAAATGTTTTGCGTCAGATGAAGTATAGTTTGTAAGATTTAAATCAATAATCACATACAAGCACTTACGTACTTTCATTGCCTCACTCTGGTGAAATAAAGCTCGACATAGATTTCCGCCACTCAACACATAACATCTCGAATTTCGGCGGAAAGCTAAGTACAGAGTGTCTTGACACTATGTACTTTCTGTTTACCCTGTTATACGGAATAAAAGCGGGAATCGCAGAATTCAAAAATCAACTACAAGCTATTAGATCAATGATAACTGATAGTGAGGGCAGTATTGTGTTGTAAATACCAGAGGTAGGCGAGGCTGTCCGCGTTGGGCAGGCGGCAGAGCAGCGTGATGTTGGCGCGCACGTCATAGAGCACGTCGGCGAGGTCCGCGTCGTCCAGGGCGGCGGCGGTGGCGGCGACGGTCGTGGAGGGCGGCTCCGCGGTCGCGGGCGCGGGCGCCTCACCTGCAACAGGCGGGGTGTTAAAGCTGGCTCGCTGTGCAGCCTCCACTATCTACCACTTGCTACTCGTATATGTACACGATTATATTGAAATGCATATAATATATTATTTTATAGTTAACTAAATACGAGGGTATGTAACTTGTGATCGCTTCATCGCTCATACTAACGCTTTACGTGCCGGATGTAAAAAGTGTTTCTAAAAAGTTCTAAAGCTAATAGACAAACTTCAGGAATGAAGAGATTTAAACATAATGGACATGTAAATATTCTAAATTATGCATATCCTATCCTATCCTCTGTAGTGTGACAAGTGCTTGTGGACGTCAGAGAAGAGGCCACTATCTTTACAGGAGTATCTTTAAAATAAATACTAACTTGCAATGAACACACGTTGTCGGTATACAGTTCACATTGATACCAGTAGTTGGAAATATAGGTAAGGTGTTCCGGCGGTTAAGGCGACTCATCACCTCGTCGTGGCATGTCGCATGAATCATTTACTAACAATCAATTAGTGGACGCTTGCTGACAGACGCTGATCGTGACCGCGTCTCGACGTCTCGTGACAAGCAGGTATACGCGTGTACGAGGAGCGCGGCGACCAGATTCAGTTCCACAAGGGTGATTACAAATTAATTTATTCGATACGCTGAGTGTGTCCTTTACTATGTACCATAATATTAGTGTATTGTAATAACTCTGGACATTCCTTTTGTTTCCTAAACGACAAACGCGTACGAGATAAGCGGCAACTAAAAGTTAATCTCCTCAATCGGGCTGATAACGTACATGTGGAACAGTGACGATGTACATTGATTACACATGAAACGAGGGCGATGCGTATGCTACTGGCAATAGGTAACAACTGCTTTGTTTGTTTTCTTTGTAATACTTTTTAAAGAAGGCAAAAATATCAAAAAAAAATATTAGCATGCTTGTAAAACGAGACGTTGGTTTTCGGCCCGTTGGGCTCATCGGTCGACCTCGTTTTGAGCTGAAGCTCTTCCCACTTCGTTGGCTTCTTCCGTCTTCGACGTCTTTACATTTATTGTTACGAACACATTTAAAGCTGCTATTAATTCAATATCAAACCAAAATTGGAAAATTATCATAGAAGTGAAGTTAAAAGAAGTACCAAAAATATAGAATGATGATCTGTTAAATGTGTGTAATGACGTCACAACCACGAAGCGGCAGGCGGCGACCGTGCGCGTACTGCAACTGCGTGCGCGCACAACGGCATGGCAACTACTCGTGTTAACAGCGACCGCCTAACAAAGCGCTACTGCTAAATACCAACGAGAAACAAATACAATCAACATATTTGAATACATATAGGCTCTACCGGGCAATACTTCTACAAGACGCGCGCCTCTACGTGAGATAGGCCAAACTATTCAATAGAAATGAAGATAAAAAGAATATCGTCGGCGGTCGACGTCGAGCGCGGCTAGCGGCTAGCTGCATGCGGTGATAGCGGGCGGAGGTACCGGCGGCGGGCGGCAGCACGAGCACGCGAACGCGGTGGTCGCGCTCGCGGCTGCAGGTGTAGAGGCCGGCGTGGTGCGCGCGGGCGGCGGGCGCGCGCAGCCGGGCGGCGAGGCGCGCGTCGGGCGCGGGCGCGGGCGCCTCGGGGGCGGCGCGCATGTCGGGCGGCGGCGCCTGTCCGTCGCGCCGCCACTCCGCACGCTGCTCCGGGCGCAGGCGGCACTCCACGGTGAGGGGCGCACCCGCCGCCACGGCCACGCGGCTCTCCTCGCCCGCCTCCGCCCCCGCCTCCGACACCGCCGTCTCTGCGCATGAGGCTTCGTCGGTACCGTGCCGTCGCAAGTCGCGTCTCCGTGAATCCAATATTTAAAGGGCAGATTCCATTGACGGTTCCGAATGCGTATCGTTAAAGGAAGTCCTCTATCGTAAATAATGGAAGCTTCCCTCTTATTGGTCGACTACTTACAATAGATAATTAATTCACAACGGTTCAAAGACATTAAATAATGCCTTGTCCCATTTCCAATGACATTAATTAAAGGCATAACATTAGTGTTCAATAAGAATGATTGCTTGATTGTGTAATTTGACTCGGATTATGTTCATAATTCAAGAGTTTATTAAATACATAATACTAGTAAAAAATAGTATTAAAAAGTAACATTTGTATCAGGTAAAATGTAACATAATTGCAGAGACAAATTGATCTGGCTAGGTTTGTTTTTAAAAAATGTGTTTTATCCATGTTTTCAGGCAATAAAAACCTAAACCTGCTACAATATTCCTGACGGAAATTTCACCAAAATTTACTATGTTATAGTAGCTCAGATAGTAATTGGGGGTCTCAAAATCATATAACACTGGTTCAAGTTCAGATGTTTTGTATTTTTTCAGGTTCTTTTTTTTATGAAAGAAATTAATGTTGAATGTCCTTTAGAAACGCATGTAATGCATATCTAAACGTATTTCATAGTATACTATATAAAAAGAGTTTAAATTTGAACTGATGCTAGATATTTGTGTATTATGAAACTGTTTTTTCTTTTCTACTTTTGTCATCCAGGTATTATTGCTTAAGCTAGTAGCTAAAACAAGTTTTATAATGTACCTAGCCTAATGCCAGTTACTGGTAAAATTGTTATTTATCATTTATTTTATTGTTATCTTGATAAAACAATATAGTAAAAACCCTTGAGCATAATTACTTATATCTCATGCAGTCAAAGTAATGGCAAAGCTAACAAATAAAGCCAGTTTTGTATTTGTAGAATGATATACAAGATAAGACTATCTCAATACCAATGTGATAACTGCTCCAAGCTCTGGCACTGGCAAAGATTCAGAGTAAAATTTGTTATTATGTATACTATAGATTTCTAAGATAAATATCAGAATATACTGATGATGAATTTTAAAATCAATATTACTTTGAAGAATTTGTACCAACTTCTTTGTGTTAACTCAATTTGTATTTATATCTACAATTAAACACTACATTTTATCAAGATACGATTATCAATAAGACTACCAACAGTTATATAAGTAAAAAAACTGAACACTAAAATGAATGACTTATAACTATATAACCTATATACCTTTATAATCTTATATGTGACAATGAGAAATAAGAATTTCAGTTTTAAAAACACTACTTTCTAGAATCAATAATTGAGACAAGGTTATAATTAAGAATAAACTAAGTCATATTTTACACATATTTAATTTGTAATAATTAAAGCTCTTGAAATGTAATTTAATAAGTAGAAATGTTTAGAGTAATCTGTTTTGATATACCTATTTTTGTATTGTCTTATTTAAGAACTTGTAAATTTATATTGCATGCTTTAACAAATTTTATAATTTTATTAACTAAGAACAAGATATGCAAATTATTTATAATTTAAGTGACATCATGTAAATTAGATATTTTATAAACAACAGATAACATAATTTGCGTTAAATACCTAATACATATAAAATTAACATTTGTAACCCCTACTTTAGCTAATTCCAAACTCAATCGTAATGATAATCATTAGTTTAACAATCTAATAGGGTAAAAATGATAAAACTCTAGAGCATGGCCTCGGGTGCGACTTATTATTATGAGAGAAGCGACACTACCATGACATCACCCAACACCCTCAACTAGGACATTATCGCATTGACCTACTAAATACTGACGCATGCAGGAACACTTCCATCTCAAATAAATAATAAACATTCTCGTCAACCAGGTTTAACGAAAGATATAATTAAACACAATATCTACTTACTTTGTGCCTTCGATGGATTTACACTCGCTAAAAATAGAAGTGCCAGTGGCAAACACAAAGCAGTCCGTCTCGTCATTGCGGCGGAGACTCCGGCCAGATAACAATTAGGATGTGAAATTAAAATATTTAAGAACTCGGTTAAGAATAAAATCTGATTAGAGAATACGAGTAGAGCCCACAAGACACCAAGCTCCGAGGCACGTTGGTGCGCAAAATGGCGCAGCAAGGACTGTGCTCTGTGGAACGAAAAGTGACGGAGTACGCGACTTAAACAGCTCTATTAGTGTCAGTGTCAATTTATATTTGACAGCACAGATAATACACCAAATTCCGTGTATTTAGTTATTGATCGTCAAAATTTGTTATATATACAGCCGCCTCCTCCAGCCAGCTCCAAATGCTGGCATTATATTGATTTGTTTTCTTTTAAAAGCAATCAGCCACTTTGTTGGGAGTGGTTACATATATTTGGAGATTATTATAGGCATTTTTTGCTTTCGGCTGAAAGCGAAGTACGGAGTGTCTTTATATACATATATATATATATATATATATATTTATATATATATATATATATATATATATATATATTTATATATAATCAACAGTATAGTTATCGTCTCTGGTAAAATACTTTGTTGAAAGAATATGAAAGAACAGCGATTGCATAATGGAAAGTCTAGTGTTGATTAAATTCAGGAACAATTATATACCACAATTCATATCAATTATACTTATATGTTTATTAATTATAGGTATATGTTTTAAAGAGAAGACATACATTTAAGGAACTATTCTTTGATATCACTGCTCATCTTATTAAAATTTTTAAGTGACTAAAATAAATAAAAATGCAAATGTAAATAAAACAAGTGGTAAACATGGAGTTTATTGTTAGAAGGCGGCCGGGGTGGTGGGTGTCTACGCCCAGACGCGCAGCGTGGTGTCCCAGGAGGCGGTGGCCAGCGCAGTGCCGTCGGGCGCCAGCTGCACGCGCGCCACGCGGTGCTCGTGGCCGCACAGCACGCACACGCGCACGGCGCGCAGCGCGTCCCACGCGCACGCCGTGTAGTCGCTGTAGCCCGCGAACAGCAGCCGCCCGCTCAGCGACCACTCCACCGAGTTCACGCCGAACAGCAGGCTATCCTTGCCGTAGCGCGCCACCTCGCGGTCGGCGCGCAGGTCGAACAGGCGGCACAGCGCGTCGTCGGAGCCCGAGGCGAGCGAGTCGCCGGACGGGTGGAAGCGCACGCTGGTGACGTCGGAGAGGTGCGCGTCGAAGGCCTGCACGGCGTGTCCGGACCGCATGTCCCACACGAGCACCGCGCGGTCGCAGCCGCCGGACACGAAGGTGTCGCCGGTGTCGCTGGGCGCCAGGTCCAGCGCGCTCACGTCGGCGGCGTGCGCGTGGAAGCTCTGCAGGAGCTGGCCGGTCTCGACGTCCCAGAGCGCGCAGGTGCCGTCGCCGCTGCCCGTCAGCAGCTGGCGCTCCGTGTTGGGGAACAGGCACGCCGACATGTAGGAGGTGTGCGTGGCGACGGTGCGCTTGCGAGCGGCCGGCTCCTCCTCCCCGCCCCCGCCGCCGCCAGTGGACAGAGGGAACACCGTCACCTTGTTGTCCAAACCTCTGTGATTGCAATTGGGTCATATGTAATATTTGTTAATCAGTGCCTATAGTATTTTTTTATTTTAATATAAGTTTAGTTGTATTCAGTACATAATGTGTAATTTGGAGTTCATTTTATTATAATACAGTTATTTAAAATTTTAAAAATATTGTAACCCCTGATCTCCAAAAACAAATCCATCAATTGTTTTTTATTTAAAATAACCAATACTATCATCATAAAAGTTACTATCACTGATCATTTGATTAGGGATCCATAAATGATATCTCAAGAATTTCATGATTTTTTGAACCATTTCTCATGATTGTCACGGCCGGTCCTCTTCATGAGTCCACCTTTTTCAAGTATGATTGCCCTTGTCAGCCTCATATATTTCTACACCTACTTATTTTTCTACATATTTTCGTAAGATTAGCTCTTTTTGAGTCTAACTAAAACAAATAAAATGTAAAACTGCTTTTCTAAGCTCAATGCCTAATAAATGTTTGCAGGTGATGTGGTTTTACAAAGCATAAATGTGAAATTGTACAATTTCTGCAGCTAAAATTTATCAAATACAAAATCATGACACCAATAATCTTTCTAATAATAATAATAATATCTCTAATTACATACTGTTATATTAATATGAATTGGTCTTTGATAAAATATTTTGAAATAACTTGTATTGGAGTTGTAAATGTTAAGATATAATTATTGTGCATGTTACCCAGCAGCAACCATATTCCCTGAGGGGGCATATGCACATGCCATTACCCACGTACTAGGCATGGAAATTGTAAGTTCCTTTGTGGCTGTAAATGCATCCCATATTATCAGCTTACCATCCTGCAAGTTACAATAATAAAAAAACATATTTTAATGGCATAGCAATGATATGGCAATAATTTCTTTGCTTGGTTATTACTATACAAACTTTTAAGAATATTAATTTAAATCTTGATAATACTGACCTGGGAGGAAGAAACAATGTGGCGTTTGTCAGGAGACCAGTCTGAGCATAGGACCTTGGCTTGATGGCCCTTTAACACTCGGCGAAGTTTTAGAGTAGGAAAACTAATAGCCTCTAATCTCTCAGCAACACATGACACTGAATAGTTAGAGAATGAAAGAAATAAATTGTAAATAAGTATTTAAATTATACATTTTCAACAGCTTAGGTCTTGCCTATGAAACTCAAGATAGTAAATGTTATGCTCATTAATATAGTAAACACAGGTCGAAGTAAAACCAAAACATTAAAATAAACAGTAACATAGAGTGAGTTGCCGGAAATATTATTAGATAATATTTACATGTAACATCATTGAGTTTCTGGCGCTCCTCCTCCAACTTCTGTTTGAGAGCCTCTGCTTCCCGCAACAAAGACTCCAAAGTCTCCTCAGGGCTCGCAGACACTGCTGTGTCTGCCGCCATCGTTCCTTGACTTTTTAGTTTCGATCACAACATTATTGTATTATGAAATTACACAATCATCTTTAACAACAGCTCCGTGCTCGGAGCTCGGAGCGAGTAGCGACTGTTGAAATCGCTACTTCAAAGTACTATTTTTAATAACATTTTATGTAAAAATATCAAAGACAGTGATATTCTTTTACCTAAGAAACTTAAATTCATGAATCGATAACACTATTACAGACAGCGTCGAAACTCCAAGCAAACGTCAAACATTACTAATACTGGTACAGGATTACCCGTATAGAGCCAAACAAACATTCATGACCATCGATCGATACTATTATATAAAAATGTTGCTTTTATTGTAAATGAGGTAAAAAATATTTATTTTAATATTTGTTGAATCGTTTAGTGGAGAAAATATTTTTTTCGATGACTTCACATTGCAGCTGTTTTTTTTTAATAACTAATCTTTAGTTTTATCTGTCAAATGTCATTTGTCAATTGTCATTCTTAAGTGGATCATGCAACCGTCGCTAAATTTTGAAATGTTTGAACTTCTTATAAATTAATTTTATGTATTATATTTGTGATAAGTTGAGTTTTTGTATAACATAACAAAGTAAGAGTTACAATAAGGAAAAAATATGAGTGTTCCTCTACGCGTAGAAGTTGTTCAAAAGCGACAAAGTCGTGAAAGTAAATCTTTCATCAAAGACATAGTTCACAGCTATCTCTCTAACTTTGCGTCTATAACTCCCGGTGCAACGATCAGTAACAATGAGCTGGAAGAACATTTAGAGCTAAAGGAGCACGTTCAGTGCATCACATTCTGTGATGTCGAACATGAGTCCGAAGTGAGTGTGACGGAATGTGAGCTCATCTATCATGTGTACATGCTAGATAACTTCGGTGCGGAGACCGATAGCATGACAGACACCGCGTCCGGAGAAGAGCTCGCGGCCGCAGACGTGTGGGCTCTTCCCAGCGAGGAATTCCACGGGCTGTGGGAAAACTTAGTGTACGATACAAAACTGAAAGAAGATACGCTTCGCTTCGTCGAAACCGCATTCGACTTCGCCGACCGCGGTGTAGATCCTAATGTCATCGGCTGGAACCGCGTGGTACTACTGCACGGGCCGCCCGGCACCGGGAAGACCAGCCTCTGCCGAGCTCTAGCACAGAAATTGGCCATTCGGCTCGGGGAGAGGTTCCCGCGGGCGCGACTTCTCGAAATAAACGCTCACGGCTTGTTCTCAAAGTGGTTCTCGGAGAGCGGCAAGCTGGTGGCGAAACTGTTTGACCGAATACGCGAAATCGTGGAGGACCGGCGTCTGCTGGCGTGCGTGCTCGTCGACGAAGTGGAATCGTTGGCGCACGCGCGGCGCGCCGCCCTCGCCGGCCTCGAGCCGTCCGACTCCATTCGCGCCGTAAACGCGATCCTCACGCAGCTCGACCGGCTGAAACGGCACCCGAACGCGCTCGTGCTGACCACCTCCAACGTGACGGGCGCCATCGACGTGGCTTTCGTGGACCGCGCCGACATCAAGCGGCGCGTGGGCCCGCCCTCCGCGCGCGCCGCCTACGAGATCCTGCGCGGGTGCTGCGGCGAGCTGATGACGCGCGGGTCGGTGGCGCCTCGTGAGAGGCTGTTCGCGCTGCGCGTGCTGGAAGCGGCGCGCTTTGCCGACACAGAGGGGTCGCGCGCGTCACTGCGGCTGTGGGAGGCGGCGCGCGCGGCGGCGGCGGCGCAGCTGTCGGGCCGCGCGCTGCGCCGCCTGCCCTTCCTGGCGCGCGCGCTGCACACGGCGCCCGCGCCCGCGCCGCCGCCCGCGCTCCCGCGCTTCATAGACGCGCTGCACGCCGCGCTGCAGCAGCACCTGCGCGACACCGACGACCTCGCCGATACTGGACCAAGCGAACGGTGTACGTGACGACTGTACTTGTGTATGTTAAAGTGTTCAAAGTTTTTATTTTGTATTTATGTAATTTAGTATTCTGGTATGTTTATTAAAAATGTCTTAAAAGATGTTAAAGATATGCAGTTTTATTTTTCTTCATACTGAATAATTCTCTAAAACAATACATGAATGTGTTCAGTTATGTGATATCATCAGACTTTATTAATAGCTATATAATAAAATAGTACGGCGTTGAGTTCCACACACAATGTCTTGAATTCGGTGGAAAGCGAAGTGCGGAGTGTCTTGACACTAGGTACATTCTGTCTACCCTGCTATGCGGGATAAAAGCTAAAAGCCAAAAAAATATTTACAATCAACAGAATCAGATGGTTCTGAAAATTGTTTTGTATGATTAGAACGAATTACGTATAAGTAAGTGTCCGCAGTACTCAATATACATATACTATTCAGTAGATCTGCCAACTGTTGCAGGTTAAACTGATTTAATAATAAGTAGATGCATCTTTTTTCTTCATACATGTCTATGCCCTCTAAGGGATATACTATACAAAAATGACTATTTTGGTATAGTATATCCCATCGAGGGCCGATTATAAAAAGAAAGATTATATTTATATTATTTACATTTTTCTTCGTCTGGTAAGACAAAGAGCGGCGTTGAGGTCCCTACTCGAACACGCAATGTCTCGAAGTCTGTGGAAAGCGAAATACGCTGTGCCTTGACACTACGTACTTTGTCTACTCTGCTATGATAAATGCAACGCAGTTCCAAGCCAGACCTTATGCTTCAGTATATTATCCTAAGCTATTACAAGAAAGGATAAATTGTTTGTTTACGTTCTTCATTACATTTTATACAACACTTACAAGTACGTAGTATTTAAAACATTTTTCGAGGTGTTTTTATGAAATTTGGAGTGCATGTGTATCTAGCGAATCTTAAAATACTAGTAAATTTGACATGTTTAAGAGAAATAGCTTTTTAGTGGCGAAGTGCTCAAAAGCGGCTTCAAACAGTTTGTGTAACACATGACAGTGTTTGCTCGTTTCTTTCGCTTGACTGGGTGTGACGCACTTGCCACTGTGATATAGTGTACAATAGAGAGAGCAGACACTAGCGTACTTTTATTCTACTGTTGTTTGATGTTCACTCACTTGTTTGATCTGAAATATGTTGTTTGAAGAAAACATATCAATATTACAAAATAAAGTGCTAATTATTATTGAACATTTCTTTATTTTATTTTAGTACAGAAGAAACTCACGGCGGCTAAAGGCGAGATCACAAACATACAATATGGCGGGGAGTAAGTTTGACATTCAAACAATATAACGTTGTATGAAATTGTGTGTGTGCGTGTGTGTGTGTGTGTGTGTGTGTGTGTGTGTGTGTGTGTGTGTCATCGCCCGATGATCCAGAGCATGTTGAGTCCGGCGGGGCCGAGGTGCGTGCGCGCCAGCGCGGGCGGCTCGCGGCGCGCCGCCAGCAGCAACAGCAGCAGCAGCGTGTGCAGCAGGTTGTTGCGGCCGCGCCCCACGTCCAGCGTGTCGTCGCCGCGCGCCAGCGCGTAGTGCGGCGGCCGCGCGCCCGCGCCGCCCACGCGCACCACGCGCAGCGTCTCGCCCGGCGCCTGCGCCTCCAGGTACGCGGTCACGAGGTGGTGCAGGATCTCGGCGTCGGTGGGGCGCGAGGGCTCCCAGTCGGCGCCGCCCGCGTCCCAGCGGTAGGCGCTGAGCGCGGCGGCGCGCGCTAGGCGCGCCAGGCGGCGCAACAGGTAACGCTGGTCGGCGAAGGGCTCCAGGTAGGGCAGCAGGGCGGCGGCAGGCGGAAGCGCGCGCAGGCGCGCGGGCGGCACGCGGCCCTCGCGCAGCGCGCCCGCCTCGCACAGGGCGGCGCGCGCGAGCGCCTCGTCGGCGACGCGCACCTCGCGCTCCAGCCGCTCCAGAATGGTGGCGTGGATCCACTGCGAACACGTCACACGTCACTCTCGCGTCTCGGGAAGGCGGGCGGAGGGCGGGTAGAGGGCGGATACTTACGAGTCGGAGGTTGAGGTTCCACTGCGTGAGCTGCTGCGGGTCGAGGTGCAGCGTGCGCCACACGCGGCCGCCGCCCGGCTCCGAGCTCTCCTCCAGCTTGCTGTTTCCTGCCAAATATTAACGAAATAAAAATCTCAGACGAGTGTTCTGTGTAGAAACAGCGGGTCATTGTAGTCTCGTTTACATTTACAAACAATATATACGAAGTAATCGGACATATGTCTGTATACACGGGAGACAACAACCACGTGTATGTTACATAGTGACACAAAAGCCGTGTTAAAATGGCTCAAGTCGTATATACATAAACATTTATATGTTGCTATTTTGAGCGGAGATCAATCAGAATGTACGCCATGTTGCCTGCAGCTGCTCAAGGTACACATATGTATTTAATATATGTAATGAAATGACATTTAATTTTTCCAAATTTACCGCGCTCCGCGCGTTTATAATCTGTAGCTGAAAGTCAGTTGAATGACGGAGAATGTTTAGATTATTTTGAACTTTGATTTAATAAGAAAATAAAGAGATATATTATATCGGCGGAGGAGGCGATATTAGTGAACTTTAAATGTCGTTTCTTTGTATTTTCAGAGAAACAATTTGTGTTTTATTTTGAGCATCCTCAATAACTTATCTTATAAAACTACATTTTTCGTTAACTAAAATGGATCGGCTGCAATTTGAATTTACGATGACAGCCTCAAATGATGGCAAACCTAATATATTAACCATAATCTCGATATCTACAGAAGAAGGAAAATGTTATGTTTTACCTGAAGAGCTGAATTCAGTGACTCATCATACATATATTATCAAGATGAACACTTTCTCAAAAATAAAAAATAGTAGAAAAATATGGATAAAATTGGATGAAGATCTTAAGAAAACATATCTAGATGAAGAAGGTAATATGCAATTTTTAGACCAATATTTAGAAGAAATGAGCTTAAAACAACCAGTAGACAAAAGTGACAATTTGCAATATATGTTGGAAAAATTAATAGTAACTACTACGAAGAAAGAAAATCAACATAACCTAAAACATATTTCAAAGAAATTTATTATTGAAAAATTCACAAGTAAAAACCCTAATGCAATGCAATGGATCGAGAATTTTGAAAAAGAATGTGAGCGCTTTAACATATCAAAAGATGAAACAAAAATTGACATATTGAGGTTGTTTTTAGAAAAATCTTGTTTGGATTGGTATAGCTCGATGACCATAAAACTTACAATAAATGCACAGTGGAATGAATGGAAAGACAAATTTTTAGAAACTTTTAAAAACCGAGGATGGGATATAGTCACACATGCTCTTGCATTCAGGTATAAAGAAGGATTACTAATTGATTATGCTATAAAAAAAGAAAAACTACTACTAGATATAAACAAATCAATAGACTCCAATACAATGATAGATCTTATTGCAACGGGTTTTATGTTATTGGCGGGGCTTATATTAAATAAATTAAACAGGGATGAACTTAATGTCACTACTGATTTGTTCAGTGAGATAAGAAAATATGAAGGTATGATGTACAAGAAAAACTCAACTACAATAAAAAGCGGTACATTCCTTTATAAAAATAAAACTAATGATAAGAAGCCACGTAAGACCTGTGAATCTCTAGACAAAGGAATTAGATATCATCCGGAGGAGTCATGTTGGTTCAAGAAAAATAAAAATGAATCTGAAAAGGTTTTTAAACCCAGAAATGTAAATAACAACTTCATTATTGAAGTAGATATAAATACTCAGAAGAAAAACGAGTAAGTACACCATTAATCAAGATCAAGCTTTTATTAGAAAAAAAATTAGAAGTGAGCGGCATTTATGATTCAGGCTCACAGATCTCTTTAATAAATTCGAGACTGATTAAATTAAAAGAAAAAACGGAAAATGTGAATATAGCATATACATGAAAACGGTTAATGGTGTGAAAAAAACAGATGGCTTGATAACAATAAAAATAAAAATATTTGATATAGAAGAAGAGGTGGATGTATATATAGTAGAAAATGATGATTCTAATGATTTTATAATCGGATTGGATATGATAAAAAAATTCAAATTAACCCAAAACGAGGACTTGCAAAGAGAACAAAAGAAAATAACAAATAAAACAGATGAAATGTCTAAACACATTTGCAATAAATTTTAATGAACACATAGAAACAGAAGAATTTGTAAGTATGACAGACCATTTAGATAATGAAAAGTAAATTGAGATAGAGAAAATATTAAAGGAATAAAAAACAATTTTCGCTAAGGACAAATATGATATAGGATCAGTCAGAGATTATGAAGCTCACATAGACTTACTAACAAATAGATACTGCAGTAAAGGACCATACAGATGTACTATAGGAGATAAATTAGAAATCGAAGAGCAAATATCCATGTTATTAAAGAATAATTTAATCGAAGAATCCTACAGTCCTTTCGCTGCTCCAGTGGCATTGGCATTTAAAAAAGGTGAAAATAGAAAATCGCGCTTATGTGTAGACTTCAGGGAAATGAATAAAATTGTTGTTCCACAAGCTCAACCTTTCCCATTAATAGATGATTTGATTATTAAAACTAGAAATTGTAAGTATTTTACTGCACTGGATATAAACTCAGCTTTTTGGGCTATACCACTACGGGTAGAAGATAGAAGTGAAACAGGATTTGTCACACAAGATGGCCACTTTCAGTGGACCTGCTTTCCTTTTGGCTTAAAAACATCACCAGCTATTTTTCAGAGAATATTAAGTAATATTCTAAGAAAGCACAATCTCACAGGATACTCCGTAAATTATATTGATGATATTCTTATATACTCAACCACCTTGGAAAACCATGTAAGACAATTAAGAAATGTATTAGAGGCAATAATAAAAGAAGGCTTTAGATTGAAGTTTAAAAAATGTATGTTTGCTTCAGACTCAGTAAATTACCTCGGGCATGTTATTTTAGACCCGTTACACAATTTATTAAGAAAAAATGAAAAGTTTGTATGGTCAGAGAAGTGTGAAGAGTCATTTAATCAAATAAAAAGATATTTATTTTCTCAACCTGTGTTGGAAATATTCATCAAAGACTTACCAATAATATCAAAAAATCTTTACAGATGCCTCTTTAGAGGGTATTGGGGCAATATTAAAACAGACACAACTTGACGGTAAAGACAAACCAGTTGTATATTTTTCAAAAAAACTAAACGAATCTCAAAAACGGAAAAAGGCTATTTATTTGGTATGTTTTGCTATGAAAGAAGCGGTTAAATACTGGCAACACTGGCTAATTGGCAAACATTTCACTATTTACTCTGACCACAAACCTCTAGAAAACATGAATATTAAATGCAGGACAGATGAAGAATTGGGTGACCTCACATGTTATTTATCTTAATATGACTTTACAGTAAAATATATACCTGGTAAAGAAAATATAGAAGCAGACTGTTTGAGCCGAAATCCTGTATTAGAATCAGAAGATAACAAGGAGGAAATATTGAAAATAATTAATTTAATACAAATAAAAGATATAGTTGAAGATCAAGAGAAAAATGAAACAATAAAAGAAAAGAAATAAAACTTACTACAAAAAAATAAAATCTATTACAAAAAAATAAAGAAACATGAAAAGATTTAGTAAAGAATTCATAAAAAAGGTGCATGAAGACTTTTGTCATATTGGAATCAGACAATTACAGAAAAAAATAAGTCCAATATATACAGCTAAATATCTAACAAAAAATATAATAAAAATTTGTAAAACATATGAAATATGCATAAAAAATAAATCAAGATGTCAAGGAAAATTCGGGTTAATGTCACAACTGGGACCAGCGACAAAACCATATGAGATAATGTCAATAGATACTATAGGTGGCTTCGGAGGATCCAGGCCCACAAAATAATACTTACACCTTTTAGTAGACCACTACACAAGATATGCTTTTATTACAACTTCAAAAACACAGAACGCGAGTGACTTTATAAAATTAACAAAGAAAGTACCAGAGACAGATGAGATTGGAATAATTCGGACAGATCAATATCCAGGTTTCAATTCAATAGAATTTAAACAACATTTGCAGGAGAATAACATTAAACTAATTTTTACAGCTGTGAATACACCATTCTCGAACGGCTTAGATTATTTTGAACTTAGATTTTGTAAGAAAATAAAGAGATATAATAGAGGAGGCGATATTAGTGAACTTTAAATGTCGTTTCTTTGTATTTTCAGAGAAACAATTTGTGTTTTATTTTGAGCATCCTCAATAACCTATCTTATATATATTTTTTGTATAAAAAATAAACACTATCTCTTTTTCTCTTTTATTTTAGTATTCAGAATCTTAGTTGCGTATGACTTAAATTGATTTGCATAATAAGATCTCTCAAATATGAATTAACACATCATTTTAAGTTCAGTCAACCAAATAAGTAAATCACCTTTCGTGAAGAACTTTCATTATAAATAAATATTACCAACTACAAGGAAATGAAAATAAACAAATCCTTTTTAAATAATTTTACAAAAACGTTAAAATATTTGAACTGCATCCGGCTGCGTCGAGACTCCTATATGTTTGTTACAACGTTACTAATGTTGTTAGCATCTCTAGAGAAATTTTAACAAATCTCTGCTACACAAACGCTATTTAGAAATAATTGTCCGGTAAGTTAAAGTATACTTTAAATGTAACTATTTAAAACGGATTAATCGTGTATATTTTGGTATTCGAAAATACATTTTTGGGCACCTAACGTTTCGAACACTTTACAGTAGTTCGTGGTCACAGGCGGGCTGAGGTGGTATTCATCTGTAGTTTCGAATACCAAAATATACGCGATTAATCCGGTTCAAATAGTTTCATTTAAAATATGCAAAAATCGCGAGAATCAAAAATTTTATTAAGTTAAAGTATATATTTAATGTTACGTATTTAAAATTTTTTTTTTCTAATCCTAAGTGTGGAATAACACTTTAAAAATAGTAAATGTTTGTATATAATAGTAGTAACGTAATTATATGTAGCTAGTGTCTACGACTGACCCGTGTCGGTGACCGCCAGCTGGTAGGGCGGCGGCGGGGCGCGCGCGGCGCCCGGCATCGCCGCCCCCGGGGCGCCCGCCGCCCCCGCAGCGCCCGCGCACGCGCGCTCCGACCAGCGCCTGCAACACACACACGCACGCACACTACACTTGCCACTTACGACGAAACGACGTCACCATTCCATTCACTTATCCTTACTTGAGGTATTCGTTTAGAGAACTTTGATCGGCGATGAAGTGATCGTGAGACGTGTCCAGTAGAGAATGTGTGGGCGACGGCGGCGACGGCGGCGAGGACGGCGACGGGGGGGAAGGAGGGGACGGCGGCGACGGAGGGGCGGAGCGCCAGCTGCGGGGCGACAGCGACAGCTCGGCGTCCGACACCGCCCAGCTCTCCCCTTCACTGTCGCTCAGCTGCATTTGCGAGCTGTTGCTTTTACTCAGGACGAAAGAAGAGTCTGGAATCAAATAGAAACTTTGAACATTAAAGATAGATAGACAAAGTTTTTAAAAGAACATGTCAAACACTACTATGTATAAGTTAACAATTTGCAAGTAATAAATAATAATACAAAAGAGAACAATCATAGTCCTTAAATAGTTTCAATAATACAAGTATCTAGGATTGCGGGTTCGATCCCAACTCGGAGTGATTATATTTAAAATTAATTTAATTTAATTTTCTCTTCCTCGCTCTGGTAAGACAAGTCGCAACATTGAGTTCTACCACTCAGCATGTAATATCTCAAATTTATTGGAAAGCAAAGTATATTATCTATACTAGATACTCTCTGTTTTACTTTGCTATGCGAGATAAAAAATGTGAAGCTAAAAAGAGTAACTAGGATTGCAGGAACTGGAAACGAAGACATGCTCAGTAGTAGCCATTTTGTGTCCCTGCCCAGTGCTCAGCTCGCATAGCTCCATAATACAGATCAGTGCAATTGGTTGAATAAATTACTAAATTTATTTAATTGATTTTGATGGAACATAACTTAATTGAATAAATTATTAAGTCATCATTATAAAACAAAAGGGCAAAGGACAAAAAGATTTATGACAAGTTCACAACATGATTGACGCAGATAAAATAACATTTGAGATCTACATTGTTAGTTGATACAGATAGACTTAATTAAGTAGTCAGACTAAAAAGATATGTTCAGAATTAAAAAAAAATTACTTGTAATTATGTAATTTGAAATATTATAAAAAAATAAATAAATCATACAAATTACAGATTGAGAATATTTTGATATTTTTATTAAAAACGGATAAATCTTTAAAAAATAATCTTTTGGTCCACAAAGACTCACTGTGTTAAAGTATGTTAATCTGGTAGGCATGAAATAAGTTGATTTTGTTTTATTTAGCTTCACACTTTTGTCCAACATAGCAGGGTAGACGGGAAGTATCCAGTGTCAAGATACTACGGTTTCCACCAAATTAGAGACATTGAGTGTTGAGTGGTGGAACTCAATGCCGCACTTTGTCTTTTACCAGAGCGAGAAAGTGAATATAATTCAAATATGATCACTCCCCCGATTGAGGATTGAACCCAAGACTAATTGCATTTACAGTCAGAGGCTGTCAAACTGAGCCATATTTAACTGTAATAATATACTGCACATACAATTTGTACAGTACAAACAGTAAACCTTACCAATGTCTTTATTTAATAATCCAAGTAATTTTTGTTGCTCGGGAGACAGAGGCAGCCTCGGAGCTCTGCTTGGAATCAGTGAAAATGCATAGTGTACTAAGTTGGCTGCCATAATTGCAGCAGAGATCAGTTCTACATAATGCAATGCAGAGGTATGCCCGGGACACTTACATGACCTTAAAAATAATTATGAAAATTATTTTATCAATTATTTCAAAAATAAAATAATATGTAATAGAAGTCAATGTATTGATAATTTCTATAACTGTTTAATTTAAATTTGCTACTTATTACTTTCGAGATATTAAACACTCAAATATAAATACACAACAAATATACTTACAAATCATAAACGAAAACCAACAAAAGAACAGCATTAACTAGGATCCATTTAAGAGAATTAGAACGTTTTTTATTTGTATAATTCAATTCTATAGTTCTTTGGACCAGTTTAGAGTTTGGACTAGAAGACCTAAAACAAAATAAACATAACCTTACTATCAAATACACAAGTTTCTAAGATCATTGCACATTTTTCTAAATAAACTTACATATTTGTACAAGAGAGTTTTCTTGTAACTATAATGGAGTTGCAAATTCTTTATCACTTTCTTGTATTATTATAAAACCTCAATCATGATTCGGTAGAGGCGGCAACGGAATGCTACAAAGTAAAACTTAGGTAAATGTCAATTTGTAACTGACAAGTGTCAGTTACTAGGAAATGACAATCGGAGTATTTTGTTGCCACCGAATATAATAATATACTTTACCGAATAAAAAAATGTATAAGATACAGTCGTAGAATTTGAATATTATCTTTTGTACTTTGGCTTTTTTTTATTTATTTAAAAAAACTAGACTAAATGGAACTGGTAGGTCTAATTAATAAGCAATTTTAAATCCACGAAATTTTAGTGAATTTTAAACAACTTGAAAAGATAAGTTTGCGTTAATCATCCTAGTTAAAAACTAGCTAGTCATTTTAATTTGGAATTAGTTTTAAATAAATTAGTCATACATAAGCAGCTAATATAATTATTTCTATCTGTACACTAATGCGTACTTTAAAGGCCAGACATAGATTATTATCAAATTTTGTAAAACAAAAACAAAATACAATATAAAAATTACGGTTAGAATATAATTTTGATTTTGAAAAGATGTTTCTATGCGTGTGTGTAATTTTAGAGCGCAGTTGATTTATTTGCATTTAAGATGTGACAGACCATTCACCATTTTTGTGTGTGTACCGAAAAAATTGGCAGACACTTTTGTATCGGAAGAAACACTAAAGCCACTTCTCTTGTGGCTCTATGTTCTTATACAAGGAGTTACTTGGGAAGACGACATTCTGTGTGAATATATAGTTGAAATAATACAAGGTAGTTGTAATATACATTATTTCATTTTAATAACAACAAAAATATTTTAACGCACATATTATTATAACGAAATACTCGAGTGAACAATATTTGTAATTAGTTTAGTTCCAAACTCAGTTTTTCTATTTAAAACAAATAAATACATAATTTGTTCTTTGGATATGTTTCTTAACATAAGCTAGTGTAACATTTCTGAGATAGTCACTACGTGCTACGTAAGCGTGACTGGAGGCCGGCATTCACTACTTAAATATTAGATTATATAATTTAATATGCAAATGTAAAAGAATTTAATATTTAATAGTTATAAAATTTTAAAAAACGTCTTATAACAATTTAATTACAGAGGCACTTTATTGCTTTGGAAGTAATCAATTGTGCTAGTGGCGCGCTACCGATCAGGTACTACTGAAGAGTTATTCGGAGGAAACTTACTTACGATTGTTTGGTGTTTTATGAACATGCAGTGTCACCGCGAGCGTGCGGCCTGTCCGCAGCTACTGGAGGTGTTCTGCTATTGGTATAACTAGAAATAATTTATTTGTCTAAGGAAACGTCGCCGCGACACTGACGCGACGAGTCTACGCACGGTACTACGAAACAGACGACCGACTGGAGTCATCGGAGGTGCTACGTGTGTAGCGGCGCGCGGGCGACGTGCGACATGTGCGACACGCACGCAATGCGGGAGGTGTCTTTAGATATGTTCTTTAACAGTCCGGGGACGCCACAGCACCGCGCCGCGCGGCTCGCTAGAGGTCCAGCAGGTGCAGGTGCACGCCCCAGCCCGTGCCCGCCGCCGTCGCGGGGAGCGCGCGCAGCAGCGCCGCGTGCTCCGCCGCGCGGCCCCCCGCCCGCCCCGTCGCCGCCATCGCGTGCGCCGCCGCCGACACCTGCACCCAGCCCGCCCGCGCGCCCGCGCCGCCCGCCGCGCGCTCCACGCGGCACTCCAGCAGCCACGGCCGCGGGCGACGCGCCTGGTGCAGCGACAGGAAGTACGTGCGGCGGGCGCCCCAGCGCGGCCCCTCCTGCGGGGCGCCCAGCCCCGCACACCGCGCCACGTGCGCGTCCTCCGCCGCCGCGAGCACCACGACCACGTGCGCCGCCGCTGTGGTCACGTTGAGCGCCAGCGTGCGCGCCTCCAAGTCTCTCTCCGCGCTCGCCGGCAGCAGGCGCGCGCTCAGCCGCAGCTCGGTGGCGGGCGGCTCGCCGGCGGGCACGCTGTGGCCGCGCGCCACCAGCGACAGCACGGGCAGGAAGTAGGGCGCGCCGCAGTACGCCCAGCGCGCGCACTCGGCCGCCGACGTGACGCGCGCGTCGCGCACGCGCGGCACGGCGCCGTCCAGCGAGTGCGGCGTGTTCGCATCCAGTTCCGGGATCCAGTAGAAGTCCTCGTGCGCGACGTCGGCGTCGTCCTCGGGCACGGCGTCGCCGGCGCGCGCGCGCGGCGCGTGCACGGTGCGCCGCGTGTGGAATATCATGATGCGTTGCGGACGGTCCTCGGCGTAGGGCTCGCCCAGTGGCGTGGTGAGCACCAGCAGAGTCGTGATCGCCGACGCCGCTGCGCCCAGCCACAACAGCGGCGCGGGCCGGCGGGCCGCCACCACCAGCGGCAGCACCCAGCTGCACGCGGCCAGCGTCAGCTGCGACACGACAAGCGCCATGATGACGTCGGGCGGCAGCGGCGCGGTGCCGGCGCGGCCCATGATGGGCACGAACATGTTGACGGAGCCGAGCGCCAGGTAGGCGGTCTGCAGCGCGGGCAGCGCGGCAAGCGCGGCGGCGGCAACGGCGGCGGCGGGCGCTGCGGGTAGCGCAGCCGCCAGCGCCGGCAGCGTCCACAGCAGCGGCAGGAAGGCGGAGCGCAGGCCGAGCGCGGCGCCGGCGGCCAGCAGCAGCGCGGCGCAGAGCGCGTGCGCGTCCCGCCAGGCGCGCCAGGCGCTCCAGCCGCGCGCCAGCGCCAGCACGCCGCCGCGCGCCGCCCAGCGCCGCCACGTGTAGCGCGCGTCCGCCCACGCGCCCACCAGCGCTGCACGCCGGGACGTCGACGCTTTAAAACCCTTCGTATAGCGTTACTTTGGGACGATTAATCCGGAGTATTTAAATATTTTGACAAGATTCGATATTGAGATTGAATAAATATTTGTGTCATCAAATAGACACAGAACTTAAAACTTGAGCATCTCCTGGTGGTTTTCGAATTAGTAAGTATTATAAAAAAATATAAAATACTAAAAGCTATATAATATAATTAATTAATATTAACTTATATTCGTCTAATGCAACGTTCAACGTTTGTGTATATTGTGGAAAAAAATATGAAAAAAATAAAAAAATTTATAGTTCTTTGAAAATCAAACAAATAAACTCAATAACTAGACATTTCAGATGTTCCAACTCTACGATATCTATAGGATTTTATATAAGATTCATTCAGTATTGCTGCTTTTAAATAATACGTAAGAATTTTCTTTTCTTGACTTCCACTCGAACTCGATAATCCCGGCATTGACAATAAAAATATTCACGTAGATTCTCATACTTTTTTGGTTGTATGTAAGTGTGTATGCAGTCACGAGGCGGGGAAGAGTAATGCCTACTGCAGTTAGGTTTGAAATAATGTGCATGAGCAACAGCTAACCCGGCAGCGCGTACAGCGGCAGCAGCAGCCACGGCCGCGCGTAGAACGACAGCCGCGCGCCGCACGCGTGCAGCAGCAGCGCGGGCGCCAGCGCCGCCGCCGCGCCCGCCGCCTGCGCCAGCGCCGCGCCCGCCGCCGCGCGCAGCACCACGCGCGCCCACGCGCCGCGCGACACGTGCAGGCGCCGGGCCGCGCCGCGCGCCGAGCGACGCAGCGCCTCCGCCACTAGCGCCAGCGCCGCCAGCGCCGCCAGCGCGGCGTGCGGCGCGCGCAACGCCACCACGAAGGCGCCGAGCACGTCGAAGTAGACGGGCTGTCCGTCGCCGTCGCCGTCGGCGGGCGCGCGCGGCGCCGCGTCGAGGTGGTCGGCGGCGAGCAGCGCGCGCGCGGTGGCGAGCACGTTGTCGCCGGTGCGCTGCAGCGCGGCGCGCGGCACGCGCGCGGCCGTGTCGAGGCGCGTGTGGTACACGTACCCGTTGGCGCTCCAGGCGAGGTCGAGCCCGGAGAGCGCGCCGAAGTCGCGGAACACGCGGAAGTCGGTGTCGGCGGGGATGAGGCCGCTCTGGAACAGCTCCTGCGCCACCGAGGACGCGTAGGGGTGCGGCGCGGCGGCGGCGTACTCCTGCACGAGCCAGGGGTCGCGCGGGCCCGCCTGGAACAGCACCTCGCGGCCGCCGGCGCCGCACGCCTCGATGTTGATGAAGGCGCGCGCCGACTTCGCCCAGCTGCGACCGAGTACGTACGTAATCACAAACGTCGCCGGACACTCTAATGTCATCGTGAATGTATACTTTTATGAAATAATCATTTATTAAATCTTGGAATAAGAAATAAGAAAGAATGTGTTATAGTTTGTCAGAAAAAAGATTACATAAAATTCATGTTTGTAAGATTTGATAATTTTCGATTGGTTATTTTTTTTATTTTAACTAGTAACGTTCTCTACGGAGTCGAGATCTGTTCGTGGCGGGCGGCGTGTGTACTGACGGGTGCTGCGTGACGAAGGCGTGCGAGGCCTGCATGATGTTCTCCTCGGCGCCGTTGAGCAGCAGCAGCACGGCGCGGCGCAGCGGGCGCGGCGCCGCGGCCAGCGCGCGCAGCGTCTCCAGCGCGACCGCGCAGCCCGCGCCGTCGTCGCTGGCGCCTGTCGGGGGACACACGGATACTGCAGCGCGCTAAGTCAAGCAGGTTAAGTATTTTCTCACTCGTTGAGAAAATAATTTGCCCGCTTCACTTTCTCTTTGTCTGTCTGCGAGTTCTAAGTTAGACGGTACTCATAAATAGGTTTCCTCGCTCTAGCAAGCGAAGTGTCGCCATTCAAAACATAATATAAAGATCGACGCATTCGTTTAACGTAAATTAAAATAGTGTCAGTCAATATGTTGCGTACGAGAATGTTTGAGTCACTATCACGCCGATAATAGATATAAACGATAATCGATAGTGTGACCTACTTGATACTTAAAGTTGAGTCAAGTAGCAATTTAGTACTTTAATTGATATTCACGTGTAATTTATTTCTCTTCAGACTTGGAAAAAACGCACAAAAACATGTGGCATGATATTTATGTCAAAGTGAGTACGTCATGTACAATTTCAGCAACTGCTGATTGTGCAACCAACCACGGTGCAGATAACCGTACACAATGAGAGATACCTACTTAATATAAAGAAAAATAAATTTAACAATACAGCCGTATAAGAAGTGTGTATTAGGAAATTAAAGTGGCCGTAAAAATCTGGGCAGCCTTGAGCCTTGAGCGTCGAGTGTCGAGGCGGACTTCGCTGTAATTACCCGCTGTGACGAGTGCTCGCGGCGGCATTTTCATGACTCTCGGAAACTCTTTTAATTGCAGTTATCATATAAATGAAAAACAAAGTGTTTTTTCTTAAAAATACATAATTATCACTCAAATTATAATTATCATTCAAACTAGCAAATGCATTGCTTTTTAATTAACTAAATTGCCAATAAGTCTAATTAACAGTGTTGAGCGTACATACAATTTGCGAGTAATTTGAAGGCCTAAGCGCCGTACGCAAAAGAAAGATATTCGAAAGGAAAATAAATCATTTATAAAAAATATACAATGTTAATATCTAAAAGTAGATAGTGGATTATATGATACTAGTATAATGGAGGCAACTAGGCAGTGACCCAGACACATCCACCACTTTCCGCAGCAGATTGCGCAATCGGGGAATATGCTTGTGGCGGAATAGGCGGAGGCTGGAAGTAGACTGGTACGGTTGGCAGTGCGACGACCACACACACAGTAGACGGTATGGGTGCGCGTCTCTACTATACACGTACATATATAGTAAAGCTAACATGAAATGTTTTTATTTATTTATTTATTTTGGCAGAACACGACGGTGTACGATGTATGTACAAGTGTCGTATGAAGAGATACGCTCTACATTGTGATTTCAATTGCCCGCTCCCCGCACTCCCCCCCGCGCCCCGCGCTCGCCCCGCGCGGTAACTATTCGCATTGGAGGCAATTAATTAATAACGTGTTGCGAGCGAGGCGTGATTTTGTGGAGTTATTTAATATGATATGTAATGTGGTGAGGGTGTTCTCACTATATACCACTATCAATAGACCCTTCATTTCGTCGAGGCTGTCTAACGGCAGGCGCTACGTACCATTGGTCTTCATTTCATCTTGGACTTTTCGTCTTATTTCTTACCACATCTTTGTCTTACCAGAGCGAGAGAATGAGAATAATTTTAAATATAATCATTTCCTCGAGTGAGAATCGAACATTTCCACATTCCTTTGGTGGGTATGGAATTCGTGATTATCACTCATACTGTTAAGCACTTGTATGTTACACTCACCGGGACTGTCGGGCACGGTGTCGAAGTGGCAGTTGAGCAGCAGCGCGCCGCGCGGGTCGCGGGGCGGAGCGCCGGCGCCGCGCGCGCGCACCACCACGCTCTGCACGTCGCGGTACAGGTTGCTCATGCCTGCGCGCGTACATTAACCGCGACTACATTGTACTTTACTGTTGTACATTAATTACTCTAAATGCAATCAAATTAAAACCATGACAATACAAATTGTGATGTGTTACGTGCCCAGTATTCATACTTTACAAATGCATACATGCGTCACATAGGATGAGAAAAAGATAGAATAGTAGCTAATTGTACAATGACGTAAAGTACTATTTACTTGTTCTTTACTTTTAATAGCATTGATTGATTTAATTGTATCAAGAATATTTCTCCGAGCGTCTCATTTAATATAAACAAATCTACGGCACAGTTACAAGTACAGGCGTCCATTGTACGTACATTGCGCTTGCGATAGAAACTGAACAAATTCAAAAACAGAATGTAATTTGAATTAAAACCGGTTTTGATATCTGTGTTTATATCATTAGAAAACGAGGAAAATGTGTGTTATTTTATTATATAATTCAAGGTTCACTGTGCGTGGTTACACATGTTACGTATTTATAATTACACTACACTACACATTAGCATTTTATTTTGGCACATTTGGAAGGATTTTAGAGGTAAAGCGTGTCGAGTGGTGCTAGTGGTACAAACCATCTAAGAAGGTGAGGGAGAAGGCGCCGCTGGCGGAGAACACGTCGTAGTCGATGCGGTTGTGCGGCGACGCCTGCGCCGCGATGCCCTTCACCGCCTCCACCAGTACGCGCACCGCCAACACCTCGTTCTCGTAGCTGCCGGCCACCTGCCGGCGCCCACCGCCACGACGCACAATGAACAACAAGCTCGATACACATTGCCCACTTATTTTCATTTATTACCCGTTGTCATCATAACGCAGTTCGATAGCGCTATACTGAACTACGATGCAAATATCAATATTAAGTTTTACCTAAAAATTTTAGCATGATGCTAGATAGTCTGCAGCCTCCCCCGAGAATGCAACTCTCATAGCATGCAATGCATCTCATCATCTCTGAAAGGAATTTTATAATCGCGACCGGTAGTATCAGAGACTCTTTTTGATTGAACAAATCAGCAAACTCTTCATTCGATTGGAGTAGCTCACCCTGGGCCCGATGGAGGTGAGGTTGACGAGATGGTCGTGCGCGATCTCCGCTATGAACCGGTCGGGTGGCGCGCTGCGGTCGAGCGGCTCGGGCAGGCGCGCGTCCACCAGCAGCGCGGCCGCCAGCGTGGCGCCGCACGCCGCCAGCGCCGCCACCAGCCACCGCATCGACACCACGCCGTCCTCGTATATGTTCTCCTTTACCTCCTCGCCGTACCTCTGCTGCATCGAGCATGATGTTTTATATTTTTACGATACTTCACTCATAGAAATTTAAGAGAAAACACAATATAGCATTCATTTTAAAAGACGAAATAATTATGTGCACTTACGAACTATTCATTCAAGAAAATAAACTAAGTTTGAGCGTTGTTATGTAATGAGGCTTAGACTAAGTATTTTCTTTATTGAGAAAAACATATGTCAATGTTTATCGTAAATATCACCTATCAGTTAAGACTTAAGACGACAATATTATAAATCGTGCTTTGCAGTAACACTTTACCTGATCTGCACCTGCTTTATATAGTGGGCATAAAATATTAGTTTCTTGGAAAAATTATGATAACTATATATTTTATTATTATTATTCTCTATATAAAACAACAAAATAGGAAAATCTAAAATGTATGCACGTTATGGACTGTGGCTAAGCTTATTTTTACTGAAGTAGGGTTTGGAGTATGCCCATAAACAGTAACGTCGTATGCATATTACAAGTAATGAGAAGTAAAATATATTACGTTTATCAAGTACAAATTAACAATTTTTGTTAGGTGAAATTTAAAATGAACTAAGTTTCTCATAATTTCTTTAAAAAAAATAATTTAAAATAATATGTATATTTTTTGTTTAATAAAAATTAGTTGCCTGGTAATTATTTTATTTCTATTATGCAAAACAATTACATAAACGGAGATCATAAAATAAATAAAAGTAAACGCGAAGTCGTGATATTCATCATAAAAAGTGAGTTTATAAAAACGTAGTTACTATTTCAGAAAAAAATTAAATAGAGTCAAAAAAACGTACCATTTTGTTCGTATTTTTGTTGTTTCTGTTAGTAATATGCATTTTACTTATTTATGTAACCTTTACAATATTTTTAATTTTTGATTTATTTACAGTGTATATCACAATTCACAGGTATTCCGTTGATTAGAACAACCAAAACACAATATCTGCGGCTGTATCCGCCGCATACAACTAGAGATCATTGAAGAAACACATAAGATTGAAACTGACAGCTGACGGCAGACGGCACTCGCCAGTGCGCCTGCACTCTGCAATGCGTCAACCTGCACCTGTCAGCTGTCACGTATCAGGTATTCTAAAATAAAACTACAAGTACGTATCTACCTACTACTTCCAATTATTTAGTTGTATAATATTAAAAGGAAACAATATTTAAATATATAAGAGAACCTTACGTTTAAAAAAGCTTTTATTGTACTTTATAAGATTTTATAATCTAAAGCATATGTGTACTAATTACCATCATAAATAGTATGAACTAAAATGTTACGATGTAGTAGAATTTTTTATCCTATTTAATTAAAGTCTTAATTTAAAATATGTGTATTATATAATTTTTCTGTAGTCTACATTCATTTTCAAGTTTTGAAACAGTGACAGATTATTTGACATTTTAAATGTCAAAAGTTAAAACTCCAGGAACATCACGCTTAGTTGAATTATGATAACACATTTTTATATATTTTTTAATCAATTACACTTTTTAAGCTAGAGTTGTATTGTTAAGAAATAAATATTCGTTTATTGACGCCATATAGTTGTTTAAAAGACTGTATTGATGTAAGATTGTTATAATGTCTAAATGGGTAGGCTACGCCGTGTCCGTCAACTGCGGGGAGCCGTTGGGCTGCTACCAGGGCACGATACTGGAGGCGGACGGTAACACAATCACACTGACTAAAGCGTTTCGGAATGGATTCCCATACCCAAAATCTCAAGTTACTTTAAAGTGAGTTAAGTGTAATAGGAAATTACTAACGTTTTTTTGTATGTTTACATTATTTTCAATCAGTTTTTTTCCATAGTGCTGCAGATATAAAAGATCTAAAAATAATAGAGGAAGCGCGTCCAGAGCCGGCTGCACAGACTCATAGTACAGTGGCTGTTACAAAAGCTAATAAAAAAGCACAAAGAGCCACCGTATGTGAAAACTTGCAAGCTAATCCCTCCCACTCGGGTAAATATTGTGTTTCTAGTATTTTATTAACATTCACTGCTTGATGCTTGAACTCTGTGCTGAAGTGCAGACACTGGTTAAGTATATTTAAATAATTAAAGAAATATAAATGTAGAATGTTAAGAGGAAATTAATACAATATTTTAGGTAAATTAAAACAAAAGTCGAAAACTAAACCTTATGAACATGTTAGATTATCAAATATCAGTGTAAAATTTTGCAGGAACTCAAACTGCTAGCAATACAACTAATAAAGCAGCAAACTCTAGAAGTACTGCTTCGGCACCTGTTCGAAGCAAGCCTATAGACATACAGGGCGCGAGAACTAGTAAAAATACTCACCACTCAGGTAACATCAAAGATAAATTAGACTTTGTTTGTCTTTTATTTAAATAAAATCTAAGAACAGGATTCAAATTCCATATTCAAAAATGTCTTAACATTTTTGAGTACGGAATTTGAATCCTGTTTTTAGATTTGAAAGAAATTACTATAATTAAAAGGTCTCTCTTATCATCAAAACATTTTTTATTTCTATTTATTATTAATTGTTGCCAGTCTGATAAGTTTTAAATAAACACATTTAAATTTTGTGTTCAAATTTAAATTTGTAATTTTATTGTATGTTTTCTCTACAGGCAGCTACGGCAATGCGGGCTCGACCCCGAAGGCCCGCGGCGCCCCGCACGAACGCGCGCGCCGCCGCAACGAGGCGTGCTTCGGCGACTCCGCCTCGCCCGCGCTCCACGACGACTTCGACTTCGAGGGGAACCTCGCGCTCTTCGACAAGCGCGCGCTCTGGGAGCAGATGCGCGCCGCGCACGCCGCCCGCCCCGATGTCGTGCGCGCCGCCGACGAGGCCTCCTTCCGCCACGACGAGAATGTTCTCGGCGCCGCGCCCGTCGCGCCCGCCATCCGCCTGCCCGCCGAGCTGGCCGGCCCCGTCGTGTACAGCGCCGACGACGGCCGCCGCGTGCCCTCCGCTGCGCCCGCGCTGCGCCGCGACTTCTGGCGCGCGCTGCGCCGCCACGGCCTGCTGGACGCCGCCCGCACGCTGCTGGCGCGCGCCGCCGCCGACGTGGCGCTGCGCCTGGCCGGCGGCGTGCGGCGCCTGGAGGCGCGCAACGCGCACCAGGCGCCCGTCGCCGTGGTGCTGGCGGGCCGCCACGGCGCCGGCGCGTGCGGCGTGGCGGCCGCGCGCGTGCTGGCGGCGCACGGCGTGCGCGCGCACGTGCTGCTGGCGGGCCGCGAGGACGGCGGCGCGGGCGAGGCGGACGGGGAGGACGCGGAGGGGGAGGAGGCGCTGAGGCGCGAGGTGCGGCTGTTCGAGCTGGGCGGCAGCGCGGCGGAGCGGCGCGCGGATGCGCTTCCGGCGGCCGACGTGGTGGTGCTGGCGCTGTACGACCCGCTGCTGGACGACCCGCAGGAGCGCTACGGCGCGGCGCTGCGCTGGGCGGCGGGCGCGCGCGCTGCGCTGGTGGCGCTGGAGCCGCCGGGCGCGGGCTGGGCGGGCGTGTGCGCGCGCGCGGCGCTGGTGGCGGGGCTGCCGGCGGCGCTGCCCGCGGCGCTGGGCCGCCTGTACCTGGCCAACGTGGCGGCGCCGGCGGCGGTGTTCCGGGAGCTGCGCGTGGCGTACCGCCCTCCCTTCGGCGCGTCGTCCGTGCTGGCGCTCAACTGAGCGCGCTGCACCGTCGCTCCCGACGGACGAATTCGATTGTAAATATTGAAGGATATTTTTTGAAATTGAATAAAATTCTGAATTTACTCTGCGCCTGTACCGTTGACGACACACCTGACCACCTCACCTCTATCCGTGTATCCCACGCTAGCATATTTATTTTAATCGATAATATTCACCATATGTTTATCATAATAAAACTTAGCATGTGTCTATACAATGAGGACATTTACGTAAAACTTTAATGTTTGAAGAATAAAACATACAGACCTGTTAAAGTATGAAAAGTTTGAAATATTCATCTTAAGAGACATCTGGCGAAACACTACAAGTCGGCTAAACTATGAGAAATACATAAATGGTCAATTGGCCAGAGTTGTCCATCTGGACAGCTCTGGCGCAGGGAATAACGTTTAACTATAAGCACGGTGGTTGTCAGTTTAAATGATTATTATTTTCAAAATGTCCTATTCGCTGCTTTTCGTCTGAATTCCTAATAACTGGTGTTTATGTAAGGTTGAAAGTGCTTATCTATTATTATCGCACGTCCCTGCTGTGGAACAAACTGCGAATGAGACAGAAAGAGGCCCGACCCGAGGTTGGTACGACGCAGAAAACAAAGTGTTTTGACATTCATTTTAATGCAAAATAAGTGGTAATCTAAAAAATACTGCAAACATCTCATATTTTTTTATATTAAACCTCCGGACTAATGTATCTCCAAGTTTTATTCCAGCCAGGACAGGTATCAGAACCTAGTGTCTAGATACTCCATTCCCCACTTTCCGTAAAGTGGTACAGTTTTTACCACATTATGACATGCCACCAGTTACTAAACAAGTTACATTAATAATAAAACAATAACATTTAAATCCATTTATTTATTTCCAAAAAATACATGGAGTCTCAAAAAGCACGTTTGTAACATGCGTCACGCACACACAGACACACACACACACACACACAGGTATATACAACAAGTGATTCACGAAGTATTTGGCTTACGGTACAACGGGGCTCTAGAGGTCGCACTTTACACAATACACACACTCGCAGATACCTCTAGAAGTAACTAGAATCTAAAATACTCTCATTAAAACTGCATTTTGTATGTAGTATTTAGATCCATTAGTATTTCGTGCTACAGCAGTACATATTTTTAGTAAACTTCAAAAAGTGTTTAATGTTGTAACGTTTGGGTAAACGAGCTACTTATTTATACAGTGTGTTGTATTCCGGACATCTCGTACATCTCTGTAAATATTAAAACGAGTAAAAACTGTAAGTGATTCTAAAATAAACAACACTCGGCCTCGCGGGACAGAGCTATGCTCTATTGTATTCAAAGTTTAAAGCTGCGGAAGAACGTCTCTCCACTAATTGCCCACTACTCTGGAATCCGCCAGCGGAGTCCTATGGTCATGGCAGGGCTCCGCTGGCTCGACTGCGTACATTGGTAACGTTTAGCATATTACAGTCACTACGAGTGATCACATGTAAATGCATAACTGCTAGGAAAATAATTGAAGACATATACAAAAGTTCATGATTTTTAACTTATTTACTAACATTTGATATTCTCTCTCTCTCTTAACCCACAGTAACTATGTGCCCACAAAAATAAATATACAAACAAAACACATTCCCGACACCGAACATGGAAATATTACAATGACAGCGGTCCCTGCAGTACTCCCGTAGTACTGTGCGGTGTTCGGACGCCATGTTGGTGAAGTGCTCTAAATTATATTTACATGCAACATTTATTTAAATACAATTATACTTTCAATATATAATGAATAGAAGACTTTGACACGGCCGCCACAACAGAAGCTCTAGCACTACACAACGTTTGACATCTCGTGACGTTTTTGACATTGACATATTGAGAATTTCATTTTGAGGTAGGTCAGTACGCCGCTAACTCAAGACACGAACCATCGCTAACTAATTAGTTGAAATAGTCCCCGGTTCGTATATTTGTAAAAGTACATACCGTGAGAGTGTTAAGGGCATCTCTAATAAATAGTTGGTAGAAGTCGTACAAAAATACAATTCCGAAAACACTACAGCATATTTATGTAGTATATATAAAGCGGCCATTGCGAGTAACACTCTCACCACGTGATACGACACAGTAACACCCACTATGAGTTTATAAAAGTACATAAAAATACTTATAATTAATTACAATGATATCTAAACCCCGCCGCGACTGCGCGCCTCGCGTCGAGTAGGAACACGGAACACGGAGCTCGCTTTGTTATATTTGTGCAACGGACTCGGACAATAAGTGCGTGTTTGTTCAACTTACAGTCAACGGATTACAAACGGTTTTATAGTTGTTTGCATGTATTTCAGGAGATATTAGTTACTGTTAGTAACAAGCCTTCGAGCGTGACGCGAAGATCACACGGAAATTATTCATAAGAAAAATATTTAATGCACAGGATAAAATATACAATTTTATCCTAGGAAGATTGTATCTAAATCCTTTGGTCAATTTTTGTTTTTTTGATGGCTTTTAGATGTGCCAGTTGAGTGCAATTTAATACGCTAGAGTAACGTAGAATCCAGAAGACACGGAGGAGATAAGTCGGTCATATCTCGAGAAAAGGAGCACTTAAAAGACTAGATTAACAGTTTAAAAAGATAGGTTTTATTAGTTAAACCATATTTAAAATTTCGGTTCAGTTCTTTAAAAATGACGCTTGTAACGTGAGCGTAAATCATTTCAATAATGTCACGCCGCATGAAGAACACACGACGAGATTGCACAGCTCGGAACAGCTCTTAAATGGCGGCTTAAGCGTGCCAGTAAACAACATTTGCGCAAAAATTCTCAATTGTAAAGAGATGTCACAGGTGACAGCTGATGGAAGACAGTTGACAGCTGACAGCTGACAGATGACATTTGATATTTGCGTTTAGCGACTAATTGAAATTAGTACAACACTTCAACACTCGATAAAGGCGAGCGACCAAGGGAAGAACCATCACAATATGCAAATCGGCACAATTATAGGACTTAAACATATTACACATGTACAACGTACAGCACACACGCACACACGGACAACAATCACCGCTATATAAATAAACTGTAAGCGAATAAATAGCGCGAAAATATCATTGTAAAAAGCTTACAAAGCTCACGTTACAGATGACGACGCACACGCGCGCGCGCGCACGCACACACGCGCACACCCGCGACGTCCAGTGTATATGTTACAAAAAGTTACGTTTTCATATCAAAATGTTAATTCACAGCAATCGTAGAACAAACGGACTCGTGGAGGAATAGAAAAAATACATTTGTCACTGGATATGTACAGAGTAACTTTCTTTTACGTTATAAAATTTTTCTTACGATAATATAACTTTTAAAAACATTTAAAACGTCGTGCACACGCGCGTCACGGCGCGGGCGGCGCGGGGGGCGCGGGCGGGGCCGGCGGCGCGGGGGGCGCGGGCTCGTCGCGCAGCGTGCAGGCGCGCTGCAGCAGCGCGTGCGCGCGCTCGCGCAGCTGCAGCAGCTCGCGCTGGATGCGCTCGGTGATGGCGCGGCGCGTCTCCTCCTCGGACGCGTCGGCGCGGCGCAGCGCGTCCAGCAGCGGGCGCAGGCGCACGGGCTCGCCCACGGCCAGCAGCACGCGGTTGCGCGCGCGCAGGCGGTAGGGCTCCGCGTTGGGCAGCACGCGGTCCATGCCCTCGTGCCACACGGGCAGCACGAGCGGGGCGCGGCCGGCGCGCGCGCTGTCCGCCACGAGGCGACCCACGCCCCACTTGAAGCGGATGAGCTCCTTGTCCACGTTGACGCGCCCCTCTGGGAAGATGTGCACCCACTCGCCGCGCACCAGGCGCTCCACGCAGAAGTCCATCGCCGGCTGCGGAGCGACGGGAACGTGTAATTAAAACGTATGAACGCACTCGAGGTGACTGGACATATGAACAATGAAATAGAGAATGAACAAATGACCTACATATGATGTTAAATACAAGCTCAGTGGTTCATTTTAAAGCAACTTGTTTTTAATAAAGTGTGAAGTGAATATCTATATGAAGTGAATAAAAGTTATTAAAAAATCTGTCGCTCTACATAATATACGTATACGTATATGTATATAGTATCGGCTCCATGCATATGTACGACGGGACGGGAGTGTAAACGAGATCACAACAGACGTGCTGCAGATCGGCGTCACGTGAGACGCACCTGGTAGACGCCCGCGCCGCGCACCACCGGCACGCACTTGCCGAGCGCGAAGAAGGCGGAGTGCAGCGCGTTGGTGAAGCAGATGTCGTGCGCCGCCAGCGACCAGCGCATGCGTCCGCCGCGCACCAGCGTGCCCGTGTCCAGCACGCCTGCCACACACACAAGTACATTATCATCACCTATTACCGATGGTGTGTCTACTATGATACCCCATTGCTATCCTATAAAGTAATACCTAAGCCACACTTAACCTATGAACTGTGCACAAGGCGCCCTGACTGAAAGCATCATATAAATAACCTATTCATATACCTATATATATGCGTGTACAATGTTATCTACGATTCATCTAATAAAGTGCACTGATTAAAAGGATTTAGCATTTAGCTATTTACTAAATAGAAAATAATACGACGAGCTTATTAAAAATAATCGTGATCTTACATGCTAAGACTGAACGTCACCATATTATACACAGGACATCGTGGCGCAGTGGAAAAACATGACTGTGAACACAACTGGTTGTGGGTTCGAATGGAAATACATTTTAAATATAATGATTTCTCTGAGTGACGAGGAATCTTTATATTTAAAATTTATTTTCATTTATCGGCTCTGAAAAGACAAAGTGCTGCGTTGAGTTAGCCACTCCCAGCAACACACAATGTCTCCATTTCGGGCGGAAACCAGACAACGGAGTGTTTAGACAGTACACGGTTTTTGATTGCCCTCTAAAAGAGTGAAGCTGTTTATAGTACATGAATCTAAATATATATGTACGCGTATAAACAAGTATATAATAGCGGTCAATATATTTTGCATAGTAGGTATGGAGCGAATGTCAGAGGTGTGTGCCGTGTGACGTCACGTGATGACGTCCGCGCTCGCACTCCGCTACGTCGCCTCACAAACATGTTTTAGAATGGACTAAGCTTCTTGTCCATCTCTTTACAGTCAATTATTGTTTTCTACAGTTTTTAATTTGTAAGATATATATTAAGATGTTTTTACGAAGAAATTGTTAGGAATTTATATTTTATTAAAATATTGAAAAAACAATATAATTATTTAAATTATATGTACATAATGTATCTATTAGCATATCATTAGGTGTACTGCGATTAGCGACTGATTACAAAGCAAGCAACTTGTTGATTGATTGGGTTGGACTCCTTTTAAAATACATACTTACTTACGCATAAAATAATAACAACAAATATATTTATAACAATTACATTTAATAATTTAGACGCCATTGTAGCGCAGCACGTGTACGTAACACACGCACACGTAAACGCGATAGTTACAGGTTCGATCTTTGCCGTCAAAACACAAAGTCACTCAACAAGCAATATCTCGCATTCGATCTGAAACTGGTGGAGAGTCTCTAGTGTCTCAACCGGTTTCGTCTGCCTCACTTGCTAGGTAATCGAAAAAAAAGCGTACCGGTTTTATATTTTTCTAGTTTATAAATAATCGATTTTAAGATTTAAGGAGTATATATCTCATGTAAGAAACGTGCCAGTATATATCCGCTTGGCTTATCAGTACACATGATTTGTTATCAACAGTCAACAGTACAGTGACGAAACCGCCCAAGTGATAACATTGTGAGCTTTGCTCGCTACTCAAAAGAGAGGTGCACCGGGACGCGCGGCGTCACGTCACGTCACGCACGTCACATCATCGCACGATATAAACTATTCTTTGTTTATTTTGACTCTAAGTAAATGCAGTTCTTGTTTAATAACTAATAACTACAAATGCATATTTTTGTATATATATACTTTATTATATACGTACTAATATGCTTATTATTCTTAGTTCAGAGTAAGACATTAGTCCCCGTAATAATAACTTCACGCTAAGATTAAGCAGTTGGCACAAATAAATAGTTATTGATAAGAAATAATAAGAAATAGTTATTGATAAGAAGAATATTAAAAACAAATAGTTATTGATAAGACCCAACGTGTAAAGCGTGCACAATACATACACAAATATTACACAGATTATTTTGGTAAAATATAAATATAACCTAAATACGATATAAATATGACTTTTTAAATGACAATATTCGCTTTACAATATAGATTACAAAAATAGCGGAACTTCATTGTAGAAGGTGTGCGAGGTCGCGCAGCGCTGGCGGCTGACGGCTGGCGGCCGGCGGCTGGCGCGCACTCAATATTGGGACACGCATTCTTCACTTAGACTTGTCAATTAACGAACTAACCGACTAACCACCGATTAAATTAGATACGCTAATATAGCTATTGTGACTGTGATGATCACGGCTCCACTGGGACGGGCAGGTTTACTGAAATAGACATACGGTTGTAAGATGACAACGGAGTCGCCTCGACTTCTTACTTCTTATCCAAGATCTTGTAACATTATTTTAATATATTTGTTATTTCTTAACTTCCTTTGAACGCAATTGTGAGAATTGTTATTATGTTAATTTAACATAATGTTATTATTAAGGTTAAGTGTATTTAATGATTACGTACGTATTAATAATATTTTTATGTATATTTTTTCCTTATTTATAAATAATTCGTGAATAATTTACCTACATTCATACACAAGTATGTAATTGTTAAATGGGAAACTGAATTTAACATGAAATTATATTAACATTAAATCTATATATAATATACATATTACGAACAAAAATGCGTTTTGTAAAATATATATTTAATGAATGTTAAAATGTTTCCAGTTTTGATGAATGTTAAAGTACCGGAAGTAATAAAACGTTTCCGCCTGCAGGGAAAGGACAGTATACACTCAGTATATAGTCGTTAACGAACACAACAAAAATATTGACATCCCTACAGTCAGGACCGAATTCTCCCGGTAAGGAGCGAGTTGATAAATTCTAAATTTACATACTAATTAACGAGCAACAAACAAGTTATTTTATTTCGCCGCAAGAATCAGTAGGTACTTGATAGGAAGGCATCAAAGGATGCAATCACAGTAATATGTATAATAAACGTATCAGCTGAAAGACGAACGCCATCTTAATTTACTTGCAACTACGGACTTCTGTAAAGAGTATAAAGCGCCGGGATTTAATAAAAATATATTGTCAAATACTTAAATATACGTGAATTTTTCAGATAAAATGTTTCACCCAAAGGCATATAGCGTTCAATGTCGATGATTGTCGGTAAATATGTAGTTCGACTAGCCGGAGGCCCGCCGCCGCCGCCTCCGCCGCCGCCCGCTCGTCAACAACGCAACGTTGAATCCTCGTTAGAGCGACCACTTCACGTTAGAGCGATTACTTTCGGCTCAATCAATCGGGCCGGCGTCGCTTAGCACGTGCGGGAGCGGACGCCGCTTACTTAACTTATATCTATATACTATTGCGGACTCCTACACATGGAGTATAACACATTACATATATCTATTTAAAGTGAGCACGATTTTTTGTTTCATATGAAATGGAAATTAATTTTTTAATATATTATTTTCTTCTCATCAAAAAGAACTGTGCTTTAATAGTAGTGGCACTCCCAATAACTCTACTAAGTTTAAGATTATATGAATGTTATGATAAATATCCGACATTAAAGTAAAGAGTGTCATAGTTTGAACAGTTGCACAGCTTGTAATGTCTAAGTCCTTTAATTAGACCGATACGCGCGCACTTACCCCAGAGGCCGGGATCATCGAAGCACGAGTGGTGGTTGGAGACGGTGAGGAGCGGCACGTCGGGCGGCCGCTGCACCGCGCGCACCAGCGCCTCGCGGTTGTACACCGTCGTCTTGTTCAGGAATACTGCAAACAGCACACGTCTCATTCCCCCTTCACACTACGCTCTACTATCTTTTATATATGAAAATAAGATGGGAACTGTCTATCGGAAAGGCTACAAACAATAACTAAAAGTATGTAAATGCACTTCATATTTACATATACATTACATACACAAGCAAATAGAATAGAACAAACAAAACAAATAAATCATTCTTTACATCTCAATATGCAAATAATCTTATCTGGAAATTATCACGCAGAACATAATATGAACAGTGGTTTATATTAGAAAAAAAATAAAGAATTACGCAGTTTCAATTGTATCTTTTATTTTTATAACTAACAAATGACGTCACAATATCTAACATGACATAGCTAAAAATATTTTAGTCAAAATATAACAATAATACTCTTATTATATTTAAAACATACATAGAGTTGTGGTGATTCTTGTTTCAAAAGAGGTCATTTCTGACAATAACCTTAGAACCTATCTGACATATATACAAAGAGGGGATGAAGTGACATTTTCTTCAAAACCATCAAAGCCAAAGCTAATGTCAGACACATACTTACCATCATCTAAGTTGTACTACTAAAAGTATTAATACTTATGGTTGATATTGGCTTAAAAAGTGCAATTCGCATGAAATGGCAGCTCTATCTAATATATACTTTGTTAGTCATTCTAATCTTCTGATAAGAGTAATCAATTTTAAATGGCACTATCAAGCAATGTGTAGACTACTCCCAAAATGTACTGAAATAGATTTTTATAGGAATGTATAAGCTGTTATTGTATTACTTTACAGTTTGTTTATGATTGTGTATGGATGCTTTATTGGTAACAACATAACATTAAGTAAAATAAATGTGTCATGTTATAATATTATTATAATATTTTAGTATTAACAACAAACTCAATTGTTTTAATCCAAAAAAGGCAAATTTTGAGACAGTTTTATAGGCCAATGTATATTTTATTAAAATAATTATAAATATGCAAATACAGCTACTGAGCTGTAAGCACCAAGGTTAAATAGCAGATATTACAGGAACAACAAAGGGCTCAATTGTTGTATTAATGCACATAAATATGACAGAGTGTAACAGCATTCACTGACAAATTTAACTTAGTTAGCTGTCATTTAATTGTACAATGCATCAATAATTATTGATAATCATGTTTACTAATTGTTTAATTAATACACTACCAGTACAATGAGAATGTTGATTTTCAACACACAATTTTAATTCAAATTAGAAAGATAATTGAATATATAATCTATAATATCTTGTAATTTTTACAGAACTAAATGTTCACAACCAGCAGGGTAGTTAAAGGTTTCTAACTTAAAGTTTAAGTACTTAAGGCTATAACTTGCATATATTGGTGAGAATGTAAATGTAGATGTTCAATAAGTATTAACCTATTTATAATTGAATCGACATGCACTGTAAGCAGCTAGTTCAGTTTTTTGCCGATCGTAACTCGTTCCAAGTTGTACGTGCTACCCAGTGAAATAAGGAAACTACGTAATATTTTCGTCACTTCGAGCAATATGATACGCATAGGCTAAATATGATATAATGAAACCTACCTACAATAAACTTGCTGAACAAACCGACCACTGCCACCGTGATGGAGCTGGCGCACGACCACAGGCACCCGGGGTTCCGGAGCCTGGGGATGATCCAGCCGATGTCATAAGCCATGTTCGCACGCGGGCGTCACTTACTTCCACTACAATAACATGATGTTTCTTTAATGATTTCTGTTTAAGACTAAATATAAATCCGCCCGTCTTTGTACAACCTAGCTGCTAGTTCGCAATCACATTTATGAATGACAATGACACTACGTGACAAGGCGATGTGACATAACGATTGACATTATTGATACCTTCACTGTGTTGCTATCAATAAAAATATAGATTTTTTTTAATATTTTATATTCCGTTTACTTAGATTCCTTTAATATTTTATTAATATTCATATAATTTATGTCTAAATAAAAACAGTACACATAATACTTATAAAGTCAATCTATCTTATATATACTTATTTGAGAAATATATGTATTCTGATTATTTGAAATTATACAATTCTATAATAATTATAGAATTTTATAATTATCATGGGTTGTAGCTAATAACTGCTGAAATATGAAATAAAACATATTTTTCATATATTTATTTTCAGAACGTTTAAAAATATACACCTATAATGACAATTTCATTTCTTTTTATGAAATTTATATATATATATATATATATATATATATATATATATATATATATATATATATATATATATATATATATATATATATATATATATATTGAACATCTACATTTACATTCTCACCAATTCTTTTTATGAAATTTATATATATATATATATATATATATATATATATATATATATGTATATATATATATATATATATATATATATATATATATATATATATATATATATCATGTAATTGTCATTTTATTGTTTAATATTTAGGAAAGTGTATTTATAATAAATAAAATAAATAAATAAAAATAATAATTTATTTTCACATATGTTCATTGTCACAACAGTCAATTAAAACAACATTAAATAAAATTAAAAAAAAAACATTTAGAACTAATATTTATTAGCAAGTTTACAATACTTTATTTTTTGCTTCACACTTCTTGCTGCATTTAGTGTTTTCAATACATCGTTCTTCGATTCGTTCTCTTCGTTCGGATTCACTAGAGTATCTGCTTTAATTATAGTAACTTTTAAAATTATCTCCTTTACACGGCGTTGCAGCTAGCAACTTAGTACCACACAGTCTATGCGGTTCCACGTGTACTGAAGAACACATAGTTTCAAAACAAAAGAGCACATTATATTAGTGAGTCTATTTGTTATTGTTTTTGAGCAGATCAAACTCGTACTCCACGACATCATCAAATATTCTTGTGTCAGTGCTGGGGTGGCGATGTCGGGACGTGAACATCACTCGGCGTCGATTCAAATTTGGCAAATATTTAGGTCGTATATTAATTACTTCTGGAGTTTTGCTAGCTACTTCAACTGGCTCGGTTTGTATTTCAAAGAGCTCTTCAAACCGATTTCGGTCGCTTTCCTTTGCGGGAAAGCAGTGTGTGCCGGCGCACACCACCAGCAATGCGATAAAGATACGCATCTTCACAAACTCAGTGGGGGACTGATTTTTCCTGTTCTTATTTGATGTTTATATAGCGACGCCGGTACAGTCATCATTAGATATCGCATTCAAATGTACGATAAATATTATTGGATATGGTAATTCCCATAAAACATTCCTATTAACAATTTATAAAATTATATAATTGTTCATAGTAATAGAAAATAGTAAACAAGTTTTCGTGTTTTCTTGTTAATGTTTATTTATAACAAGTACAACAAATTAAAATAAAATATGTTTTTACTTTATTACTATACCCTTTTGTAAAATTTAATCAAGGTAGGTTAAAAGATTGTGTATGATGAGTTGATTAAACGTAGCCCACGACCATCCCTCTAGCTATCAATATGACATTTCATCAGAGGCTTACGGAACTATTTCAGGTCAATCTCATCGTGATAACTTTTAAACAATCTTACAAACTCCTTGGTGTGAAACACAAAGTGTATCTGATTTCAATTCTGATAAGAGTCTTGTAAATACTCTAATAGGAGTAATGTAAAAAAAGTTTTCAATTTGTTTCTATACAATTCGTGTATTCGTGTGATTTAAAATTCAATTAGTTTAATTTTATTATATTTAATTTAATTTAATTATCTTGTTATAGTTCTGTTACACGTTCTTATCCCGCATAGCAGGGTAGACAGAAAGTACCTAGTGTCAAGATACTCCACACGCGGAGTGCGCCGCCGAATTCGAGACATTTCGTGTTGGGTGGCGGAACTCAACGCCAAGCGTTGTTTTACCGGAACGGGGAAATAGAAATAATTTAAACATTCCCTCTAGTGGGAATCCAACCCACAACCGACCAAGCTTACAGTCAGACGCTGTTCCACTACGCTACGACCGGCATCATATATGCAAATATAATATTACTGGCGTAATTTATACGATATAGTTAGAAAATTAAAATGGAGATATTATATTAGAGTCAAAAGTGTAAATGTTTCTGAGTGTACCGTCGTGGTGGGACATGAGAATGCGACGGAAAACCCCAGCTGTTAAACATCTGGCTGTTCTGCGGGTGCTTTCCGATTCCGCCGCACAATCTGAATTATCTGTTGCAAAATCATTTCAAAGAATCATTGTAAAAAAGCCCATTACGGCACGCGTTAGTGCTAATGTATTCAACGAGTCGTTGACTTACGAGCCATGTATGTTTGTGTACGTGCACGTTGAGTTAACCGCTCCTTGATGACACCAAACGTTTAAATATTTATTTAATTATATATTTTAATATACATAATTAGTACGTGAAAAGTATATAGACAACGTACAAACAATTGAAACTTAGCGAGATTCGTGCCCGCGGCTCTTGATGGGCGGCTTTTGTTTGAGACGTGGCTATAAAATGTTATTATTTTAGGATTTATCATTGATATTTTATATTAAGTCAACATTGTGTTCAAGAATTTAACTATTTTATTATCTCCTATGCGGGTCACAGTAAATTGCTCCAATTGTCTCAATCGTTTCGAGTATAGACTTTACAAATACTCAGAGATGTATATTAGCGTTTTGTTTATATATAATTATATAAACATAATACGCGTTTGTTCTGGTATCAGCAAGCAAAAGTTTGTATTAAAAATTACTTAAACTAAACAAGGAATATTTTAAGTTTGAAGGAAGGATTTTTTTATTTATTTTAAAGTTTAATTAATATACATATATAATTGGTGCATTTGGAAAAACCCTATAATTAAAAACTATAAAATGTAACTGTAAAGATATAATTATGTATATATAATCTATATGTAAATTATTAAAATTATATACATGTAACAATTATATGTAGAGTAGCGACACCTTTTGGGGGAAAGTGTTAGAGCTGTTTGTCTCTACGTCGAGTGGGTATTGCGTAGTTCTCAGCGCTTCCGGTAGGTGCTGATTGCTTAAGAATAGATAGAGATAATAAATCATATTTATAGTAATCAAATAAAGTAATTAAATTATATACTTTGAATATATAACATTCTGCTTTAATTGGAGATGTGCATGGATGAATTTCATATACCGCGTTTTGTTATTGTTGCAGTTCTATGCGTAAATTAAATTTTTATCGAATATATGCAAACATGGCGCATAAAAGATTCTTACGAATACAAAAGTTTTATTAAGTTTTTTGTAATAAATTAAATAAATGCAGAAAAATAACGTAAATTCTCTAAATTATAACAATACTAGATAGTTTTAGGCCGTTTTAAGCTTTTGACCAAACAAGGAAGTTAATTTAAGTTCCCAAAATTAGAACTTTGTGACGTTAGTGTTTTGATTTATGAACATAAAGAAAATATTTTTTTTAAATGTTCCTTTAGTTAGGAAAGGGCATTCTGAACGTGAATCCGTTGTACTTAGCTACATGGAGAGAAGCTCAGAGCAGGGTAGAGATTTATCTTGGGCCCCCTTGGAAGATAAATCTCTGGTCCTGCTTCTATAATAAACTGCTTTTAAATATTCTTTAATATTCTCTTCTATACAGGTAGTACGTAGTAAGTAATATTTTCACAACTAAATATATCGACTCCGTGGCGCAACGGTAGCGCGTCTGACTCCAGATCAGAAGGTTGCGTGTTCAAATCACGTCGGGGTCAACGCTTCTTTTTTATGTTTTTTTATTGTAGTCTCAGTCAATAGAGACTAGCTAATTGTTTTTATTATTTAAAATTTTATTTTTTTATACATGATATCTATTTTTTAGTTTTTTCCCACATTTCTATTGCTTTGGTACTATAGTTGTTAACTTAGAAATCGGAAGATAGCAAAATCATATGAAATTATATAAAAAATAAATAAACAACATTAAAATTTAAACATTTATGATATAATTTAACACAAATGTTATTAAAATGGGATTTTTCAATTGTGGTGTAAATAAAAAAAGAGACAAAAAAGTTGGAGATGCCGGGGATCGAACCCGGGGCCTTTCACATGCAAAGCGAACGCTCTACCACTGAGCTACATCCCCTTGCAAATAATGAGTACAAATTGTAAACTGCATTCGGAAACATGACAAAAACAATAATTCTTTAAAAACTGACTCTAATATCATTTTATAGTTTTAATTTCGCTTCCATATATCATTACCTAGGATTCGGATGTTTCACGTTTTTGTGGAAATCTCCAACAATCCTCCTGAGTGCTCTCTCTCTCTTTAAGGAACTATACTTGCTTATGCTATATACATATATATGCTAAGTTTCATCTTTGTACGACTCCTAGTTATTCATCTGAGCGTTGTCTGTCAGTCAGTCAGTCAATAACGGCAACACTTGTACAGGAAAGATACACCTTATGTTGAATATTGATTTTGCTAAAAAGCTAGGCTTATTGGAAAAATCATTTTACTATCTAATTTGCTTTTTTCTTCTAATTTAATGTTGCACAAATTGAAATTTTTAAATTAAGGATTCAATTCACACCATACCATATACAGTACGCTGTCAGTTTGACACAAACACACAGGACTATATAGATATACTAAAATAGTAATTATTTCATAAAACACACATTTTACATTATTGTATATCGTTTAGAAACAAAATACACAGAAATATTTCAAATAGTTTATTATTTTCTTCAAAGCGATTGTAATCATATAACTAGCAGAAGTCGTCGAGAGTATCCTCTTGTTTAGTTAGTACGTAGTGTCACTAAGAGCTTAAGAAATTAAATATTCTATTACATAACATGCTAAAAACGTAAAAACAAGTAAATTAAAGTTATATATCTACTTTAATTCTTTCGGAAATTTCAATACGTGAGTAAAAATATATATTATTTCCGATCGCATGAACCTCAAGTGGAATTACCACGTTGCATCACATGTGGTATTGCGCGTTATTAATAAATAAATTTGTCCAAATCAAGGGCAGGAAATATTCCATCAAGAATTATCGTATATATCGTTAAATATTATTATTCACTGGTTTACTGAGAATTAGTGTGGGGTTTGCCAGGAGGAAAATATTGAGATAAGTGTTTAGATGTAGTGTAGGTTAGTACGAGTGCCGGATTACAAGTTGTTTACATTTAAATATATAGTTATATAATTAATATTTTTAATGAGCAGTTATTAAGGGTGGGTACGTCAGCAGAGTCCTCAGTTGGAGTCTGCCTCCATCAGGAACTCCGCCATGAGCAGCTCCATGGTGGGCGCGATGCCCTCGCGCTGGCAGGTGGTCTTGAAGCACTCCGCGATGCGCAAGATGCGCCAGCAGTGGTCCTCCAGCGCGTCGTACTGCTGCTCGCACGTGTGGATTATGTTCACCATTCTCTTCGAGAGGACCTCACCTGCGAATAAATGGTAGAGGCTCGAGTGTCCAAGTATAGTGTTGACAGAAGAATAAAATAAACTATTTACCATTCATACTTATTTAGGGTCTAAAAAAGCTATTATTACAACGGCGGTCCCCGGCTCCCTGGGGTTGAGTTAGGACTTAAGAGGTAACCAATTCAGCTAATCATTAGTAAAATTTCATTTCAGTATAATCATGTGTCTTTGATGTAAATCTAACTGCTACGGACTATTTTTATAAAGTAAACCATTCTTGACCAATTACTTTTATTTGTCAGGTGTATATTCTGCTGTTATGCTATATTTGTTGGAATAAAAGAGAAGCAACGATTGGGTCAGAGAAGAAACATGTAGAGGAAACAGCAAGTGAGGTGTTACCATTGGGGAAGGACTTGATGAACTTGTCGGTGTTGTCGTGGTGCATGCGGTGCGACTCGGTCAGCAGGTTGAAGTGTCCGCCCATGCACTTGATGGCGCAGCCCAGCTCGCGGTCCTCGAACTTGAAGTCGTCGCGCCAGAAGTGGAAGAACTCTTCCATTTTGTCCTCCGTCAGCTGACTCTACGTCGACAATGGCAATGTCAATCAAATCGATGTCAGGAACAGTAAAACACATATGGAGGTACAATGGAAAATATTGTTAATGAATGCAAAATTTGCTACAAATTCACTGTCTTAATTTAAACACATAGAACATGCTGGAGGGTGTCTGTTATTATTTAAGTTAATAATTTAATTCAGGTGAATATAAAGTAAATACTATCAATTTTATTATACGATAAACAATACAATTTGTTGTACACGATTCTAGTTGAAACTTACTTCTTCTCTGCAACTCTGTAGAGCTTCACCAAACCCCAGAGTGACATCTTTCATGACCTCCATAGTCGCATCGAGGCCCGACAGGACGCCGCACGTCAGCAACACTGTGGATATGAAGCGAACCATAGCGTTTTAAGGTTTTATTTCTAAATCCTTGTAACCGACCGACATGAAGTCGGCTTCTGTTTATAATGACTTCAAATTAGCCATTCATATGTTATATACTACATGTAATGATCAGTTTAATTCCGCAGAGCAACCCTTAATGGCATGTCTTTGACAGAACACACAGTGGGCGGGGATGTTTGCGAGCGACCGTCGCGCGTCGCTGCAGCTCGTTACACGATAATGTTTTAATTATATTTGGGAAACGATTGTCAAAGACCATGTATTAGGTAAGCTATTACATGGTAATAACAGGTGAGGAGCGCCGCGCCGCCTCCAGCCGATACATGCTACTTCAACGAAACGAGCTCATATAATGACAAGTACGGGTGTAGTGTGTTTGTTCTTCAAATCGTTTGTTAGAGATCCAGTTATAATCTGCTCAACTACTAACAAGTTTGTATTTAAAATTATACAAAAAGTTAAAATTATACAAATTAAAGTTTGTATTTAAAATTATTAAAATTCTGAAACACTTTTGATTGAATAAAAAAGGCTAAAAACGTTCTATCGTCACATTTTAGGAATTGTAAAATATATTTTCAATAACAATACAGATAAAAACAGGTAAATAATAGATTATAAAGTAAGTATGAAGTTGTAAAATTAATTCATTTCTGAATTGAGTATTGTTGCATATTATAATTTTCTATAATATACCAATCACCATTATTTTATAATAATTTATTCATAAAACACTAAAATAAATATATAAATATAACTAAATCAAAATATTTATTTTATTCAATTCGTTCTTCATGTTGGTACACCAGTTGAGTTGTTTTACTCTAAACGTGATCTGCGTGTAAAGCTCTTTGCAGTTAGCCCGTAATACATATTGCGTACAACACACTAACAATCACTCACGCATTCAAGACACTTGCATCTACTAACCATAATTCTCTACAAATCAAACAACAGGTTGTAAGCAATAATAATAGGTGAATCTGGTAGCGAATTCCCAACTAAATTCCTGTTGTATTTTCTTTTGTTTGTATTTGTAAGTTTAGTTCCATAGTGTCAGCTCTGTTGTTGCTTATTTAAAGACACTGACTAATTCAAACAGTATAGCAAGACCGGCGCGTCGCAATGCGCGGAGGTTTTCTCAATGTTTCAGATCTTCTTGTCTGATTTTTGTATAGAAATAAGTTGAAGTGATTGATGTGTGATTGAAGTGCTTAAATGAAAACTGATTTAAATATTTACTATTTTTAAAGTGTTATTCCACACTTAGGATTAGAAAACAAACCCGCGCCTCTGGGATACCGCCCAGACGACGTCTTTCGGGTTTGAATCCCGTTGCGTTCAAATTTTTATACGTTTTTTCCAAAATGTTTCAAAAATATATATTTTTAGCTTCACATTTTTAACCTATATAGCAGGGTAGACAGAAAATGTGTAGCGTCAAGACACTCCGTACTTCCCTTTCCACCGAATACGATACATTGCGTGTTGAGTGGTGGAACTCAACGTTTTAAAAATGTTTTCACATCAATCTCTATACAATAACATCAACTACTACATACCACTACATCTATACTAATATTTTTTTGACGGGATTTGAACCCACTACAACCACGTCGGTACTACACTGAAATGGTTTTGGAACACCGTGAAATACAATTGTAATTCAATTAATTTTATTTATATAAAACACTGCAGACCGGAGAGCGCCTCGTCGCTGTATCGCGTGTGCACCGCGGAGGTTGCGTGCGCGCCGCTTCTCCGCCAATTATGAATATATCTCTACAACCTTACTATATATAGATGATGTATGTATGTAAGTATATATATATATATATATATATATATATATATATATATATATATAAAATTATTTATGTATATGTATAGAGACGTCAAAAAGTTGGGTATTGATGCATAAAATTTGAAAGTGTTTAAAATCTGATTTAGCACTTTAAGAGGTGATACTTGCTATAAAAGACAAGAAAATAAAGCTTTAAGAAAGTGTTTAACATTGATGAGCATTTTTCATGTTTTGTGATCCGATACTCAATGAATGCGGTTGGTAATTTGAATTGTTGTAAGTAGGATTATATAGTCCACGCAAACGAAGTCGCGTGATGGAACTAGTATGTTAAAATATATATATTACGAATTTCTAGATTTTTTTTACTTTAAATTTTCACTGACAAATACTTTGCAACTACATATAAATATATGTAACTTTGGTGGTTTTCGGTATCTCCCCATAGGAACAGGTTCCACTTAAATATGTTATAAACGTGTTCAGATGATTGTAGCAAGTATAGCAGAGGAGTAGCAACAAAGCGCAGCGTCCGGTCGTTCCCTATAATCCGCGGTAAGTACCGGCTCGCCGCCGCCTGTGCAGTATTGCCGCCCTCGACTCGCGTATAACCCGGTCAAATTAAAGCACCGGCCTCTCACGTACGTGTGGACTTTTAATTGTATGTTTTACATGCGGTCGGTTGTTTTACTTACACTTGGGTTTTACACATCGACTGGTTGTATAAAACGCTATACACTAGTATTTACCGGCAACACCGTTTGTGTACACTTTATTATATTTGTCATATAAATTACATTTACCTATATAGAACCCCATTTCTTTCTACTCTAAAAGGGATTTCAGAGAATTCTCTTCTCTCTCTGTTTATGTGAATTTTCAATTTTCTATCAGTGAGCAATGAAGAAGTAATTTTATTTATAATTATTAATATTAAACGCCTGATATGAACAAGAGCGTCTGTATGGAGTCATCAATATGCTTTTCGCTGCAAAAATGTATTTGTACCTACACGTCATAACATATGTTTAGATTATAATATTTTAGATTCGTAGAATCTGGATCATAGAGGCCGGTCGTGGCGCAGTGGGACAGGGTCTCACTGTAAACGCGATCGGTTGTGGATTTGATGCCCTACTCGGCGGAGTGATTATATTTCAATTATTTTCACCTCCTCGCTGTGAATGCGCCGTTAAGTTCCACCAATCAACACGCAATGTCTCGAATTCCGTGGGGAGCGAAGTGCGGAGTGTCTTGACACTAGATACTTTCTGTCTACCGCGCTATGCGGGATAAAAGCGTGAAGCTAAAATATATATTGAGCTCTGCTGTACTCAATATATATTTTAGTAGCTTTCATTTCATTTTTGCGTTTAAATTATTCGAAGATTTTACTCTCTTGTTATGTTATATTTGCGATTTTTTCTTTTATACCAATAAAAGATATAATACGAAATTATTTTATTAATTTTTAATTGTAATTCCATACTTATAATCAGAAAATATTTTTACATTCAGAACGCATGGTTTAGCGGTCAGAGCGCTTGGACGGTTTCCAAGAGGCGTGAGTTCGAACCCCGCCGCGTTCAAGCTGTTATCCTTTTTTTTAAAATGTTTTGCAATACGAAGATATTCGTAATATTAAATGTGAGCGCTTTGAATAATTTTTAACGTAATCTGCTGAATACGACTGAGTCAATACCAGTCTATATGGCAGGTCCATTCGCTCATCGTGCCATAAATTGGCTCAAGAGTCTGCTGATAATAATTAGTTAGGGACCGGCTAATGAGTGCGGGCGAGCTCTCCGCTCACACCCGCCTGCCGCTGGTCGCCTCCTACACAATACACTTGCTATACTTTGTGGAAATAATGTTAAATTTAATATTGTTCATAAGTCTTAAATCATTTTTTATAAAAAAAAAATAAATTTTGATATCAATGATATGTAGCTGTAAATGAGATTGGATTCGATTCCCACTTGGGGAATGACTTTATGTTGAGTTTAAAGTATTTAATACTTTATTTGATTTTTCAGTACAAGGTGTTTTATAATTTACTAGCGACAACGCCGCTATCAAGTGAGCGTATATGTCAATAAAATAATATATATGTAGTTATAAATAATAATAATATATAGTAGAAAATAACTTTTTAAATAGATACAGATAACGTGCTGTGGAATCTCAAATCTCTAAACATTCTATATAAGTTGCATCCACCACGTACCTGGGACCTGGTTCACAGATATCGATGTCCCTTGCTTCCCATATTCGTTATATCTTTTAAATGGAATGTCCAATTTTTATAATTATAATGTATAGTAATAAGTATTTATATTATAAAAATTGGACATAATTTAATGGGATAAGGATTAATAACGAGGTATGAATGGTGTCGTTCGAGAAATACGTGTAAATAAAACTTTTATTTAAGTCACAGGAAATAATAAGTAATGGCATATGTTGGGAAAGTTAGTTCTAAAAATAACTTTTGACACATACTTGCTTAAGATATAAATACCTATGAATAATAAATATAAATAAAATAATAGAATACATAAGAAAATATTAATAGAATATAGAAGATAGCTCTTTAACTGGAATGAAAAATGCGTTTTGAAAACTCGAAACTCAAAACAACCAATCGCAGCCACGCGCACTCCGTAAGGAGCCCCTCCCCCCTCACCCCCGCAGTCGCCCGCTAGACTACATACGCCGCGTTAGTACTTTTACATTAATCACTTTCTTTAGATTGACATTTCTAAATTCGTTATGTCTTTTTATGAAAAGTCTTATTTTAATAATTTAATTGATAATGAATTTACACGTATTGAAATGATTTTTATTTAAATATTGTTTAATGTGGTAAGGATTAATACAGAGATATGAACAATGTGATTTTTTTCTTGTTGCCTTTTTTTGACATTTAAAGTGTACAAAAGTAGTTACAGTGGCATGACTACAGTAACTGGACGTATGGTGTCGCGGACTTTATAGTAGATATAGATATTATCTATAATACTCTAGAATATGTTTTTGTTCTATCACCTATAGTCTTTGCAGCGCACGCGAGGATAGACTTTTATTGCTACATTTTTCAGACCTTGACTAACATTTTTGCTTTTGTAATAGGAATATCTATTTTTTTGTTAATATAATACAGCCCTTGTAGCTCAGTGAAGATGCAACTTACTAATGGTGAAATTTTTGGAATCGGTCCAATGGTTTTTACGTGAAAACGCGACAAATATAGCTAACGAAGAAAAAAACCACAGTATTTTTATAAATACATACAATATATATATTCAACATACGCATGTATGAAGAAAGATTCATCTCTTTAAGCTTTTATAAATGTTCTCGTATAAAAACTTGTAGTATCATAGCTCTTAGACTATAAGTAGGCTGTATGTTGTAGGCTGTATGCTGCAGGCTGCAGGCTAGCATTGCGGAGTGTAGAATGTTAAAAGGCGACGCGAGACGGCGCGGCGGGTGCGGCGGGTGCGGCGGGTGCGGGCTACAACCGGAACTAATATTTAATTAGCTCGCATGTTACATCTAGCCGAGCTCTTTGCCCGCACGTTATTGTTACCCACATCCAGTCCGACGCAGAGCTCATGGAAGGTTGCATTCTTCTTAAAAGAATAATTTTATATTTTACATTGAATTCACATACATAAAGACATCAAAATTGACCGGACTTAATGTAAATCTAAATTTTCAGAAATCCTTTCAAAGTAATTAGATATTTCTGGAAAATTAAACAGAAAACATTCAGAATTTTACGTATCACGACTAACGCAAAAGATATGGCGGGCTGCAAATAGTTTTACAATGTTACGTCACTTTGCACGATTAATATTTAAAGAAATGTTAGTATTTAATATTTACATCGCTGATCTGTTTCACAGAGAACAAAGTATCAACTCGTAAAATAAGATTCCACATCATTAGGTTGTCTTTGCAAAATGTGGGAAAGGTGTGATGTCATATTTTTTATATACACTTTACAGCTAGAAGTGTAAAGGCGTCCATGGTGGTCTCACTCCATATCACTAACGACACATGTATCGTAATGTATAAAGGTGTCAAGTCTTTTAAGTGTAGTTGTGACTATTTCACTTATAATAACACCTGAAATATGTTTTAATATTTATTATTTTTAAAGTGATTTTTAAAGTGTGGAATATCACACTTAAGATTAGGAAAAAATTTGGAAAAAAACATGTTTTCATGTGTTTTTCAATATTAAATGTGGAATAACACTTTAAAAATAGTATTTTTTTAAATAAAATAGCAATCTCTCTTGTTAAACGATTATTTCTTAATAATCTTTGAGTAGCAGAAATTTGTAAAAATCTGTCTACAGAGACAACATAAATAAGTTGTAACAACCGTATAAGAACTTCGACGAGAGAGAAGAGAGCGCGGTGGTCGCCGTGATTTAAGATGACCTCAACATCATGAAGTAAGTTTTTGCTAACTAATGCGTTTTATCTATGAGGCCTAATGACTCGATGTTTATGTATGAATGGACTTGTACGTCTTGTGTAGTTCCTCAAACATATATTAAGCGCTGTAGCTGTTACACTATAAAAAGCATTTTATTGCGGGATGTGTCCTGCTTCCATACTTTGTACTTCGACTTGACTTTGCCACAATGATGTGTTCAGAACTAGTAGCAGGTACATTAGTACAGTATTTTACTATTTTAAGGAGTTATTACACACTTAGGATTAGAAATAATTTGAACTCGCGCCTCTTGCGCCCATCCAAGCGCTCTGACCGCTAAGCCGTTGAAATTAGGTTGTTAGCATCTCTGTAGAAAGAAAAATTAATACGTTTTTTTTTCAAAAACATTAACACAATGTTTTTTGTATAATCATTTCCTGATTACAAAAGATTAATTCAAGAAATATGAACCCGACAAGAAGAAGAGCAAAATAATAAGTTTAGGCAAAACACAAACACAAGACCTTAGTTTTTTTTAGCTTCACGCTTTTATCTCGCATAGCAGGGAAGACAGAAAGTACTTTCCACCAAATTCGGGACACTGCGTGTTGAGTGGTGGAATTCAACGCCGCTCTTTGTCTTTACCAGAGCGAGGAAGTGAAAATAATTTAAATATGTAATTTAAATATAACTCCCCCGAGTGGGATCGAACCCACAACCGATCGCGTTTACAGTCAGACGCTGTCACACTGCATCACGACTGGCCTCAACCTTAGTTACCGTTTGTAATATGTTTACAAGCGGTGGTGGTGCACAAGGACACCAGGGGGCGTGATAGTGTATTTTCCTAATCATCACGCACTGTCTAATTTGAGTAGTTTTAACAGACTGTTCAATTTTGAGCTACTTTTAAAACATTTGATTTCAATAAAGTATGTTTATATCAAAATAGAAAATATATTTTCTGAATAAGTATTAATATTCATCCAAGAGAAAAAATATTGTTAGTGAATTCATAATGTACAAAATGTTATTTTGTAACCATCCAATACATTTATAAGGTGTAAATCTAATGATCGTCATATAGACCCTGCACACTGCACACTGCACACTGCACACTGCACACTGCACACTGCACACGGCATGCGGCATGCGGCATGCGGCGTCCACGGGCCACGCACTTACCCTATGATATATGTACTACGCTCTCAGAATGTCAAGAGAATGTTTCTTGCTTCCTTCACATAAACTGTAGCGGATTCATAAAGCAATAAACTCAGTTTTTGCTTTTGAATTACAGCGATATATTAATGTTTATTCTTATATAAATCAACATTCCCATTTGGAGGCCTCTCGTAACCGACCAGTGTATGGGTTGAGAGACGCTGGAAAGGAAACTGCACGCAATAACTAATACCGGTAAGGCAAAGGTCTTCATAAATATATTGAACACGGTACATCCATTTAATTGGCAAATCCTCATACTGCGTACGAGACGTTCGTGGCGTTAAGAGAAAGGTGTAACTTAAACTGTTATCTGATTTATTTTAGAACTCCGACTGAACTAACGATACTTCGACTACGAACATCGTACAGTCCAGTTGAAATGACAAGGGTGTAAGTGGACGATATCAGGTTTGTATTGGAACTATATTGCAGCCGCTATGCTCGACAGTTAGAATCGTTTAGGTTTATTGAAATATATAGTAGGGCTGACCGTAAAGCGATAAATGATGCCCAGTTATAGCGAGCACAGCGCAGTGTTCTGTCAGAGAGCGTAATGGCCAGGAAACGACATGATTTGTTGAGTTGCTACCTACGTACTTGGACGGACACCGCAAAAAATATAGATATGGGCCTTAAGGAGAAATATTGAGGGGTATAAATGTAGCTGGCGTCGGTACGTGTTCATTAAGTAATGACATTTAATTAATTCTGAACTCTACTAACTCATAGGTGGAGGTGGAGACAAAATCACATGACTTGTTTTTTGAAAGTATTTTGCTTACAAACCAAATATTACAAGTTTACATTCAATAACTGTATTTCAGCCCATAATCATTATAAACAGTTTCTTAGTTGTAAAGACTTTAAAACATAATTAAATTATAATTCAAAAGCCTTCTATAAGTTATCAGCTATCAGCATTACTCACAGATGTGTTATCAGCGTTTGTCGTACAAGGAATCAATTACAGTGCAAGTGTCAGCAGTGCGAGTACACCTCAGCCGTGTGACCTGTAGCAATGTGAGGTGTCTGGTCGGTGTCGGCGAATCGTCACCCAACGGAATGATCTCGGGAGATCGTTACAGCCTCCGACGCTAACAAGTGTTCGTGTAACGGCTATTACGGATGCTGTCAGACAGCTTTTTGTATCACATACATAAGGCTAAGGGAGATGAAGTGGAGGCGAGTAAAGTAAATTGTGCCAACACGGTTTTAACCTGGGTGTTAGCACGTAATGACAGGCGTCGCGGGTGTCTACCGTAGGTGATGAACGCGCACTTGTCAATTTACAATTATAGTGATCCTTAAAACATTATTATAATGCGTAAGTAACACTATGCATAAAGGAATTGAAGAATATTTAGTTAGTAATTATTTCTTTTTTAAGATACTCCGTACTTCGCTGTCCTCCAAATTCTAGACATTGCGTGTTGAACGTTGCAACTCAACGCCGCACTTAGTCTTACCAGAGCGAGAAAGTGAAAATAATTTTAAATATAAACATTCCCCCGAGTGGGGATCGAACCCACAACCGATCGCGTTTACAGTCAGACGCCGTCGCACTGCGCCACGACCGGCCTCAATTATTTATTATGATGCAAAAAACACATGTTTGTGACAAATGTTTGAGTTAATTAAAATTTCTTCTTCCTTACATTATAATTAATAAAAAAATATCCAGCGTAATAGCGTGTGTCGCTGTTGTCAAAGGACGCGGCGCAGACCAACGCGCGCCGGCAACATGCATTGAGCTAAATAACTTCATAGCTGAGCTTTATCCGATCTGATTAAATTAATAGTACATAAAAAGCTCATTAAATGGCTGATTTACTTGTTTTTTTATAAGAGAACATAATATTTATACCCTGTACAAGTTAGCTTGATCTTTTTGACAGACGGGTTAGGTATTTTAAAATTTTCGGATAACGCTTGAAACTTTTGTGTACTTTTGTGTTATATGTATTTTTTAAATATTTTAAATTTTTTAAAATCATCAAATTAAGAAAATAATATGTTCATATGTTAATTGCAATGTTGTGTCGATTATAAAAATTTACATCGTCAAAAAGATCAAGCTAACTTGCACAGGGTATAGCTTATTACAACCATCCATCGGACGGGCCTTGAAAAGCTAGATGGTTCACTTTTTGAGAGGGTATGTCATAAATGTTTATAAGAGCGGAGATTGTCGCCGGCCGGTGCGGGACACACAGGGCGGCCGGCGGCGACTTCAAACAGTTATAATTGCGGCTAATTGGCGGGATCGCGAGCTTGAACGCACCCCTCTCGACCCCCGCACCCCGACATGCTACAAGCTGCACGCTCTGCTCGTATATCACGGCAACAAGAAACACCTTGTTATATGTTGTTATGTATTTTGCCCCGCAATTATACGATCATAAAGTCTAATTGGCAACCGTTACTCAAGATTAAGCGTTTGAAGATTATGTTCGCGAATGAGCGCTGTTCACACGGAGTTACTGCTCACTGAATTAAATGTTTATTTTATTAATAGCTTACATCTGACAATGTTAACTATATTGCCAGATGTAAGCTGTTATATTATATAAAAATAGGATGCAAAATCAACCAAAAGCAGGTCATTTTAAGCCAACGTTGCATTGCCTGACTGTATGTTCGATTCTTTGTTTGTTTGATTCAGTGATAAATATATTTAAAAGAAATATTTTTTCATTTCTCCTTTTTGTTTTGTTGTATTTAAGTTCGCAACATGCAATGTCTAGATTATTAACACAGTGTCTTGACACTAACTTGCTCCTGAGCACTCCGCATAGCAGGGATAAAACGTGAAGTGTGAAGTGTTTTTTGTTTATAAAACCACAATTCAGTGGCAACAGTTTGATTGTTAATTTATTAATTAAGTATAACAACAATTTTGAATATATCATGATTTTTTTAGCTTCCACGCTTTTATCCCGCATAGCAGGGGAGACGGCTAGTAAAGTACCTAGCGTCAAGACACTTCCGTACTTCGCTTTCCGCCGAATTCGAGACATTGCGTGTTGAGGGGGGGAACTCAATGACGCATTTCATTTTACCAGAGCGCGGATGCAAAAGTAATTTAAATATAATCACTCCCCCGAGTTGGGATCGAATCCACAACCGATCGCGTTTACAATCAGACTATAACTGCGGCACGACCGGCCTGTACATATTTATTATCTTTCTTTATATATAATTATATAAAAAATAATATATAAAATAGCATATACATATTTAGATAGAGCGTTTCCTCTAGAAGTGTACTGTTAGAGTTTACAAGACTATAATCAAAATACGAAATAACAAAGCCTTTTTAACATATAAATTACTTATAGTACTTTACACATGAGAAAAATATAAATTTCCCATACCAATATATAATATAAAATCAATTCCAGCAAGCTGCATTACTTAAAGGTTTTATTTTATATTCAAATTTAATTATCTTTTAAAGTAGTCACTAGTGCTAAAAGGACACGGCTTCTTTAATACATATGTTATCTGCGTGATGCGCGTGGTTCAGTGGTCGTCGGTCGCCGGTCGCCGGATTATCGTTAACAAAAGCAGCGCTTCTCTTTAGTGACATTTACCAACACTCTGTACAGATCATTACAATTTCATACAGATACTATATGAAATTTATAATTTTTTTTATTTTAGTCCATTAAAAACCATCGTAGCGCAGTTGTGCAGGGTATGGCAGTAAACACTATAGTTGTGGGTTCGATGCCTAATTATAAAAGTAATTATATTTAATTTATATTCCTATTCCTTGCTAAAAATAATGTTAAGTTCCGTTACTCATATCTGGTATTTAGACAGAAAATGGAGAACGGAATGTCTTGAACATGACTACTAACTTAGTTGCCGGAAAAATCATCGAGGTGCAGAAATAGACACATATTTCAAATTATTTAAATTCAACTTTGTAATAACTAAAAATATTAACAAACAACTCGAAGTCAATTATACAATATATTGAATATTTTATTTCTTCTTCATGACATTTCACGCTGTCTCCCGACCTCTACGTGCCCTTCACAGTGACCGACATCATCCCGCCATATCTCCACTAAGCCAATTTTAAATTCAACTCCTGAATCCTTTCCATACAAACAGATATCATTATTAAGAAGCCTGATAGCCTTTTTAGCAAGTTAGCGCTTAATCTGCGTATGCTTTTAGCCGCACGTTACGCTAATTAGCGGACGTCAGGCCGCAAGCGGTCGCTGGGGAATTAAACGATAAAACGTCTGTTTGTCTGTAATTAAGCAAAGGTCTCCATATCACTCGCAGATAGCGAACCAACAAACGTATACAGAAAGGATTCTGAATAATTTTAAATAATCAAGGTATAAAAAAAGCATTATTTAATAGCGTAGGTATGGGCAGACTATGGAGCGATGGTCATCTTCAAAACTTATTAAATAATTTCATTGATTAGTACTCACTCGGGCAAATGATTATGTTTAATATTTACTTTCCCTCGCTCTGGTAAGACAAACCGCGGCGTTGAATTCCGCCACTCCACACGTAATGTCACGAATATGGCGGAAAGCGGAGTACGGAGTGTCCTGATACTAAGTACTTTCTGTCTACCCTGCTATGCAGAGTAAAGGGATCAAGGGGTCAGCTCATTCTGCAACTGATAGACGATTACCAGTCTACCTGTGACCAAGCACTACTGTAAAGTGTTCGCAATGTTAAATTTCTACAAATGTATTTTAGGATATCAAAATATACGCAATTAATCCGTTTAAAATAGTTTCATTTTAAGAAGTAGTTAGTTGGTATTTATTTTTGTTTTTAATGATGATGAAACTGTACTAAAAATAAGTTATTTTGTATAATCTTTGCCGACGCTCGACTTTCAGCAGAATGATTACTGACTAGAACTGACTGACTTAACTTACTAAACTGACTTAAAATGACAAGACTAAAACAAATAGTATTTTAAAATCAACAAAATGTAGAAAATATATACAGATAATACAAGTAGCGTGAGCTGCAATACAGGCAGGCTGGCAGGCTGGCAGGCTGGCAGGCTGGCAGGCTGGCAGGCTGGCTGGCTGGCAGGCTGGCTGGCTGGCAGGCTGGCTGGCAGGCTGGCTCGCAGGCTGGCTGGTATGCTGGCTGGCAGGCTGGGTTGCTGGCTCGCAGGACGGTCGGCAGTCGACGGTCCGTAAGTTACGCGAGTGATAAAATTTGTTATTAGCAACGTGTGCGTGTGTGATGTTGCTGTGCGTGTTATTATATAATTTTATTTTGTCTTTTTTGTTTTACTTTTGGCTTCACGCTTTTACCCCGCATGGCAGAGTAGACGGAAAGTACAATTGCGTGTTGAGTGGTGGAACTCAACGCAGCTCTTTGTGGAACCAGAGCGAGGAAGTGAAAATAGTCTAAATATAATCACTCCCTCGAGTGGGGACCGAAACCACAACCGATCGCGTTCACAGTCAGACGCTGTCACACTGCGCCATGACCGGCCTCAATAATATATAAACTTGTCGAAAATATAAATGTAGTTGAAATATAATAAAAGAAGCGAATTCAATTTAGTTCTGTTAACATGAAGCACTAAGTCGATGTGATTTTTATATTCAAAGTTCAACACTAAAATATACTTATATGGAGAAAAGATTCTCTCTACTGAAACTGAATATACTTGATTTTTTTTATCATTTTTCTGCTTTATGTTTATCTTTTTATCAAAAAGGTTTTTTGTTTAAATTTAACAAATTTTCAAAATTTTGTTTTTCTTTGTTGAAAACCATATTTTAGGTACTTTGTTAGTACCAACATTACATGCTATTTTCTCATTACATGTTGCACTTTTTATTTTTTGTTTTAAGCAACCATAGATATAGAGTATAGAGTAAGAACACATGTAAAGGTAATTATTCTCTTAATAAAGCACGTATATTGTGTAAGACGCAAGTACGTGATACCGGCTTACTCGCATACTCGCATACGTGCCTCTAGGTGCAAATCAATTTGTATAAGGAAACTTGATTAGTTCCTTCGTCGATACCAGGCACCAGGCACCAGACGCACCCAACGCCTTGTACAGCGCCTTCTACCATATATCATAATATTACTATATGAATAAAGTAACACTACATATGGAGATAGATATTAGTTATTTCATAAGAACTTTGATTTTCGCGACTTTTACACATTTAGCTGCAGAATGGCTCTGCAGTGATCATGGACTGCTGTGAAGTGTTCAAAACGTCGGGTTTTCAAAAATGCATTTTTTAATGTCAAAATATACGCGATTAATCCGTTTTAAAATAGTTTCATTTGAAAATTACCGCTGCCATTCTGTCAGCCGCTGCCCCATTGCGCCACAACCGGCCCAAGAAACATCTCAATGATAATAACAATGAATTTGATACAAAAACCTGTGTTCACAGAAAGGTTTATTTTTTAAATTTATCTTAATAAATTTTGATTTTAGACATGTCTGACTGGAAGCGTTATAATAATAACAAAATATTTTTTTCTCTATTTGTAATCAAATGATTTCTACCACATTCATAAAAAGCTTAGAGTCGACTCTCTTAGTAGGTACTAGTCCATTCCTTCTTAAAGACGAAAAATACTTGAATCAATGAAACAAAACATTATTTTTATTTTTCCTGTACTTCTTTTAACAGCTTCTAATAAGAATATAAATTAAAGTATTTTAACGACCGCGTCGCGGTGCAGCAATCTGTGTGTGTTAGATATGTACCAGCGGGTTTACGATACATTTTGCTTTAATGGGGAAATCGTAAAACTTTTAACGTAACACCACGCTGGTATCGTACAAATGCTAATGTGACACAATTAGAGGTAGTCTTGGAATCTTGAATTACGAATTTAATCATCAAAAACTGGCTCTTGCTGGACCCGTCTCAGCGTTTTGTTCCTTTCTAAGAAACGTCGAACAAATATGAAGCGTGTTCTAGATACTCACAGTATTTTTTTTGCTGTATGGTTATATTTGCCGTTTTTAAGATTAAGGTCAACTTGATTAACAGAATAAACCTGACAGATTGTACCGTTGTTTAAGATCGCATCTCAATCTATACATTAATTCGTGAAGCTAAGTCCTTGTACCCTTTTTTACGTAAATTACGCGAATTTATACTTTTCGTATGAAATTTGGCACAATTATAGTTTATATAGAGAAGGAGTGCTAATATTAAAAAAAAAACAATAAAACAAATCTAATCTAACACACACTATTATGTGTTTGACATACACGTTTATGTAAAGTGACATACACATGGTACAAGTTGCTAAGGCAACGCGTAGTTGACGGGACGTCTACAATAGTATTTATTAATAAAACAAATTGTTCTGTAATATTTAAAAAAAATAAGCTCCTGTCAATTATTTCAATTAACATTTAAAATGTTCTCTAGGTGCCTCGGACCTCAGAAGAAACACTATAGGAAAATCGATGGGCCTTTTTTAAACATAATTGGTATTTATTTTAAACCGTAACGATGCAAGCTCACTCTCTTGGTGATGCGTTATAATTTTCTTTAAGTCTAGTAATTATTATAATTAAATTCAATTAATAAGCAACTAACAAAGCGGGCGTCGCCTTTGATTCTTGTCTCGAAGGAGAGGCTCGAACCGCGCGTGTGCGGTACATGTTATTAACACCGTTAGCCATCTACAACGCTAACGTACTGCTAGTACTACATCTGTGAAATTCTTTATGTTTGAAAGTATATATTAATGGGTGTACCATTAATATATACTTTCAAACATATAATATATATATATATATATATATATGGTAATAAATGGTAAATAATATTTTATATATGGTATAGTATATAGTATGGTATGGTAAAAATACAAAATATGTAACATTTTATATAGAAGTAACTTACTTACTTACTCACTCATTAGTATAGTTAATTTGTATCAAAAGTTAATTTTTTTTAGCTTCACGCTTTTATCCCGCATAGCAGGATAGAAAGTACTTAGCGTCAAGACACTCCGTAATCCGCTTTCCACCAAATTCGAGACATTGCGTGTTGAGTGGTAGAACTCAACGCCGCACTTTGCTTACAGAAGTAAAAATAATTTAATAATCACTCCCCTGAGTGGGGATCGAACCCACAACCGATAACGTTACAGACAGACGCTGTCCCACTGCTCTAGTTTTATAAATATAGAGTATAGTTGAGTCCAGTCGTAGGGCATCACAGTAAATACGGTGGGTTGTGGGTTTGATTGCCACTCAGGTGGCGTTGAATTCCGGAATGCCTTGACATTATATACTTACTGTTTACCCTGCTATGCGGGACAAAAGCGTCAATCTAAAAAAGTAGTTGTATGTATAGTTTCCCTATAAGTAATTACAACCATTAGGAAATATAATGTCTAAAGATGCGGATGCCTGGCGCATATTAGAATCGTCGTGTGAATTATGTTAAGTGCGCGTGCGTCGACGGCGACGTCCGGCTCCAGCGCAGCCTCTGCTGAAGGCGATCTGGACCGCGTTTACTATGTACAGAAACATGTGCTGACTTGCAAAAACTGGGAATAATCATCTGTTAATTCATGGAAAGCTACTTAAAAGGACAAAAGGGGTCGATTACAAACATTATTCTATCCCATTTGCAAGTATAACACATTCGTGAGTAGTGCGTACTCGTGGGTAATAGAAATAAGTTACTAATTAAATAAATATTGGTATGATAATGAAAATATATTCAAATTATATTAAAACCGTTATATGTATATTAAATTTAGCGCTGACTGTTTTTATAAGGCACTCCGTACCTTCTCCGTTCTTAAGCCGAACTCCACACATTGCATGTTAAGGGACTGAACTTAACGCCGCACTTTATCTTACCAGAGGTAAAAAATTAAAATATTTAAAATAAAAACATTTCCTCCAGTGGGAATCGAACCAACAACCCATCGCGTCTACAGTCAGACGCTGACCCTGCGCTACGCTACTGGCCGCTAGAAATTTCATTAAGGTGTTACACGCATTACCCCGCATAGCAGGGTAGTCAGAGACAACCTAATGCCAAGGCAATCCGTCCATTGCTTCCCAAAATCGAGAAATCTTAACACAGTGGTTCTAATGTTTAATATTCTATTTGAAATGTCTATAACATAATATATCAATCATATTAACCATTCTATGAAATAAGTAGATAATATTAAAGAAAATATATTACATTTAGTTATAAATAACAAATCTAGATACAGATTATGAAGTCTCTGCTAATCCAATTGATATAGGAACATCCACACAAATCATCCGTCAAAGCTTCGAGTGACAATTCGATAAGATTAACATCGGAAAACATTAATTGGTAGTCGATTAATGAGTGGCGCTACTAGTTCTTGCGGTTGTGGTCCAGCGTCCAGCATCCCGCGTCTAGGTGCAGCTAGCGGGAGATAAAAATAAATAGAAATAATTACACCAGCAACAAGTGCCACCGGTGTTGAGTATTTGCATGTGAACGAGAGCAGTCGCGGAGACGAGGCGACGCTGCTTACTGCGCTAGTATATTACTTTCGTACACTGTTTTTGATTTAAAGTGAATATTATCAGTTACTTATAACAATGTAAGTATATTATTTACTTTAATTTCTTTACTTCAAGCGTGTTCTCCTTTAATGTTTGAAATTGTACGCACTCAACTGGCACGCTCGGAACCGTAATGCTGCATTGAAAGTAATAGTCGCCCTAAAGAACTAATATAAAGCTTATATTTTCCTAACACTCAATGTAATTATTAAACAAGTAAGTAAACATTTATTTACGTATTAGTTGAATGAACGTCATATATGAAATATTTTTGGATAATTAATAAATTCAAATACTTTTGAGACTAGACTCAAATGGAATTGAAAACTGAGTTGCTTAGATTTACTTGAATTGAATTGAAGGAAGAGTCTTGGTATAGTACTTACGTTTAAATATAAAAGTAATGATTGCAGGTTCATATTCGGGTCGGGGTGTCGGGCATCACTATAAAAATAGTAAATATTAAAATAAAATAGCAATCTCTCTTGTTAAACGATTATTTCTTAATAATCTTTAAGTAGTAGAAATTTGTAATAATCTCTCTAACATAAAAAAGTTGTAAAAAACATATAATCATTTCTACGCAGCTGGTAGAACGCATGGTTTAGCCGTCAAAGCACTTGGACGGTATATAAGAGGCGCGGGTTCGAATCCCGCTGCATTCAAATTTTTATATATTATTTCAAAAATGTCTTGTAATCCTAAGTGTCGAATAACACTTTAAAAATAGTAAATATTAAATCTCTTAATTTTAATTGACTGATTGACTAATTTTTTCGGTTATAATCTATTGATACATTTGTTAAGGACGATAAATAGGCGGAAATCTATAAGTGGCTGTGATTGAACACTATTTTTTTTTATTTATTTTCATTTTAAGTACATACATTTTTTTACAGCTTCACTCTTTATTCCGACAACTAAGTATCCAGACATTTAGTGGCCTGTAATCAAGACATCGCGTGTTAAGTGGCGAACTCAACGCCATGCTTTATCTCACCGGAGCGGAAAAATTAAAATAAATAATGAACACAACATATACACTTGTACTAAAAATTGTCCGAAGCAGGTATAAAGTGAGCTGAGCGCAGGGCGAGTAAGGGGGCGATCCATCACGTAACCGACATTATAAAGATGAGTTTGGCGATAAAGACTCACATAATTAGTGTGATTATCTTACCTATCACACAAGCACTGCCCCGAGCTAGCGAACTCCCTACCAACGTGTAACGGTGTACCGACCGGTTGTATTGAGCTACAAGCGAATTATATTATTTACATTGTGTTTTCAGTGAAAGGCAAATGTACATAGTTTATTGTATGCTCAAAGTTTACATGAATTAAATGTATTTTCGTCTAAAAAAATATAATTTCTGTAGGCCGTTTTCATGGTACAATTCTTACGTATCCAAAAAACACCCACATAAGGTGGCATTGGCATTGGAATTTAATTGTGACTGATACTGACAGATTTTATTTTAAATATGTAAAATTTAAATGTGAGTTATTATTTCGAGTATGAAATAGGAAAAACATTAAATCCAGAAATTTTCTTAAATCATAGAAAATATCTAGTTTCATGGAAAAGTTGTTTAAGAAAAATGCAAACACCATAAGCGCTTGTATTTCCATATTCCGCGTGTGATTCTAGTCAGACTTATATGATTCATAAATATTATTATTGGGTTTCATAGAGTAGTGGTGGCGTATGGTACTTACTTTATAAAACTGGTTTTCCTTGTCGACGGGGTAGAACACAATTCCCGTCCGCTGCTGAGTAGCGACCCGTAAAAGGACGGTTTCCCAGTAATTTGGTGGTAGGAGGTTAATCCTCCGACTGGCTCGCGACAATTATCATGACAAAAAAGATCCGCTAAATATCTGATGATGTATTTCTAGTTCGACATCACATAAGCTAGCTTTCCCTATTCCCATCCATCATTTCCCTCGGAGCGAAGTGGCTCCGACAGTTCTGGCCGCCGAGGCCACTACACTATCTTCATTCACTTCCATCCCAAGGCCGGCATCGCATCATCTCCAACTACGGTACTAACGTTCTGTATGTCCATGAGCGAAGGTGACAACTTACCATCAGGTGGCCCTTCTGCTTTCTGTCTCATTTTTCTATAAAAAAATTGTAATTAAAAAAAATAAGTTAGAAACAACAGCAGAGACTGCATTTTTATATCTTACCAATTCAGAGAGATTTACCGCGTCCTTTACCTAAGTAGGTAATCAAGCGGCTGTACTATAAATATGTGGATGACCAAAAGACTAAGGGCAGCTTTTACTAGCGCTTTGTAACATATATTTATAAAAATATCCTGAATCCATAGTAAAAGTGCGCGTTACATCGAGGTCTCTCGGTGACTCTCATTGCGTGAACAGATATGTATCTGGTACACGTGGGACAAGTTTTTGCGGCGAAGTCAGTTTATTTAGAATTCTTACCTTACGGAGTGGAAATAAATATTAATCGACATGTGTAGTTTTATTTTATTGGCAGATTGCTTTTTATACTCGAAAGTCTTAGTTATATAATTATTATAATTGTTTAACTATATATTATGTCCAACTGGTCGTAATACAGTGGGATCACGTCTGACTATAAACGCGATCAGTTGTGGGCTCAATCTGCCACTCAACACGGAATGTCTCGAATTCAGAGAAAAATGGAGTACGGAGTGTCTTGACACTAGATACTTCGTCTCTAACCTTCTATGCGATTTCAAAGCGTGAACCTGAAAATAAAAAAACAGAAAAGAAACCTAAAATTTATATCTAACTCTATAACTATTCGTTTATTAATACGTAATGACATACTTGCCTTCTTCTTAGGAAAGTTATAGAAAGAGTATGGAATTTAGCATTGTTGTGGTTTATATATAGAGCAATAGTAAAAAAAGCTATTTTTTTTAATTTAATGAAGAGAGATTCATCATCCAGATGTACGAATGTATTGTAAAAATATACATAATACGAAAACATAATTTGTAGTGTAACGACTAACAAAACTTTAAAACGTAATTGAATTATGAGTAACACTTGCGTCATCAGAGTTGAATGGCCGCGTCGGTGTGAGGCACGAGCAGTACAGGCAGCACAGACAGTACAGACAGCACAGACAGTACAGGCAGTACAGGCAGTACAGGCAGCACAGGTAGCACGGGCAACACGGGCAGCACAGGCAGGAGACACGACACGCCCACAAGTTTTGTTACTCACCAATCCATTCACCAATCGATGAGCTTTACCTTCGAAACCTTGTACGCTGATTGTATCCGCGAGGAACAAAATACCTAACAGTAATTATTGGTACGAACATTTTTGTATCAATTTAGTTTTTGTGGGCGTTGTATTTAAATATAAATTCTATTCGACGTCGTAGTGGCGCCGTTTATACGATATGAAGTATTTGATTACTCAAAACGTAGTTGAGAGCTCGATTCTCAATTAAACGAATTATCCATAACTCACTTTTGGTTATCAAAATAAACAAATTGCGCCTTTATAGGGAAGTTTAAATAGACTTTTCTCGACTCCATACAGGTACTATTTATATCAGTCTTAGTAAGCTTTAAGCTCTATGACCCACGTGTCCTACTTTGTTTCATGAAAAAGCAGTGGCTCGTGCTATTGTATCGTGAGCCACACCTACACCAAGCAAAAGATACTGTAAAAATAATTTTCATTAATAATAAGAAGAATTCCAATAAAAAGTGTATTAACACCGCGTGCGCTGCGCGGGTCGCGGAGAGGGCAGCGTGGGGCAGCGTGATAGCTATCAGCGGAGTTGTACGTAGCAGCAGGTTCCGACGCGGGATGCAATATTTATGAATGTCGGACGCTCATCTAGATCTCATTATGCTACCTCTGCTTGTTGCCTTGCAATTATTTTATTTATTATATCTATAATAACATATATAAATAAATCATTATTTTAAACAATAAACTAACAGAGACGCGATTCAAGCAAATTCTCAAATTACACGACAAAAAGAGGATGAAAAATTTATGCACAAATACATACATGAAGTACCATAATAAAATCATACATCTACAAACACCAATAATAAATAAAGCTTTATAATAATAAAGCTTCTGTAATTACAATCAATTTAAACTTTATCTGCATACTACATTCTGCTCAACATCGAAGCTGTCAGCCGATGTAGATGTAGCGCGATGCTATATTAAGATGATTTCCTCTCAATACAGTACGAACATCTCCATTAGTCAGTGTTCAAATGTATGGAACATACAAATGCGGGCGCGTAGGATGCGCATGTTGATGAGACGAGTCCTTTGTGGCATAAAGATACTCAATCAATTATGGCGTACAGTGACATTAGCAAGTAGTTACGTCTAAGTACGTAAGCTAAATTGTTTGTTAAATTGATTGCAAGTGACGAATATATATTTGGAAGAAAATTATACATTTTGATTATTTTACAATTTTTTTTAAGTGTTACTTAGAATACGCTTAGAATTAGAAAACAGTATAAAAAACGTATAAAAATTTGAACGCAGCGGGATTTGAACCCGCGCCTCTTGGTCCAAGCGGTCTGACCGTTAAGCCATGCGTTCTACTACCAGCCACGTCAAAATTCTTATACGTTTTTGTTACAAGCATTCTCCATTGCCAAAATGATTATTTCTTAATAATCATTGGGTAGCAGAAATTTGTAAAATACTGCCTACAAAGATGCCAAGAACGTTAATAAGTTGTAACAAAAACGTATAACAATTTCGAAGTCGGAAGTCGGAAGTAGAACGTAACATAGCTTAGTGATCAGAGCGCTTGAAAAGTTTCCAAGAGGTGCGGGTTCGAATTCTGCTGCGTGCACATTTTTAAACGTTTATTAAGAATATTTTCCAATCGTAAATCTTATTAATTTTTAAGGTAGGTGACTTTTGAAATTGTATCCTGTGGGTAGCGGCGCAGGCTATGATACTGTTAAATTAGTTAATAGATAATGTTAGTTTGATATTGTCATATTATTTGAATTGTATACATGTGTCTAAGTGAAATCAATTATGAATAAACAGATATTTTAAATGGTCCATATTATGTCTACGATTAGATTAGTAAGTGTATATATATATATATATATATATATATATATATATATATATATATATATATATATATATGTATGTATATATATTAATCAACATTATGTATATTGTATGCCTATTGTATGCCTATTGTATGTAAGTTTTTGACTAAACTTGAAATGCTAAATAATTATGTAAAATTTCTGATAATGACTGTATCCAGTTTTTTCAGTATATATTATTATTTTTCAGTATTTATCAAACTCTACGAGTATTAACAAGTATCAAACTTCTTAGGTACTTTTACTGGTTTGCGGACAGACACCGGCGCTGCGCTGATAATTTTACGTAATAGCATAGTAAGTCCATTATAACGCCATATCAATCTAATACGAGCGACTACTTGCTGTAACTTCCTTCGGAAAAGTACGGGTTTTGTACAAGCGAGTATGTTAAATCGTAGATTTATAAATTAAATCACTTCTATACTTATATATATATATATATATATATATATATATATATATATATATATATATATATATATATATATATATATAACGTTATCATATAAACAAAATTTATGTTATAATTCCAATAATTATTGGAATTTCGACATAAATGTTGTATAGAGTTTGTTTTATTTGCAATATATAGTCCAAGTTGGAACCTCCTGCGCTGTAAAATATGTAAACTATATCCTGTTTGTTTTCAATACTTAATGACAAAGTCTACATAATATCAAAAACTGTCAACCAGTTTTCATCTTCCGCTTTTGTATCGAGGCTTAAAGCTCTTGTGTTAGTAGTTTCTAGCTGGTCCAGTGCGGTCCATTAATAAATGCGTATCATAAATGTAAAAGCTCATAAAGCTATACATTACGATTTCCGTTGTTATCAAATCGCAGTTAACGTTGTAATCGTATGAGCGATGGCGCACCTGCTGAGGAGGCGCGGGGCGGCGCGGCGGGGCGGTGGGCGGCGGGGAGGCGCGGGGCGGCGGGGCGGGGCGGGCGCGGCGCGGTCGCAGCATTGCCGCCCATAAATAACAAGCTGATCGGAATTTAATCAATGCTCAGATGTAGAAACACATAAAGATAACACACATAAAATTAATAAATAAATATAAAAATTTCCTTCCCAGGCGCCGCGCGCCGTCTGACGCCTCTAACTTGTACTAAGCCACAGGTAACACGTGAATGGGTTTCATTCGGTATAAGTTTTGATATAAAGGAATGCAATAGTAACAGATTCAAATTTCTAGCAGGATATTTTTTGTTATTTATATAAATATGTTTTTCTTTTCTACTGAGGCTTACGAGATTATGAGGTTACACATTTATTATACCACCCTATAAAATTTAAGCCTGTATGCTTTATAGAATTAAGTAAAGATTTCTATGCAAATAAATATTTTCAAGTATAATTGTATTTGTTAAAACATTTTTGTATTGCTATGAAAATACGTATTTAGTATAGTAATGTAGATAAATAAATAAATTAAGTGCGTCCAACCCGCGTCGCGTCGCACAGCTCTACCACTACGGTAGAGCTCGCTTTCCTATAAATTATTAAAAAATATTTATCGCTAAGGCTCAAATATCAATTTGTTTATTCCCTCATATAAGATGAATTATCCGACGACGCCGCGGGGCGCGGTATGTACGCGCTCGTACCACGAAAATTAATGTTCTGATAATTATCAAATTTATTCTTGCATTATACTATTTTTGACTGTTTATTTAGTATAGGATTATAATTTATAAGAAAAAAAAATATTAAATGTATATCTTTAATATGTATTAAGCGCATATTTCTGTTTACATTATAAAATTCTTAGTAAACTAGACACCCTGAAAATATCTTGAAAGTATTCGAATATTATTCTATGAAATTTCAATTTTAATAAAATAATGTCACCAAAAAAAATATGAAAAAAATGTGAGGGCCGGTCGTGGCACAGTGGAACACCGTCTGACTGTAAACGCGATCGGTTGTGGGTTCGATCCCCACTCGAGGGAGTGATTATATTAAAATTTTTTGTACTTCCTCGCTCTGGTTAAAAAGATTAAGTGCGGCGTTGAGTTCCACCACTCAACACATGTATTGAATTCGGTGGAAAACAAAGTACGGAGTGTGCGGGATAAGAGTGTGAAGCTAATGTATATAATAAGATCTTTTATATATATATATTTATATATATATATATATATATATATATATATATATTTATATATATATATATATATATATATATATATATATATATATATATATATATATATATCTCGCATATAATTATAAAGTATCCAGGGTATGGGAAGTGCATTTTTAATTTAAGCGAATATTAAGTTTAAAGGCCGGTCGTGGCGCAGTGGGACAGCGTCCAACTGTAAACGTGGTCGGTTGTGGGTTCGATCTTCTCGGAGGAGAGATTATATTTAAATTATTTTCACTCTTCACAAGGTTTCGAATTCGGAAACCGAAGTACGTAGTGTCTTGACACTAGGTACTTTCTGTCTACCTGCTATGCGTGATAAAAGCGTGAAGCAAAAAATAAGTTTAAAGTCATGTTATATTTTCGGGTTGAGCGCCGTTGTGTGTCAGCGGCGCGGCGTAACCCGACACGTCCGCCTCGCTGCCTCCTCACAAAGCGGTACTCCGACTTACCTATATACTCGTATGTATTCGTGAACTGTTTCAGTGTGGTATCACTTTACTGGCGCTCGCTGCTCGCTATTGTTTTAGTTCTGTAGTATTAAATGTTCATGTAAATGTATTTTCATGTTCTTTTAACATATATATTTGAAGTGAGTTCGTCTCGCTTTACAATTATAGAAAAGAATGATAGTGACGAAGGTCTCTACAACTAACAACACATGTACCACTTCTATACAAAGTCATATGTATTAAGTCTTATCTGTTGATCAAATTGGGGCTTACACTAGGTATTAGTGAGTTGCAGTAGCTCACTGATACTCATTGTAGATGGAAGAGGCACGACACCGTCTTGAATCGTGAAGTGAGAAAACAAACAAGCCAATTTATAGCGGCGGATATCTGAACAGTTTGGTTGTACGTGCTGATTTCGTTTGATTTACATTGGTGAAACATAAGTTAAATTCTACAACATATTGTTTGTTGAGTGGCGGAACTTAACGCAGCGCTATGTCTATATTACTGTTTTTTAATCTTCATGTCCCGCATAAAAAGATAGACTGACAGTAGGTATTGTCAAGACACTCCGTACTTCGCTTTCCACCGAATTCGAGACATTGCGTATCGAGTGGCGGAACTCAACGCCGCACTTTGTCCTACCAGAGGAAGGAAATGAAAATAATTTTAAATATAAGCACTCCCCCGAGTGGGGATTGAATCTACAATCGGTCGCGGTTGCAGTCAGACACTGTCCCACTGCGCCACGACCGGCGGCTTTCGAATATTATTTATTTATAAAAATATAACATTCTTATACAAGTGCATCCATTTCTTTAATGTTATAAAGCTAAGGCGATAAAGGTATTTGCAGTGTGGTTAAATGCTGTCTTTTAGTCGGCGGGTGTCGGGTGACGGGCCAGGCGCTGGGCGGCTTAGGGCGGTGCTCTACTGCGAATGAAGGGAGTGTATCATGTCAAGATATTACCGCTATCTTAGTAAGTGCATGATGAGGATTCATTGTGGAAATAAAATATTGTCATTCAAAATTAATATATATCCCGACTGCAGATGTGAATGTTAAGAGGACCTTACAATGCAATAAGGTCAATAATATAGAAATATATTAAATGGGGCCGTGTCGTGGCGCAGTGTGACAGCGTCTGACTGGAAACCGCGATCGTTGTGGTTCGATCCCCACTCGGGGAGTGATTATATTTCCACCACCAACACAGAATGTCTAGAATTCGGTGGAAAGCGAAGTACGGAGTGTCTTGAAACTAGGTAGTTTCTGCCTACCCCGCCATGCGGGATAAAAGTGTGAAGCTAAAAAAAATAATTAAAATGACAAACTCATAAATTGAAAATAACATTAATAAAAGACAAATATATCGTACATGCCGCCTTCGTTCAAAAAATAACAGTATCTGTGAAGTAGCTCAAGTTAAGCTGGTATGAGCTTATTGACGTCAACAAAAGCTAATAAGCTATCAAAGTAATACAGAGCGAGGCTTAAATATCGTTCAGAAGGCGTAAAATGAACGTCAGTGTAAAGTTACTCGAGCCGCCGCCGCTCAGCGCACAGCGGCCGCCGCGGCCGACAGCAGGCCGCCGCGCCGCGCCGCGTGGGAAGGGGAAGGCCTTATACGAACATATTCTTAACTGAATATAAGATAATAAGATCTTTGATTTCCTGCGATTTTTATACATTTTAAATGAAACGTGGTTACAGGTAGATTATCTATGACCACGGACTACTGTAAAGTGTGTACTGCGTATTTTCGAATACCAAAATATACGCGATCAATCCGTTTAAAATAGTTTCATTTAAAATGATTATGATATATTGTGGCACACTAAGTGCTAAACTATTTAAAAAGTAATAAAAAAAATCGTCTAAAAACATCTTGAATCGTAATAAGAATGATATTTGTGAAATTATGTTTTTTTAATTTAATTTTAATAAATAGGTACAGAGCTTTTGACCACGCCTAGTGGAAATCTTATATTAAATTAAAATAATAAAATTAACAGTAATCTAGTACAAAATAAAATAAATAAAATAAAATAAATCATACAGGCTGCTAACTTCTAAAAGTTTGTAACTAAGTATACTCGTATGCACTTTGTATGGACACTGTAACGTGGCATATTGTTAGTTGATATGCAATGAAGGCATTGTAATAGCAACATTTGAAATTTTATTGGAAATCATTTTTATGCAGAATAATTTAAAAAAATTAAAGTTACTTTTTTAATTTAAGAATTATTTTGTATTTATTTATCAGTCACCTCCGCTGTCTGTCTATATCTAGATATTTTGAAATAATGATTTTTGGTAATCGCCATAAAAAGTTCAATTTTCTGTTGTTTCGAATATAAAACGTAATTAAACACCAAAGTTTATCTGTACTACGCGAATAGCGAGCGATAGCTAGTACTTACATAAATAATTATTTTATCAAGAAAGTAATTGTTACTTTAAGAATCTAATCAGCGGTGTACAAACAACACAAAAACACCAAGTTGAAATGAATACTTGTCAGTGTACACACAGCGCGAGCTTATTGAAAGCTCGGCTTCACAGTAGATGAAGAGAAAGTGCGCTAGAACAGTGCCAATAGTGATGTAGGGCTTGAAGTGGGAGAGCCAGCGCTCGCGGGAGGAGGGTTGGCAGCGCAGTTTTTGCTTAATTACTACTTAGCAATTACTCCAGTAATGTCGGGTTAATAAAAAGCACAATTAAGACTTCCCTTGAACATATTGCTTTAGAATTTTGATCAAATTTTATGTTTGGCTATATTGTCAGTAGGATAGTCCATACAATACATCTTTGATATTATTTAAGTGCTTTAATAAATGCAAATGCTAATATTATTCAGTTAACTTCAATTAGAAAATATTTAAATAGTAGAAAAGTGTTAATATCGTCCATATTAATAATATTATACATAATTATTTGTTTATGTATTTCAAAGTATACTTTAATATTTACTATTTTTAAAGTGTTATTCCACACTTAGGATTAGAAAACATCTTTGAAAAAACGTATAAAAATTCTAATCCTAAGTGTGGAATAACACTTCAAAAATAATAAATATTAAAAATAAAATAGCAATATCTCTTGTTAAGCGATTATTTCTTAATAATCTTTAAGTAGTAGAAATTTGTAGAAATCTCTCTACAGAGATGCTAACAACATAAATAAGTTGTAACAAAACGTATAAGAATTTTGACGCAGCTGGTAGTAGAACGCATGGCTTAGCGGTCAAAGCGCTTGGACGGTATCCAAGAGAAGCGGGTTCGAATCCCGCTGCGTTCAAATTTTTATACGTTTTTTCAAAGTATACTTATGAACAGTGTGTCTGATAGGAGAGAGATTTATCACGTTTTATCAAATTTAAACCTGTACTTATGATACCTTTTATAGTTTGTGGTTTCGTGACATACTATATGGATTACCCTGCACAGCAGGATAGACAAAAAATACCTAGTATCAAGACACTCCGTACTTCGCTTACCACTGAATTCCAGACATTGCGCGTTGATAGAAAGCGAAGTACGGAGTGTCTTGACACTAGCTATTTTCTGTCTACCCTGCTATGCAGGATTAAAGCGTGAAGCTAAAAAAACAGTAAAATCCGTTATACCTTCACGTACAAAAGCGAAACAACTTCATTTCTGTCGCACTCCGCAGCAAGTACCAGTCGACCGGGCGTAGTGTTGTGTTTAATAATTCTATTATTGCGAGTGTTCGATGCACAAGACTTACAAGGAACCCGCTACTATCTCTGCGAGGGGTATAAATTGATAATTCCATAATTTGCCGCTCCTGTAGGAAAATCAGGGAATCCTCTCTACTGATGCAGACTGCAGAGTGTAATGAGGGCCCCTCAACACCCCTAAGGATCTTCCGTGCTGAATTTGAACATTTTAAACTCAGAAATTTTGTCTGTCAGCTGTTTGTCAGTCACTCAGTAAAGGACGAGTTTTATATATAAGTATTAAGTAATAAAGTAAATGATTTTACACAAAAGAGATGACATTTTATTTGTATACGTCAACTAACCTCACCGGTCCACTAACGTTCATGTCAGATCGCGAGTGAACTGGCGCGAGACACCCGGCAAGACACGGGCAGCTACAAAGTGACATTAAAATTTGACGTGTTAAAAAAATACATGAAGATAAAGTGACATTTGCATTTCTTGGATACTTTGGCCAATTATAATAATATAAATATTTTTTTAATTATTTTGTTCCTATTTGTTACAATTCTTGTTTCTATATAAAAGACATAATAAAAATGTAACTGATGTCTGTATACGAAACGTAATATAAGTTAAATTAATTATCAATGGAATAAAATTCTAAACTATTTTTGTTTGTTATCTGTTTATCTGTGCGTGAAAGGGCTTATCCAATTCCAATGTAGTTTTTACTATTGTATTTTGACAACCTTGCCTTGATTGTTTTAGTAGTATTTAATTTAATGTGATACTTTTGATTGCTATTGCTTCATTTATATATATATATATATATATATATATATATATATATATAAACTCAACGCCACACTTTGTCTTACCAGAGCGAGCGAGGAAGTGAAAATAATTTAAATATAATTACTCCCCCGAGTGCAAATTCAACCCACATACCAACCGTGTTTACAGTCAGACATTGTCCCACTGCGCTACGACCGGCTTGGCATGCATACATCCCGATTGTAAACAGATATGGTAAATTCGAAGTTCATACGTGACAAATTAACTTTCAGCCCTATACCCTAGCTACAAGCAAGTGCATTACATCAGAATGCCTACTGATAAATATATTAATAGTTATCATAGAGATGTGTATCCACAAGATCATTGTAAAATCTTTAAAATGCGTAAAATGAAACAAAGAGGACGTAAAAATATCTTTGCAACAGTTGAAATTAACACGTTCAATATTATATTATGATAAAAAGTATAAAATAAGTTGGCAGATTGGTGTTGTCGGTCGGAGCGGTCGGAGCGGTCGGCGCTTGGAATTGTTAATGTCAATACTCAACATGATGTATGACGGCGAGGCCCTTATAATAACTCACTCAGTAATCTGTCCGGTTTCTTTCACATATAATAGATAATATCATAACGGTCCGTATGTCCGTCTGTAAGTAAGAACTGAAACCTATCTGCGAAGGCAAAGACAACTTCTTATTACAATCTCACAAGATTAACGAGATCTTTATCAGTGGCTGAGTTGATGAATGTCGCGTGAGTGTTTGTATGAAAAGCGCACTTTACAAGCACTTTCATGGCACCTAATGTATGCAATTATTTATCTGCAGGATACGACCACGCCGAGATATTAAATGATGAACTAAAAAAATACATCGACTTATGTTACTTGAGAAGTTGCCGGAGTGTCGACTCCGTACATAAAATATATTGCAACTATTCCATGTACTGCAATAATCCGATGTAGCTTTTATGAGCTTTGTTACAAAAGAGATTTTGCAGGTTTTGATACATTTGGCAGTAATTAAATATAGATACAAAAAAATTAAAAACTTATTTAATCCTAATTAGATACATAGGTACGTGGATAGTTAGCTTTTGAAAGTCAACCAAAACAGCAAAGACGCTACCTTTTATTACCCTTTAGTGATGTTCTTATAAAACTGACTATCTTAGTAAATATCGTGGCACTAATATGATCTATTCTAGTATTTTAATTACTATTTGTAAAACTACACCGGCGTTCTAAATAACATATTTGTATAGCAAAAAGTACTGAAGAATTTTTAATGAAGCTTTAGGGCGTAAGCAACCGCGTTCAAACCGATACTATAAGTCACGCTTTACGCAAAGTATTTATATAGTTTTATGTTAAAGACGTCTGTGAAATTAAAAATAGACGTTCAGGAATTAACTTCAAGTAAACTAAACCAGTCATATTATAATAACAGCTCCTAAAAGCAAAAGAAAAATAACAGTAATATTTTGGGTTCTTAGATATCACCATGCAAAGCCTTTAGTAAAATATAGAGTAACTAAGTGCCTGATCTCTACATTCTCTCTCTTCCACATAATGCAATAATATTTTATAGTTTTTAAAGTGTTATTTTAGAAATCATTTTAGAATGAGATTTGAACCTACGCCTCTTCAACGTTTTTTAAGAGGCGCGGGTTTGAATCCTGCTGCGTACAAATTTTTATAAATTTATCCAAAAATGTTTTCCAAAATGCAACAATTGCATAGATATCAAAAAGCGTGCAAGTGGAGTCGCGGGCGCGGGTGCTGCCGGTCGCTGGCGTGGGCGGGGCGTATCTTGATGGAACCGTTTATGTAAATGTAATGGACACTTTGTACCACACTCAGTCAGATACGGCTTTGATAAATTAGTGCTTCGTAACTATACAATGTAAATCAATACACGCCATCTTTATCATTCATATTAAAACTAACGTTTGTTTGTCTGTTGCTTTTAGATATTTGATTAGCTACTCTTATGATATGACTATATTCTCAGAAATTTCATTAATCATTTTTATTTAATTTACAGAGAATTTATATTTTTTTGAAAATTTAATTAAAATAAGGTTTTATATACTTTATTAGTCTTAATCAATCTCAACCTAACTAAATGCTACAAAGTACAGATATAATGACCCAATTGACTGAGCTCACTCTCGACTGATTACAATAAGCTGCAACGCGCGTGTTGCTTCCAACAACGCTCACAACACAAGCACAACACAAACACAACACAAACACAACACAAACAGAACAACACAAGTCAAAATATGTGCATAAAGCCAATATCGGAAGTGGCAAGTAACGAGGCGTGGGAGCGATTTTACTTTTATCTTTTCCCAGTACTTTACCGCAAAAAGCTCCGAGCAGGTTGGTTTAAATGAGCTCTCGTACAACATGCGCGCGCGCCGCCAGTACTGGCACGACCTCTGGCAGCGCACCACGTCGCTGTGCTAGCGTGGAAACACCATCAAAACCGTTACAGTTCAAAATCGTGAGTGATTATACACGGAGTGATTGTAGTGTAGTGTTTACATAGTGATATAGTGAAGTGAACATAAACAACGCAGTGGTTTATCACTAACCACCACGGAACAGGTTGAACGCCCCGAGTTATGCGAATTACTCCGGTAATTATTTATTAAGCTTTTATACTGAGTGCACTTAGCGAGCTTTGGAATAGTTCCACGAACTTGGTTTTTCTAGGGTCTAGGGACCAGAGGACATATTCTGTCCCTTTTATTAACCTTATAATAATTTTTTTTTTAAGCAAAGTTCATCAAACTATATGATTTCTATTTATATTGACGCTTGTCAATAGTATTAACCGATATTGAAGTGATCAGTGCAGCTCGCCGCCGCTTGATGGTATACGTTACGGATTTTATCTTGCATTATATATCGAAATATTAAGTATTTCGGTAAATGTTGACTCGTATACAACTAATAAAGAAGAATTTGAGTACGTGAATAGCATGAAGAGTTCTCAATTAAAATAATAAAAAATATAGTTGCTTTTAAATATATATATAATATATATATATATATATATATATATATATATATATATATATATATATATATATATATATTAAATCAAGTAATACGGCCAAATATCAATAAAATTTTAATAATTAATTTCGGTAAATTATTTAACACAAACAAAATTATACAACAATAAGCTTATTGTTAACGTAACGTAAGCTAACAGTGTTCATAGTAATCGAAGCTGCACCTGCCAGTGGTCACAGAGCACTGGTCCACTGGCCGCTGCACCGGTTGACAAAAACCCGTCGCGTCACTCAGCGTCAGTCCGCGCCGGGTCAATACTACTCAAGGTTGGCTTCTTATTTGATCTTGGCTTTCGACTATATTTTAAACGCTCTTAAAATATATATAAAATATATTTTATTGTTTTTATATACTTTGATTCGTTTTTTAATATTTTTTGTCTCATCTAAAGTATATAAAATGTTATTCTCTTCGGTATTTGCCGACTTATTCTTTACAATTATAGAATATGTAGAATTTTTTTCTTTTTTATAACGATTATATTTCACTAATAATTATTGTACATTTTAATATACTGTATTATAATTTATTTTTATTTCACTGTTCTGATAACACAAACACGCAATGTCTCGATTTCGGAAAGCAGTCAACGAAGTGTCTTGACATTAGGTTGTCTCTGACTAACCTGCTGTACGGAGTTTACTTTAACCGTATATTTGATAAAATTACGCAGTTTAAGTCTTGATTGGAGACAATAATCAAGTTAATTTCACGTTAAATTATATTACATTGCTTTCTAATGACTTCTACTAGAGTTCACAAGCACGAGTGTGTACGTAATAAGATATAAAGTTTTTGTAAGAACATTCCCTTGAAATGGCATCATAACTCATTGCACTATGTGCACTGCAGTCCACATAAAGTAATCTATTTCATATAAAATATAACTAGAATAAGAAATGTTACTTTATAATATCCAATTAAACATCTTATTATTTTAAACCTTAATTTCAATGCTTTGTGACAATTTAGTAGGATCAATAAAGCGAACCCATATTAATATTGGAATTGGTTACCATTTGTCATTTAAAGAGGTTATTTTCACTATTCAAGTAGGGTGTTTTTAAATCGTGCATTGAAACATATCTGTCATTGTTAGTCTTACAACAAGCTGTCACCAACTCGAAAGGCATTTCAGAGTTCAGCACGAAGTGAAGAAAAAAATCGCTCGCTAATAGTATTTTTGAGGCCGGTTGTGGTGCAGTGGGACAGCGTCTGACTGTAAACGCCACCGGTAGTGGGGTCGATCTCCACTCGGGAGAGTGATTATACTTAAATTATTTCTACTTCCTCGCTCTGGTAAGACTAAGTGCGGCATTGAGTTTCACACTTTAACACGCAATGTCTCGAATTCGGTGGAAAGCGAAGTACAGAGTGTCTTGACACTAGACACTTCTATTTACCCTGCTAAGCGGAATAAACACGTGAAGCTTAAAGAAATAAAAATAAAAATAAAGACTAGTTATATGTCGAATATTTACTAAGATAAAACGCATTTCATCTTCTAGTTTTATACGTATTGGTGTGACAATATTTCTTAAGTGCTTTTTCAAAGCTTTTCTTATTAACTTGTATGAGAATATGAAGTTTACAAATTGCAATCAGTCGCTGTCCCACTGCGCCACGACCGGCCTCAAGTCTTTATCAATGAATGTTATTATTACATTAGTAAATATGTAATAAGGAGATGAGCAAATCAACAACAAGCAATGGTTCTCCCGTTCATACAAAAGGTACAAATAAATGCATTTCATACGTAGAGGTACTTAAACTGGCCACGCACGCATGTGCTCGCCTGTACCTGCATTCCTGTACGCGCATCACTGACTGCACTCGGCTTACAATCGGTTTATTAAACGACCACCAATATGGGAATTTGTTGCAGTTCGCCTTTATTATAAATAAAGTTCGCCTTTATTATAATTTTTGAGAAATTTCGTCCACAATTTTTCAATAATTTTAAAGGCATTCCGTGATATTAGAATCAAATTTAAAATATGCGGCTAAATATATAACAGTTGCCGTGATATTAGTTGTTTGCTCATAAATAATAGTACTTGGCCAGTAAACACTTTCTTTCTAAATTATACATTACATTCTAAATGAGCTATACATTTTATTTGTAAAGTATCATTAAAAAAAACATTAAAATTGTTTTTTTTTCAAATAAGAAATTTCACTTATTTTGTAACACAATTAATATATATATATATATATATATATATATATATATATATATATATATATATATAGAAGTTGCCGCACTGTGGGTGTCTGTGTGTTTTAAGTTTAGTTATTTTTACGACGCTTGTGTTTAAGAGTTACCCGATAATTAGTTCGTCCGGAATCCCAACGCCTACATATTACAGACATTTCTTTTGCCTTCTCATCTACCGCCCGATGCCAATAGGCCTGATCCGGAGTGGTGTACACCAGTAGAGGTTCGTGCCTGGCGAGCGGGCGAGAGGCACCCTTGTGTCAATGTTCTAAATTGATCCTTGGTATCCTCTCGAGGTCTCCACGCCAAGGTCAGAGCTCTTCTATCTCGGTCTCTTCCAAAACCCGATGACGCTGTCTAGGCCACTTGGGCCGGCATATTCAAAAAAAGTGCCTTATCTAATACATATTATATTAAAGAATATGAAATTATGTGTGATCTTAAATTTAATTTAAAAATTAAATTTTACATAAAATTTAAAATTAAATTTTTCATAAAATATATAAATTCTAAGTTTTAGATGTTAGTCTTTTGTTTGAGGTAGAGAGCGGGGAATTTGTTAATTTGTTATCACTGTTTATTTTATTAGTACTAAAAATGTAGTTATAGATAGTATACATATTTTTGGAGGATTAAACGGAAGTACTAGCTGGAGTCTGTGACTCAATTCGCGGAGAATATATCAACACTGACAAATCCTTGCCGATATGTCAATCCTTGACAAATCCTTGCCGATAGATCAGTTTAAAATACTTCTTATTATATCAGCGATCTGCCTGTGAAAGCTCTGTTAAAATTAGTTCTGCCGTTCCAGAGGTCATTCGAAACAAACTGACCGACAGATAAACCAAAAAAAAATATTAAAAAATATATAATAGACTCTACATTTTTAGTTATTTATATAGATGATTTGTGCGTTTTAGCATAACCACTGAGTACATCCAATATTTAGTACGTAACCCGGAAGTACGGTGTGAAGCGCGCATTATTTTGGTTGGCTAGCAGTTTGCCTTGACGGCGGCGCGGACCGCGGGCGAGTGGACTTGTAATGGAATCACCTAATACGCCACACATTATGTACGTACATACGAATATATTAATACGTAAAGTCTTACAAAACGCATACAAAAACCTTGTATACCTTTTTCCGAAAATTACGCGAACTGAGAAATAAAAAATTTGGCACAAGTATAGTTTATATAGAGACGGAGAGCAGAATAAAATAAAATAAATTTATAAAATAAACATAACACACTACCACGTGTTTGACGTACACGTATATAAAGTGACATGCACGTTGCTATGGCAACGCGTTGTCAACACGTCAACGGGACATCTAGTAAAAATAAATACATATAAAACCTAAATACGTATAAATAGCTACTATTTTATTGTAATGCATTTACTTCATAACGCAAAAAGGCAGAGAGAATTGGGCGATTGAGTCTATATTATTATATTAAGAAACACAAGCATCAACGTATACTGTGAAAAAAAAGTCAAACAAAACACTTCATATAAACATTTTATGACTGGAATTAAAAAGTTAGCGTATTTGAGTGTTATCTGCGTAAAGAAATCAGTTTAGATTTTTAATATTATAGATATTTTCAAATTCAAGTTGCATTGGTATCATTTTTATTCCCTTAATCTGTAAACACTGTACGTATCGCGGTCGCGCTCGAAAGCTCGTCGCTATTGGGTGTATATATATATATATATATATATATATATATATATATATATATATATATATATATATATATATATAAATATAATAAATAAAATAAACTTACTTTATATTTTCTTTTAAATAATCACTTGTTAATGGTCATCGTGGAACAGTGGGATACCTTCTGACTACAGTTATGGGTTTGATTCTAAATAAGGGAATTTATATTCAAGTTATATTCATAAGTACTTTACTAAGATAATACACGGTGTTGAGTTTCGCTATTCAACACGAAATGTATCGATTTCTTATCGCAGTGAACAGTATATTATTAAGCTATTTCTATTTTATAATTTTAAAATTTTCTTATTATTATTATAGAAATATTAAAAAAAAACGTATAAAAATTTGAACGCAGCGGGATTCGTACCCACTAAAAACCATCCTAATTTTTCTACGTTTTTTAAAAAAGTTTTAAGTTCTTTTTGCTTCCTCTTGCAGCGCACGTAAGAGTGCAGATCCAAAAATATCTGGTGATTTTTTTAAATGAAAATATATTCTGTTCTCATGTACTTTTGCAAGCTTGTATGAAAATGAATGGCTTATTACTAAATTCTTCTTTCCCCACTTTTAAGGCTGAGAAAATGTAAAGATAAAAAATATATATGCATTATTGTTGAGAGCAATGTCAACTTGTTTGTGTCATATCACTCAACATTCCATATTAGTGTAGCAGCTAGTCAAGAAACCAGTTTGATTTCGTTGTAAAAACTTAAGAAATTGCATATTTAATTATTATTTTTTTTAGCTTTACGCTTTTATCTTGCATAGCACGGTAGACAGAACATTGCGTGTTGATTGGTGGAACTCAACGCCGCACTTTGTCTTACCAGAGCGAGAAAGTGAAAATAATTTAAATATAATTATACTCCCTCGAGTGGGAATCGGAACCGGAAAATATTTAATTTATATTTTTATTCTTTTAATAACTTCATATACTTTAAAATAGTGGGTTGGAATCATTTGGAATCAGTCGAAGCTTCTTGATGTCCGTTGAAGTGTTACAAAGCCTTCCTTGCCAAAACTTGTATGTACAGATAAATCATTTGGAGTCTGCTAAACTCCATTCACTCAATATTTTTATGACGCGATCTGAATACAAATATTTGAAATTTCAATAAAAGCGAATACAAATGTATGAAATTTTGAATAAAATGAAAAATTGAAGAAGAATCATAGTAAATTGCGTAAGTAATTAGTAAGAATGAAGAAGAACGTGCTCGGGCGGTTTGGGCACGTTGAGAGAATGAGTGAGGAAAGAATGGTAAGAAAGATTTATGAAGCCAAGGTGAGTGGTGCGAGAGGTCGAGGGAGACCTCGGTTGACCTTCGAAAACACAGTATCGAAGATACTGGAAGAAGGTCACGTAAAGAGCATGAGGACTCCTTAAAGGGCAGGAATGAAGATGGTAATGACTGTGGACGGTGCAGTTCTCTCTGCCTACCTGCCTGCCCAGCAGGGACACAGTGTGATGCTAAAATAAATAAAAATCAAAAAAAATACGACATAATTGAATTATTATTTTCGTATTAATTTAAAATTGCTAGTTATAAAATATTATATTGAAGTATTCGTTAAGATACATGAAGCGCTTATAAAGACAAATCAAAACAAACGCGGTTACCACATTGCTTATTAGTTAAGTTGCTTTAAACAGACTCGTTAAGGAATTCTAGTATCGCGGTCAGTTGAGAGCTACTTCACTTTGCATGTTACTACGGGTAGAAGTAAGTTATTTAGTAATTAAAGTGGTTGGGCTAAGTAAGAAATTAGAGACTAATGGCGGAGTTGCAAATCACATGCGTATTTAAACACAGCCTTAATAGAAGCATTTTGTGTGTATATATATGTATATATATATATATATATATATATATATATATATGTGTGTGTGTGTGTGTGTGTGTGCGTGTGTGTTTTAAATGTTATTATTTATTTTTGTGACTCTTGACTTTTCATCGTCCGTACTTTCAAATGTTAAACACTAAATTCCAATTTATGTCGTTTTTTTAAAAGTTATTTGTAATCCAAGGTTTTTTAAAGAATAATTTTAGTTTATATAGCCAGTAGATTAGTCTGTGAGTTATATTATTTTTTGTATGTTAATTTTAAGTATACATACGATAATTGTAGGAAAAAAAATACCATCATACATATTACAATACAAACATACATGGGAAATGTAAGGGAAATTTTACATGATATTTGAAAAAAATAAACATAAAACCCTAATACATTATAGGCATAACTGAGCAAGGGTAGCTCACCTCAAATACAGCTAGCCACATGAATCACAAAATAGGAAGTCCTACTACACCAGTACTTCGTAATTCCATACATAAGCACGTTAACTCTAGCCACCAACATTATAAGGTATCGCTCGCGATAAAATAAGATGCAATCCGATGATTTGGTCGATGGCTGTCGTCTTAGCAGCCTCGGGCTATTTAATTCCGTTATCAAAATAACTTGTTACTATATATATATATATATATATATATATATATATATATATATATATATATATATATACGTACATAACTTGAGTATTTTAGAGTGATAATAAATATCTAGTAATAAAATATGGAGTTTCACGTCACGTTCGAGGCCATCGTCTGACTGTAAACACGATCAGTTTTGGGTTTAATTTGTACTCATAGAAACGATTATATTTGAATTAAATTTTTCCTATATAGTAAGACAAAACGCGGCGTTAAGTTCCGCCATTTAAGACGCTATGTCTCGAATTTAGCTTGAAAGCGGGCAATGGAGGGTCTTTATACTATACAACCCTGCTATGCGCGATAAAGCATGAGATTCAAAATAATATATATATATATATATATATATATATATATATATATATATATATATATATATATATATATATATATATATGTGACAGACGGATAGAAATATTCATATATCAATACTAGTTAGTATTTCCCTTATAGACACTCCCAAATTGCTCGTTAGTACGCTTTACATTGTTTGTACGCGTCAAGACTAAAGTCACTATAAAGCTTGTATTCAAGTACTTTATTTTACGCTTATTCATTTTACATTCACTCGTCTAATTTGGTGAACGTGAGAACACCATTCGTTATAGAGTTTAGCGGTTCCTTGAAGTTGGGAAGCAAATTATTTGTACGCTGCAGTGATTAAATGAGTAAAAACATAGTATTGTTGGTAATTAATTACATCGATAACAAATATATATTCAAAATTTTAAAATTATAGTTTCCATACGTTTATTAACACATATTTTACTGCTTAGGAGTGTAGGGGTTGATCCTTTAGCACTTAGCTATGGTAAGAAGGCTTGTTTGTCGTTCTTCATTCCCTCCTTTCTGGTATAAGTGATTTTGCGTTTGATTGGTTGAGATTGGGAAGTGAATGGCAGAACTCAACGTCTTGCTTTGTACGCCTTACTATCGTAAGCAAATAGATATAAATCAAATATAGCAAAAATATCACGTATACTTTATTAAAAGTTCTGTTTGTTTGTAAATTACCATTTAATCTAAAGCTATTTTAAATGTATCAATATGTTATTATATATGAGTTACGTAAACACATCACGTAATAAGAGTTATAACAAATTCTTCATTTAAGGTAAAATAAAGTAACAATATCGTACTCAATAAATTAAATAATAGACTAAAATAGAGCAATTGGCTTGTAGCATCCATTGGCGGGTGTGAAGAGCGCCGCGAGCGCTGGGCAGGCTGATAAAGCGGCAATCGATAATAGCCGGAGTGATTTATTTCTCTTAAATGCGTGTTGTGAAACACCTCTAGCTGTTATCTATACTTACGTTTAATCTTATTTAAACATTGAAAGAACTATTGTAGCTAAAAGCTTTTATCCCGCATAGCAGGGCAGACAGAAAGCACCTAGTTTCAAAACACTCCATACTCCGTTTTCCGCCGAGTTCAAGACATTGTGTGTTGAGTGGCGGAGCTCAACGCCACGCTTTGTTTTACCAGAACAAGAAAAGATAATAATATAAATATAATCATTCCGCCGAGTTGGAATCGAGTACACTACCACATTATGTTAGCGTTTACAGTCAGAGGCCACGACCGGCCTCAATCTAACTAAAATTTCTTCTCATTAGTTTTTATTCATTGGAAATTTGTACGGTTTATTTATGGAAAGAGTAACTAAATTGACAATTGCAGAGCTTTAAAGATTATTATATTTTATAAATAATTTGTTAAAAAATTTAGGAATTTCTTACCTTTTGTATAATAATTTCTAAACGGGCACCGGCGGGTATGACAAAGTATACTTTTAATATAAAGAAATCGTACAATGATAATAGAATAAGAATAACGTCCAATAAACATCTTAATGTACTACAATACAGTCTGGGAGACTTACAGTCTGAGAAAGCTTATAAAGAAATTAGTTAATGCCGGAGGAGGTTGCCACTTAAGTAATCGTGCGCTTTGCCCCTTAAACGCTGTCATCATTGCGCGACGCGGTGTGGAACCCGCGACCCACTCGGAGCACCGACAAACACTTCTAACGAATTTTTCATATTGCTACACTCCATAGAGGAGTGACGAGAGGGTGTTAAAATCACTTTGTTTTCTACTTTCGGTACTTTTTAGAGACGTTTTGTGTTCAATAGGAAATCTACATTAAATTTAAGTATTTTTTTATGTTCACGCTTTTATCCTGCATAGCAGGCTAGACAGAAAATCCACTTTCCGCCGAATTCGAGACATTGCGTGTTGAGTGGCGGAACTCAACGCCGTGCTTTATCGTACCAAAGCGGAGGAGTGAAAATAATTTTAAATATAATCATTCCCCCGAATGGGAATCGAACCCACAATCATCGCTTTTACAGTCAGACGCTATCCCACAACCGGCCTCATTAAAATATATTTCTTCCTAAATTGTATTCGAATCCACATTCATCGCATGAGGTGTGCTGAGATAGCGTCATGCCACGGTGGCGTACAGATAAACAAAAATACATTTAATAAATTAAACCATTGATAGCACTTCAGTCCGTCCAAGCACAAGGCGTCCCTCAGCTAGCCACTTACCTAGTTAATTTCCAAAAACATCGAATGCTCGATTCTGATAAAACTAGTTCACACGAGACTTACGCTTATCTACGGGTGTGTTCCGACCGGAGGTGCATTTGGAGAAGGGTCCTGCACTTATCTGTGTATAAATCACCAAAAAACACAGAAATTCAAACTAATTTCAATGTTTTAGTATAAACGTGGAAAAAAATTTTAGGTTTATTTTTTACGTTACTTTTATAAAAATATAAATGAATTTTGAAATGTATTTTTAAATAGTGTACTATTTAGCGTATTTGTTTTCCATTTAGTTTTTTTTAATGCCGGATATTTTTTGGAGGCCGGTCGTGGTGCAGCGTCTAACTGTAAACGCGATCGGCTGTGAGTTCGATTCCCACTCAAAGGAATAATAGTTTAAATATTTGTATGTCCTCGCTCTGGTAACACAGCGCGCGGCGTTGAGTTCCCACTTAACACGCAATGTCACGAATTACGGCGGAAAGCGGAGTACGGAGTGTCTAGACACTAGGTACTTCCTGCCTACACTGCTATGGTATATACAGTATGTAATTCTTACAAGATATAAGTTAATAGGTTTTTTTTGTATAAATATTTAATTGAATAAACTCAAAGAGTGGGCGGTATTCATCTATTATGATAGAGAAATTGGAAAACTTGTGCTAAGGATTTAGTAAATGGGATAGTAAGTACGAGTGTATGAAACCTAGTAAATAACGTTTGGAATATATTCATTTTATTATTTAAAATACCCGTATATATTTTTCTATTAAATTATTACATAATATACATTGACCTTTTAAATAGGAAATAAGGCTGGTTTTCTATTTTCTTACAATTGTAGGCAGAGAATATAAATATACAACAAAGATCGTTTAACGTAATAATTGAGTGCCTTAGTGGAGTTTAAAACACATACTCCTCCCTACCTAGCATCGAAATGACGGCAGGCAATAAAAAAATTGTACCTACAGCCAATAATTTCCATCGAACAGGTATTGAATCCGTTATCGCCCACAATTATGCACGCCAATCACTGCGTCAGACGGTTTTATTGGAATGCGCGTGTTAAGTGTGGAAGACGTTTTCGTAGTCGTAGAGCGCCGCGGAATGTTAATTGCCGTAATGTCCGCCTCGCAAGTGGAGTGTGACTGATGTTATAGGTCTCAAATTGCCCCGCCTGTACCGCGCCGGCTCCTCGCTCCTCGCGCTGTGGATCCACTTTAAATTGACATACTTCACAAAAAACATGCAAATTATTGATATTTTTAATATAGTTTGAGGAATTTATGATTTGTTGAGTTAACGTTGGACCTGTTAGAGTTACTTAGTCTATGGAATAAAGTTGGTTTCATAACGCAATTATTCTGAAAAGTCAAATATTTAGGCCGGTTGTGGTGCACGTGGTCGTTTTTCTGTAATCGGAATCGGTCGTGGGTTCAATTTCCATTTAGAGAAATTATAATATTTAAATTATTTTTATTTCCTCGCTCTGATAAAACAAAGTACGGCGTTGAGTTCCGCCACTCAACACATAAGGTCACGGATATGACGGAAAACGGAGTACGGAGTGTTTTGACACTAGAGACACTACAGGGACCTGTCTGCCCTGCTATGCGGGATAAGAGCGTGAAACTAAAAAAAATTGGAGAACGTCATTAGGCACTCTCAATCTTTGTCTATTTTATAACAATATTTGAAATTTGCCAAGCGATATACGTATGTATGTACATACACTTAGCTTATAAATACGAATATCCAAACGAGTATGGTTATTGACTAGAGCGTAATATGTTCAAATATTTCTTTTATTATAAATAAAATAAAAGAAGCGAGCGAGGTGTGCAGTTTGATTTACAACTAAATATATAAAATTACATTAAATTACATTAAAATATATCTAAGCTCGCGCAAGTCGACGTGAGGAAAGCTTAAAGCTTCAAAAATCCGTACGCGGGTTCATTAGTGTTAAGTGTGAGTGGCGTGATGCTTCATATATTTTGATTGAAATTCAATTGAATGACGATAGAAATTACATTAGTTTTAGATAACGACTGGAGTTTGTAACATATGGATGTTAGTGTTGAGATATCGGATTTGTATATTAATTTAATATATCGGTTCGTGTATTACACGTATTAATGGTTGTTACAAGTTTCTTGTTAATTAACATTTTTTTTATTTTTATAATTTTTATTTTATTACATATGAATGTTAATCTCCAAACTGTCAGACAGTGTTATTTGAAAATATGCGGTGATTTTATATTTTTTCCCTTGAACTGTATAAACTTTTCTAATTTTCTAATTATTGGTTGACAGATTATATTGTATATAAATGTTTAATTATCAAATCCCACAAACAATGTCAGATGTGCCGCTAGAGATATTTAAAATTAATATTAAAAGTATATTATTCTATCAATGAATATTATACTGGCGCTAATGTGTGGAATTAAACGCAGTGGATACTCAATCAGGAAGCTAGTTACTGTCATAAACTCATTGTAAAAATATATAGAGTTCTTCAGAAAATATATAGAGAATGCTCTTTGCATTTATTGAGTTTCTCGCCACGTCTTCTCAGCAGAACTGTCTTCCGAGCCGGTAGCGTCCTGCACAGTACTGTACTGTACTGTACTGTACTGACAATACTGACACTTGTGCTGATTGACGGATCGAAAGAGCTTTTAAAGAACACATTTGCATAAAAAATATTTTGATTTTGATTGATTTTGAATTGCTTTAACTATGATTTCACTTAATAGATTGTCAATTGATTATCGTCGACAAAAATTATTTTTTAAAGAGTTTGTCATATGACTTTTACTAGCCTTGTCGACAATCATTAAATGTTCTTTTGAATTATAATTTTTATCAATAATCTGTAAATTTTATTATTTATATCAGTGTATAAGTAGAGGCCGGTCGTGGCGCAGTGTGACAGCTGACTGTAAACGCGATCGGTTGTGGTTTCGATCCCCACTCGCTCTGATATGATAAAGTGCGGCGTTGAGCTCCACCACTCAACACGCAAGATCTCGAATTCGGTAGTAAGCGAAGTACGTAGTGTCTTGACACTAGGCACTTTCTGTCTACCCTGCTATGCGGGATAAAAAGTATGACTAAAAAAAGTGTAATTTAAAATTGAACGACTGTTCTCATTTACTCTACTTGAATTGTAATCAGTTAACGCACTAAATACAAATAATTCATTACAAAAATACAGTTTGTTGTATTACTGTTAAATAAAACGTGATTTGGACAAAAAAAAATCTATATCTAATATACATATATATCAAAAATATTTGTAATACATTTTTTCTCCATACGGAATTGAACACACTATCATCGCCACATGTGCTATAACAAAGTAATATTTTATGTAAAGGAACCAATGTATGGAAATAACACTAGACACTTAGTTTGCTTAGGGGTCGGATTTTAAAGCACTTACAGTGTTTGAGTTAATTCAATAACTGTTTCACGCGCTTGAGGAGACTGGACGTGAGGCTCATAATCTGTTTGTTTGTTTGTGAAAGATGTATGTACCAAGAGTGGAGAATTAGGCGGAAGTGACTTGTGCCGTCACAGAGCTTGCAAGCTCCGTTCAACTGTAAAAGTTAGAGATTTATATATTATTATTTTCTTGTAGTTCACGCTTCTATCCCGCATAGCAGGATAGACAGAAAGTACCTAGTCAAGACACTACGTACTACGTTTTTCGCCCGTTTCGAGACATTGTGTATTGAGTAACGGAACTCCACACTATACTTTGTTTTACTAAAGCGTGGTAGTGATAATAATTATTATATAATCACTCCCCCCAGTTAGATTGAAACCCACAACCGATTGCATTTACAGTCAGACGTTGTCCCTTTGGGCTATGACCAAAATATATAATGTAAAATTAAACTTATTATAATACCTATGTATATATAAAAGATTAAGGAAAGACTTTGAGCCCGTTTTGTATGAAAACTGATAGAGTAGTACAAAATGGTGGTATAGTAACAGTTTATATAAGGAAGAGTTAAGGGGGAGGAAGAGAGAAAATAGTATTGAGAACTCTCTGCTTTTCCGCCTCTTTCAAGACGTTGCGTGTTGAGTGGTCATCGCCGCGCTTCCTTTTACCAGAGCGGAAAAATGAAAGTAATTTTAAAACTACCCTCAGTGGGAATTGATCTCAAAATAATCGCGTTTAAAGTCAAATTTACATTTTTTCATCCGTTAATAGACCATCGTTTGAAAGATCGAAACGTACAGACAGCGGAGATGTGGATTCATGTACCCACATATGACACCGCCCTACGAACTTATAATGGCATTAGGTGTCAGTGATGTTTTGCTCAAGAAAATATTGCAACTGCGATTTGTCTATGAACTTCATTAAAGTTTAACATTATAATCGACAAATCGATTTTGACAAATATTTGTTATCGATTCCCAAATTTTTTTTAAGTTATATGATTCATATAAGTTTTCAATTAAAAATACCGTAATCCTTGACGAAATTATTATATATTAATAAATATAAGATAAGTTGCTATAGCAACCGATATTTTACACGTCGACGGTGCCACTACTGTAAATAATATTTCGATATCTTGTTCTGTGCCAGTTCCTGAGTTGTGCCGCAGTACCAGCGGGACGTGTTCCTCCGCTGTGTCAATAGTGACGACGATGCCCCTTTTAACGATATCGATGTAAAAATCAAACATCAATACTTGAAAACAAAAAGCTTTTATATGAATATTATTTATCGTTTGTTTTGTATTCCGGTAAAATAGATCTGTAACCTTTTAGTAGGTAAAAAGTCAAAGATCAGTGGGAAGACCACTATAATAATGAAGTTTAAAAATCAATGATTCGTGGTGCAGTGGTACAGCGTTTGGCTGTAAACGAGATTGGTTATGGGTTCAATCCCCTTTCGGGAGAGTTGTAAATTAATTCCACTTCCGCTTTTCCGTCTGCGTTGAATGTCGTTCTTGGAATGTGTTGTTGAATCTTTCTATTAAAGTTAATTCAACGAATATCAACTAACTGCCTGTCAAAATGCTTTCAAAATCCGTCCAGCCATTCCAGAAATTAGCCGGATTGACAGACAAATGAAAATTGTAAAAATTATATTTTGATATATGTATTGTATATATACATACTTAAACATTTGGTTATTTTAATATCACAAAAAGACGTTTTAATTATATTTATTTGAATATATTATAATGATAATTTTAATAACTACGAAGTTATTAAAAAATATATTTCAAGCAGGTCATCGCTTCCTTGATGCTTTAAATATGAACTGTAGTTAGTATCATATTGAAATATCTCTCACTAACAAAGAAATGTACATATATTTAAATTATAATATACAGTAGGCTTGAAAAATATATAAAATATAAAAATTTGTAAAGAAAAAAGTAAACAATTCAGTAGTGTAGAATCTTGAAATTCCATACTTCAACCAGTTGAAGGTTCCCAAAGAGTACTGTAAAATTTAAATGGCACAATCTCTCCTCTCTACCTAACACTAAAATAATTATAATAAGGTAAAACAGATATCAGTTTAATTTGTATGTAATATTATTGGAATTCAATAATATTTGAGTAATGTGATCCATTTAGGCTTCCAAGGCTCCTTTATTTAAAACTAAAAGTCATAGCGAGTTACTTTTTAATTTTGTTTTTATTTTACAGTACAAGTTTCATTAAAATCGGTATAACAGTTCCAGAGATAACTTAGGTAGTTATTATGAAGACGGCTAAATTTTATATTAGTTTGAAGTTTAAAAAACATATATGTGTACATATTCGTCAGTATGTCCGTCTCATACGTCCGTTCAGCGGAGCTCGTTCCACCGCGGCCGTGTCAAATCCAACTTCTTTTTATTACTCCCAATAGTTAATAACGATTACTATTGTGTTCCAACACACCGGCCATTAGAGGTAATCCCATTAATTGACGGAATACCTCACTTCTTATTGGTTATCTTTAAAACAGTATTTTAAAGATTCTGAGCGCTTTCAAGCTGGTTTTTATATTAAATGAGTTGGGTTTTTTTGGTTTGTTTTTTTATATGTTCAATATTAATTAGAAATTCTCATGTCAATTGGCATTAGGCATTCAAAATAAATATTGTGCCATGTACGGACATAGAAAATAAATGAAAGAGAACACCCAGTGTTAAGATATTCCGTTCTTCACTTACAGCCCCTTTCAAATTTTGATTTACTTGTTTGATAGACAAGAAGTACTCAGTGTGTGTAAGACACTCTGCACTCCGCTTCCCGCATTATAAACACTGTGAGTTGAGTTGTGGAACTCAATGAAGCGCTTTGTCTCACCAAAGGGAGGAAATAAAAATAATTCAAATATATTCATTACTCTGTGTGGGAATCGAACCCACAGCCTATCGCGTTTACAGTCAGACGGTGTCCCACTGCGCCACGACCGGCCAATTTCTCAAATATCAATATATATTTTTAATGATCAGACAAACGTTTTTAGAAGAATAATAAATATATAACACGAATTATTATAGTTTATTTACAATAAAAATCAACAATTATTGAGAAATAATCATACCAATAACAAACCCAACAACGGTAGTTACAATATCTGTGTGATTTTTTAAATGAAACTATTTTAACCGGATTAATCGCGTATATTTTAGACCTGCCTGTGACCACGGACTACTGTAAAGTGTTCGAAACGTCAGGTGTCCAAAATGTATTTTCGAATACCAAAATATACGCGATTAATCCGGTTAAAATATAGTATAAAAATCGCGAAAATCAAAGATATATGTGATATTTTAGAATTAGTTAAGCTTGTTAACTTTCAGGCAAATCGTTTTCTTTCCCAATCCGTTTATACGGTCACTGACTCGGTAAAGAAGTGCAGGTCGCTACTTAGTTATATATAAATACTTTTTATTCTTTAGACAAGTTTAATTAATAGGTAATAAATAATTTTATTGACAGTAATTTTAGCTCAATATTAAGTATCTCATACTTTCTCAAATTCTATATCTTTTAAAAACAATAAACGCTTTTATGGTTGGAAATGACATCAAAATAGAAACATCAAGAGACGGTATCGTATCGAATTGTTTTCAATTATTATAATGTAATATTATATTATGGCTTTTGATTGTAAAGAAATGTATAGGATTTTAAATCGTTTAAAAAAATTTAAGGAGTTAGGGCGTTATACAGGCTCTACTTCTAATTTATATCTTACAAAAACACGGAAAGTAAACGATTTCAAATAGGGTATACTATGTAATACATAATGTAATTACATCTGTATTTCTTTTAGAGTCTAATTACATATAAGTTTACGGATATTTGTACAATTTTTAAATCACGTTAAAACGCGTTAATAAGCAAAATTGTTCAGAACGGAAATACTTTATAGAAACGCCTTATATTGCCTTAAACATATATAATAGGAAACGCGTGTATAGAAAGTACTATATTGCTCGGTGGTAAAATGACGGTCAGGAGTCCACGTCCTTACCGCGGTCGGTACTGCGTTTCTTCCCGAGCGCTTCCGCTTGTTGTAGAGTGTCGGGGAGGGCCGTGTTAGCCGTCTCTGGCACGAAAAGTGCTAAAGCACCCGATAACAGGGAAGCTAGACCGAACACTAAGGCTGGAAGTCCTGTCCAATACGCCATCTATGGAGAAAACATATTCCTATTTTTTTACAACCAGTGAATTGTCTATTTTCGACTGTAAAAGACTGAATTATGTAGGTTAATATTTTGTTTATGCTTTGGTCGTTATAATTGTCAAAACAAAATATAAAACTAGGGAACTCTACATATATTGTATGTGAATTTCGCGGAGGCACCAAGTTGCTTTATTTATTTATTTATTTATTTATGTTTTTTAGCTTCACGCTTTTATCCCGCATAGCAGGGTAGACAGAAAGTACCTAGTGTCAAGACACTCCATACTTCGCTTTCCACCGAATTCGAGATATTGTATGTTGAGTGAACTCAACGCCGCTCTTTGTCTTTACCAGAGCGAGGAAGTGAAAACAATTTAAATATAATCACTCCCCCGAGTGGAGATCGAACCCACAATTAGCTGCTTTATATAATCGGATAAATAGGATCACCTACATATTATATCTTGAGCTAGTAATACATAGGTGTAAATCTCTATATCAACATATTAACATTAACATAACAACATTAACATGAGACTAGTCGTGGCTCAGTGGGGCAGCGTGTCTCAGTAAACGCGATCGGTTGTGGGTTCGACTCTCACTCGGGGGAATTATTAAATGAAATTATTTTCATTTCCTCGCTCTGGTAAGACAAAGTGCGACGTCGAATTCTGCTACTCAACATACATTCAACCGAATTCGATGGAACGCGGAGTATGTAATGTTTAAACTGTATAAATTTCCTGTCTATTCTGTGGCACGGGATAAAAGCGTGAAACTAAAAAAGAAAAAAAATAACACGTTCACTTGATATGACAAACACTCACGAGCAGTGGTACTTGCGGCGCCAGCAGCGCGCCGAGGCGCCCCGCGGCGGCGCACAGCGCGTGCAGCGAGTGTCGCGTGTAAGTGGGGAACAGCTCTGACGTGAACATATACACGATGTTATACGAGAACGTCGCCAGCAGCTCGAACGCCATCAACAGTACCAGTCCTAACCACGCGTACTCTGGAAGTTTTGAGGCAAATATTATAGTTCTGTATGACTTAGCAGATTTTAATTTCATTAAAGTTATTTTGCTAAGTATAAAAATTTAAAGAGAGAGAATAATAGAAAAAGAGAGAGATTATACATGATGTAAATATATAAATTTCTTAAAATACTTACCTGGAACTTAAAATGCAACGGATAACTTAAAGTACATAGTGCAAGCCAGTACAGCAAGTTGGCGGAGATATTGATCATGACCAACAGTGCATTATATTAAATATTACCTATAAATTATATTAAAAAGAGAAAATTAGTATCAACAAACCTTTAGGAAGAAATGGTTGAGTCACACAAAACAGACCACCGACTACGAAGGAGGCTATGAGTGGAATTTTACGTGCGCACTTGTCAAGTGCGAGCCAGTACAGCAAGTTGGCGGGGATGTCCATCATGACCAACAGTGCAAAGCTCAGGTACTTGTCACCGCCTATCAGAACCGAGCTGATCATCATACCGTAGTTGATCAACGTGATGGTGAACCACCACACCACGCACACTAGGAACCTCTGCACCATGATGCGTGACTTGAAGGTTTCCAATAATAGCTTTTTATCGCTGACTTCATCTGTGTTTTCTTTGTAGTTAAGTTTTTCGAGTACTTCATCTTCAATGTGAACGTTATTTCGGGCGGCGATTTTCCGTATAAGTGTGAGGGCGCGACGCTTGTGACCCTTGCTGAGGAGCCAGCGCACGCTCTCGTCGAGGAACAGCGCGTAGGAGAGCACGAGGAGCGCAGGCGCGTAGAGCAGGCGCAGGAAGGCGCGCCAGTGCGGCGCCGCGCGCGCCACCCACGGCATCGCGATCTGACCCGCCGTGTAGAAGTTCAGGAGGATCATTTGATACAGCACCGCGCGTTTTTTCTCCACTATTTCGATACCTGTTCATAATACTATTTTATATGAAACACTTTGCCCAATTTTGTGCTAAGACAAAAAAAATATGTATTGTGGCGTATCTATTTCGCTAGCGAATAAAGAAATTCAAAAATGATGATAGCATTACATGAGCACCTGAATTACATAAAATTGAATTTTAAAGCCGAAAATCAATAGTAGTGGTCAATTAATTAAAAAAAATAACAACATATCTTGTATATGTAAATATATACATCTTTTTAATAACTTAAATGAAACTATCAGTAGACATAGACCTGTGACTTCGGACTACTGTATAGTGTTCGAAACGTCCGGTTTCCAAAAATATATTTTGAATACCAAAATATGCGCAATTAATCCAGTTAAAATAGATTCATTTAAAAAGTGTAAAAATTGCTGAAATCAAAGATCTTATTATATTTTTAACAAGTTGACTTGTGTGTATTACCAACGCACTTAGCATGAACATGGGAGAGAGCGCGTCCCCGATAGCCGCCTCCAGCCCCTCAAGCAACACGAACAGCCAGTACGAGTTAGCAAAGCTCTTGCCGAGGCCGAGGATGGCGCCGGCGCTGCCCGCCAGTACCGCCGCTGTCTTTCTACCATACCTGAAAAATTGGAATCAGAGGCAACCTAGTTTCACGACAATCCGTTGACTGATTTCCGGCTGAAAGAGACACGTTTACCAGTTTCTATATAAATGTTTCAATTAAATCTTAGTTTAAATCTTAATTTCATGTGTGCGCTTAAAAAAACTTTAACTTTGGCATATAACAAAGTGTATTGACGTATTAATAATATATTTATCATGACATTACCAAATATTACATATTGATGTAGAAAATTACATGTAGAAGTAACCTGTCTGAAATCTGTCCCTGTATCAGTTGTCCGACCAGGCTGCCAAACAAGTGCGTGGTGCCGACCAGCGTCACTTTCCATTCTTGACACGCCAGGTTGAACTGCGATGAAATATGGTTTAAACAAATAAGTGATATTGGGTTGTACGGTTGAGTGAATTAAAGACATCAAATCTATACAAATAGCCAAAATAGGAGTGTTTGTTTGTAGAATAAAAATAACCGCTAATATAACTTTTTTTATTATTTTTTGTCTGTCGGTCTGTCTGTTTGTTCCATCTAATCCCTAGAACGTCTAGTTCGACTTTGATGATATTTTATCTGATAAGAAGTAAATTTTTATTATACAATAAAGATCCAGAGTAGTTAAATTCGTCACCGACGAAGTCGTTATTAGTATTTAAATAACATTTCTATAATTTATTAGAATACGATTAAGGATGTGATGAACAAAGTCCGGAGACTAACATTAGTCTCACTGGAGAGTAATCACTTAGTAATAGGTAGTATCTAATATTAAGTTTAATTTATCTAAAGCTTTAATATTTACTATTTTTAAAGTGTTATTCCACACTTAGGATTAGAAAACATTTTTGAGAAAACGTATAAAAATTTGAACGCAGCGGGACTCGAACCCGCTCCTTTTGGATACCGTCCAAGCGCTCTGACCGCTAAACCATGCGTTCTTCTATCATCTAAAGCTAATATATCTAAAGCTTCATTATTTTTCGCGCTTAGCGAAGTAGTAGAAGAGAACCGAGAGTGTCAAAACACTTCATACTCTAACTATCCGTCCAAAATCCAAAACACTGTGTGTTGTGTGGCGGTTATCAGTTATATACTTAGTCTTCTTGCTAGAGCGGAAAAACGATAACAATAAATTATTATTATTTTTCTAAATGGCGAAGGAAGATTTTTATGTAAATCGTCCTCTATAACATATATCTTGCGCACAGTGTCTGCGCCGGGCGTGCACCAGGCGTGCACCGGGCGTGCACCGGGCGTGCACCGAACAGGGCGAGCGACCGGTCACCGCAGACTACATGTAAATGCCTGAGCGCGCCGTATCGCGCCAGCTAGTAACAAATTGCTCTGAGCTCGATACTTGTTCTCTTGGATCGTTCGGACTTTATCCACATTCAATATCTCTTTCAATGGAATTTAATATTTTACAATTTTCATAAAAAAGATAAGCTTATCTGCGATGTTTTATTTACGTAAGTGGCAATCATAGGAAAAATAGAATTTTTTAATAATATTAATGAAATTCTTATTCCTTATATTGTTTGGTCAATATATATTTTTCTTAGATCCACGTTTTTATCCCGCATAGCAGGGTAGACAGGAAGTACTTAGTGTCAACACAACTCTCATATTTGAAGTATGGAGTGCTTCGCTTATAAGAGTTAAATATTAAAAATTAACCAAAATTGCTAGTAAATTATTATAAGAAAAAATATATAATGATATAAGAATTTAAATATGTTTATAAAGTTTATGATTTCCTGTTTGTATGCCCGGAATGTGACTGGAACTGGAATGCTCCTGTGTTCGCTAATATATGCTCATATATGCCATTATCTACTACGTAAAAAACTTGTTCCACCAGATGGAACACTTTGATTTATGTGTAAAAGTGAACGAGCGTTATTCAAATTGACATAAGATTGGAAGATAACATAATATATCGGTAATAGTTCCTGCTATCAGTTAAAGCTTATCGTATTTAATGATGCAGATACGGGTGCGGAACTCAACTCCGCACTTTGTCATACCATAGCGAGAAAGGAAAATAATTTAAATATAATCACTCCTCCGATTGGGGATCGAACCCATATCTCCCTCAAAAGTTTGGAAGTCTCGAATTCGGCAGGAAGCGAAGTAAGGAGTGTCTTGACACTAAGTACCTTTGTCCACTCTGCTATGCTTTTATTATTTACGATATATATTGAAGATATGCGATTAATCCTTTCAAATTAAAATCTAAATACCTAAAAAAACATAAGCTAAAAACATCTAACAACCTTAAGCCCTCCCAATCTTGAAACTATCGTTTTAATGCGTGATTCGTGATTCTATGTTATACATGATGATAACGGTAATAAGTAGCAATTAGTAGTTATTATAAAATTTAAATTAAAACTAACTTCAATAACTCCTTATTATATCCGCTATCTGCCAGTTAAAGTCCAATCAAAATTGGTTTAGTTATTCCAGAGATTAGCGAGAACAAACAAATAGATAGACGGACAAAAATTACAATAAAATGTTATTTTGGCGTTTGTACATATATATGCATTTAGGGAGCGATAATTTTGATATTACAAACAAAAGTTCCAATTTAATCTACTTGTATAGATGATATAAATAAAAAAGGCGGAACAAATATAATGAATGCAGTTAAAGTCATTGAGCACAATGAGATGTATTTAGAACTAATTATAAATTACGTAATTATAATGAGTATAAAGTACTTTATAGAGATTAATATTTGAATTTATTTTTAATTAATTATTAATGGATACTGATCTCATGATTAATTCACTTTGCTTAAGTAATATTATCAATTCTTTAGGTGTACGCTATGTTCCTTCCGGTGCAGTTAAGAGGGCGGAGTGCCAAACGCATACTTATTTTTCCTACAATCATTAGCCTCTTCCTTAACGCCCTTCCGGGGGCCCTCATGCCTTTAACGTGACCTTCCTCCAATATCATTGTGATAATGTGCTTTCGAAGATCAACCGAGGTCTCCCGCGGCCTCTCGTACCGCTCACCTTGCACTTTGTACTAAATTATACTAAAACAGTTATTGTTTACTCTAATTAAATTCCACGTAGATATAATTGTAAACGAAAACAAGGTCTCATTTTAGAGGAAATGTAAACACATCATCCTTTTCCCTTTTCATCAACAAATGACTCATTTAAAAACATATAATAACTCTATTGATGTTATTGAATTTCTCATATTTTTTTCTCTGTTTCGGAACTCCACTATAGATATGAGTGGTACCAATGCGAGTGCCTGGCACACAACACTACAACACAAGTGTAGGCGTGAGGGCCCCTTTTAAGGTATATATTAACGCTCGCATCTACTGTTCAAGCCCTTTTTAAACGGAAAACCATGCCCTCTTTAGCACAACGCGTTGCACCGATACAAATTGACTTTCTAATTTGCTATCAGAATATAAACATAAAAGGATATCGCGTTATCTAGCAACAAGTCACGACCAGATGGCCGATAGCTACTGGCGGTGGCAGTGGAGACGGGCGCGGCTCCCAGCGCGGCCGCAGTGGCATCCCCGTGTAATTAGGCTTTATCTATTCCTCAGATGATACTAATAGCCTCCGCGGAGAGGTCATGGATGTGCCATATGATACTTGCATTAGGAATCTGACTGTAAACGTGATCTATTGTGGTTTTTTTTTAGTTTTACCCTTTTATCCCGCGTAGCAGGGTAGAAAGTAACTAGTGTCAAGACACTCCGTACTTCGTTTTCTGCCGAATTCCAGACATTGCGTCTTGAGTGGTGGAATTCAACGCCGCACTTTGTCTCACCAGAGCGAGGATAACAATAATTTAGATATAATCTAATATCCAATGTATAATCCATCCCAAGTGAGAAACAAACCCACAGCCGATCGCGTTTACAGTCAGACGCTGTCACACTGCGCCACGACCGGCCTCATGAAACTATTTTAAACGGATTAACTGCACATATTTTGGTATTTGAAAATATATTTCTAAAAACCCGTCCGTCCGTGGTCATAGTGGCCACGCACTACAGTAAAGTATTCGAAACGTGGGGGCTTTTAAAATGTATTTTCGAATACCAAAATATAGGCGATTAATCCGTTTAAAATAATTTTCATTTAAATACACAGTCCTTCTTAGAAACTTTCGCTTTATAATTATATACTATAATGTAGTTATTATAATTATTCAATTAAATGTAAAAAGTAATGTAATATTTGAAATCATAACACTAACAGCATTACGGCTATCGCACTACCGTTTAAGCGCTCCGCGATCGACACGACAAGATAAGGATCGACAAGCACTAAGCTATTAGCTCGTTTTTTTTTGCTTTAAACAGGTATTTAAATTTGATATTTTAATATTGAAATATATTAATATATTATGAATTAATATTTAGTGTGTATTGTACTATATATAATATCAGATGGAGAGCATCTATTATCAAGACAGACGATTTTCCGATCGAATTTGAGAAGTAGTGGTGACCAACGGAACTTAACACCGCGCTGTTATTCCATGAGCGGGTCAAATCATTATATATAGCATTTCGTTCGATGGGAATCGAACCTACAACTATGGCGTTCAATAAGCGGACTCTGTAGAATTGGATCACGATGAATTCATTAATAATTAAGAAAATAAATATCAAAAAACATTATAGTTACTTAAAATATATCTAATTAGTGCATTTACATAGTGATGAAATTATAAACAGATTTCTTATAGAAACGATATGGCGTTGATATCGACTTACTGGACGCCCAAGACAGCATCAAGTGATATATCCCTATGTAAAACTTAGTGATTTATCACTAAATTTTTCCTAAATCAATTACTGTAATATTACTAAGCAGAAGTTTGTTTGAGGCCGGTCGAGGCGCAGTGGGACAGCGTCTGACTGTAAACGTGGTCGATTATAGGTTCTGTCCCCACTCGTGGGAGTATTATATTTTAATTATTTTATACTTCCTCGCTCTGGTAAGACATAGTGCGACGTTGAGTTCCACCACTCAACACGAACAACAACGAATTTGGTGGAAAGCGGAGTACGGAGTGTCTTGACACTAGGTGCTTTCTGCCTACCCTGCATTGCAGTCTAAAATCGGACGGAATTAAATGAGATTAAAATTAATTCACAACATGAAAATATATTCCTGAGAAATAACTGTTTTACTTACTTCTGCAACAAAACTATTGGGCACTTCGTATACCCACTCCGTGCACTCCTGCGTTACGGTTGTGTTTAAGGCCAGGCAGTTGTTATCAGTGGGGGGATGTTGGTAGCACTGCCTCACACGGTCGTCCTCTGTGAGGTCCAGCCACGGCACAGAATAAGCTGGGGTAGTGGATTCACATTCTGGTATTTTGCATCTGCAAAAAAAATGAAATAATACTCTATTTGAGATATATTTTTTTAGCTTCACGCTTTTATTCCGCATAGCAGGGTAGTCAGAAAGTACCTAGTGTCAACACACTCCGTACTTCACTTTCCACCGAAGAATATATTTGAGATATATGTATGTATATTTAATATGGGGAGAAATATATTATCAAGCAAGTGTGCAAAAATATAATGAAAAAAAATACATTAAATATATTTTTAAAAAATTTAAAAAAATCTGTAAAACAGGTTAAAAATCAGTGCTTAGTTTAATATTAATATATCACGCTAGTGATGTATCTCTACTTTCACTGTAAAACTACTTTACTGTATAAAAATACAAACATTGATATTTACTTATTTAAAGAACCTATATTTAAACCTTGATATCGTGTGTCATAATCAACTACAACGTACCAATAGAGAGTGTCAGAATGACAGATATAAAGACATTATCTAATATGTGTGTTTGTATGGTTTGTATACCATGGCGAAGTGGCAGTGTCTGGGTGAGCACACGATTGTTGTAGGATCCGTGCCCACTCGAGGTATTGTTATTTTTTAATATATTTATCAATTTCGTTTACATTTACTCCTTTATCTTTCAAAGTAGTTAAATAAAGTGAAAGATTTTAAAGGTTGCATTAATTAGTAATATGATTAAACATAATATCGCGAGTTTAACACATTTTAAAAGAAACTGTTTTCTGATCAATCTACCTGTGATTACGGACTACTGTAAAGTGTTCGAAACGTCAGGTGACCGAATATATATTTTCAAATACCAAAATATTCGCCATTAATCCGTTTAAAATTGTTTTTCTTTTAAAATGATTAAACATACAAAAATACACGATCAGCTTCTAAGATCAGCGAGAGGCGCGTCCACTACAACATTACCTGTAGTTAACATCTTCCACAGCGAACACATAGTTCACGTTATACATAGAGTTGGTCGCGTATACTAAGGCCAGCATGCCCATGGTGATCAGCTGGTGCTTCCCGAAGGCGCCCAGCTTCCCCAGCACATCGTCCAGTTCCACCACATCCGGGCTTTTAAGTGGTGTCTTACTCTCTTCTGATGCCATTCTCGTTTAATAAATTATATTATCAGTTTAATAAATTAGCTGGAATAAGTGAATGAATGAAATATATATTTATGGCTTAAATACTGAGATTTTTTTAATGAAGAAATTGATATGTATTATAATATTATAATAACAAAATGATATATATGTAATAAATGTTCATGATTTTTTTTAACATAATGGTTTAATAAAAAACGCCAACTTACCGTTTCTTTGCAAACAGAACTTGACGGCCGGATGTGATCTATTCAAATGAAGTACTCATTTGAGACCGTCCATAATTTAGGGCATAGCAGGAAGCGTTAGACGTCTTGCCGCCATTGTACATGCGGGTATAATAACTTTAATATTTCCACGGCGCTTGCGAGCAGCGTGGTGTTGATTTTAGATTTCAACTCCACAAGATAACACTTTACATTTCGCTGTCGAATTTAAACAAACTTAATAAAGTAATATATTCGTAAGTATATAAGTAGCAAGTCGTAAAATATTTTAAAACACATGGATTTGACGCACGTATCATTTTACAGCGATGCAATAATTAGTGTGAGAAAAGTGTAAATATAATAATTTATATGGAAATATAATATTTTGAATACAATTCACTGCCCGAGTCGTCAGTCCCCAGTCGGGGTGGTACGTGGAGTGACATTGAGAGCGGTTGCGTTTGTTATAATGCATAATATGACGGACGCCTACAACAGCGACAGGAGTCATCGTAAACATGATTGCTTGTGGGTTCAATTCCTAATTGAAGAAATAATTGTATTTAAAAATTAATTACCTTTCTATGCTCTGATAAGACAAATCACGGCGTTGAGTTCCCCAATCACCACGTAATGTCTCGATTTTCATCGGAAAGCGGTGACATCATGACTTGATATTAAAAATATACGATAGAGATAATAATATTTCAGTGGGACATTGTCTCACCGTAAAATGTATTTAAAATAATTTCTCTCACTAGTATGGCGTGACGAGCCACAGCGTTCAGTTGCGTAATTCACCACGCAATATTCAAATATGGTGGTAAGAGGAGATAAAGGATTTTAAAAATAGACTCTTTGTCTCCCTCGTTAGTATTGCAAATTCACTTTCATATATTTTCCGCCATTTAAATAAAATTACAGTAGGAATGATTTGTAATCAGTTACTGTTTAATTATTGTAAAAGTATAATTACATAATTGATAAAACCATTCATTTTAAAAGTATGAATAATTATACTCATAGTTGATAGTGGCAAAGTAACTTATTCTTTAGCCCAGTATGAGATAACCCAATAAATGTCTAAACATGCCCTGAAAGAGATTTGAGGAACGGTTATGGGTTCAAATACGATTTAGGTAAATGTTTGCATACTTTGAGGACAATGGGTTCTCCCAAGGTAAAAGAGAAGTTATCAAAATATGACTCGTTTCTCTCGTGCAAAAACCAAATTGTATAATGAGGACTTTCTCAATTAACCAATGTGGCTCCTACAAACAACTTGGTTTGCACGGAACTCAACGCCGCGCCTTGTCGATAAAAAACTCCTATTTTCTGACTAAGTAAAGGGAATAAATTCCAATGATTGGGGATCGAACTCATAATCGCATTAACAGGAGGTTGCAGCTGAGTTCGCCATGAATATAACATTAAATATGTAAGATGAGAGAGATCACAAGTGAAGTCGTCCTGCTGCTAATGCTGATGCTGATCACAGCATTTCCAGACTGAAAAAACTGTAAATTACTATATAAAATTACAATCAGTCAATCAATCAATCAACCTGTTGCTAGTCGTAGAGTGTTAGTGTTTTACATCCATTAACGCGTGTTATAAGTTAGGTTACACCTAAAAACTAGTTAGCTACTCTGTAGAGAACATTAGGGGAGAGGAGGGGAGGGTGAAGAGAGGGGAGAGGAGAGGGCGGAGTGAATAAATAGAGTCATCCGCATCACTACACGCGGTAATAACGTCCTAATGAGTATTTGATTGATTCACAAGTAGATAGATAGGTTTATTGGTACAGTGAAATATAGTTAATAAAATAATTAGATAATTAACTAATCTTGCCGCAGTGGGGCAGCGTCTGATGTAACGTATGACGCGATCGTTTGTGTTTGAATTATTTTCACTTCTTCGCTTTGGTATGGTAAAGTGCGGCGTTGAGTTACACAACTCAACACACAATATCTGTAATTCCGTGGAAAGCGGAAGTACGCAGTGTGTTGACGTTAGAGTATTTTCTCTTAACCTATATATATATATATATATATATATATATATATATATATATATAATATATATATATATATATATATATTATATATATATATATATATATGTATTAACAACACTTCATCATCACCTTGGTAACCGCATCAGTACTGGAATTCAACATCGTACCTAATAAAGAAGAGAGAAACGAACATATTCTTAAAATAAATCTTTACACTAATATAAGCTTTAACGGGTAAAAACACGTAATAGAACACAAAATTACTTGTAAAGATATTTGAACCCCAATACCGTCATGATACCGTGTTCATAGATATCTTAAGCTAACAATAGCTAATTTCAACGTCAAGTTGTAAATAACACTATATTAAACAATATCAATCACAATTAAAGTTGATTTTAATTTTTTTTCACCATATAATCAGTAAATAATACTTGATATATGAAATACGACCAACTCGTGTTTAAATGCTTGGTAGTCACATTTGATAGAATATAATAACAGTTGTAAACGAGGCGTATGTCAGCGCTATGGGGAGGCCATTCAATATTATTAAAACACTTTAAAATTAAATAATTTACTTTCCATATAAATGAAAGGAGTTTCACGTTTTATCCCACATAGCAGGGTAGTCTGAGATAATCTAGTGTCAAGGACACTCCGTGGACTGCTTTCCGCCCGACTTGGAGATATATAAGTAGCGAACTCAACGCCGACAAAGGCAGACAAGGCGTAGTCTTGCTAGAGCAGATAAATGAAAATAAATTTTAAATTTAATCATTTCCCCGAGTGGGAATCGAACCCACGGCCAATCGCGTTTACAGTCAGACGCTGTCCCACTGCGTCACAATGGCCTATAATACTCAATATGTGGTTTTTAAATTGAGTTTAACTGTATAAAAGATATTTACTTTGTTTTAAGTGTTATTCCACACTAAGGATTAGAAAACATTTTAGGTCAGAGTGCTTAGACAGTATCCAAGAGGCGCGAGTTCGAATCCCGCTGCGTTCAAATTTTTATACATTTTTTCAAAATTGTTTACTAATATAATAAAATAGCAATCTCTCTTACTAAAAGATTATTTCTTTAATAATCTTTAAGTAGAAGAAATTTGTAAAAATCTCTCTACAGAGATGCTAACAACATAAATAATTTTTACGCATAAGAAATTCGACGCAGTCGGTAGAAAAACCGCATGGTCAGAGCGCTTGGACGGTATCCAAGAGGCGCGGGTTTGAATCCCGTTGCGTTCAAATTTTTATACGTTTTTTCAAAATATTGAATAGTGAATATATAATAATAAATTTCAAATTTATATCGTGATATAGCTTATTATGTTTTTGTATTCTCGAAGTGAAACATAAGTGTTTAGTAGTTTTAATTTTAGACTATGGTATGGTATATAAGCGAAGTAGTTACAGATTCGATCTCTACTTATTCTCCCATTTTGATAAGACAAAGCGTGGCGTTAAGTTCCGCCACTAAATGTCTTACAATCAAATCCCTATAGACCTTAGTCTTTTCTTGCTACCAGTTATATAATTTGTCCTTGAAACAAAAGCGTGTTATTTACTAATATTTAAGTTATGATGAAATCTTTGATTTTCGCAATTTTTAATCATTTTAAATGAAATTATTTCTAAACAGATTAATCGCGTATATTTTGGTATTCGAAAATACATTTTTTTAAACCTGACGTTTCGAACACTTTACAGTAGTCCGTGGTCACCTAGTTTCTAATAAAATATATTTTCGAATACCAAAATATACGCGATTAATCCATTTAAAACAGTTTCATTTAAAAATATTTATATAAGTCGTAACACGTCGTACGTCGCGCGTCGCGCTATCTGATTACATTAGGAAATATGAATACTAAAAACAAATATTTACAACACTTACACTGCAATGACTTAGAATTAAGAAGTCATGGACAATGCTGAATAAAAAAATTAGAATAACATTGAAATCATAAAAAATATGATATTTGAAAATAAACATTGTTTTCTATATTGGTATATTTATACCTTTTCAAAAGATAGTCAGTACCCACTGACTACCTTTTGATTAATACGTTTAAAATAATGTCGTTTGATATTTAAATCGTGGAAATTAAAGATTTTTAGAAGTTTCATATTTTTTAAGCTTCACGCTTTTATCCCGCATAGCAGGATAGACAGAAAGTATCTATTGTTAAGACACTCCGTACTTCGCTTTCCACAATTCGACATACCTATCAAAACGAAAACATATCTATCAAAAATCATTGGCCATTGTACTAAAGCTACTTCTGTAATTATGAACATGAATATTAATCTCTTAAAGATTCCCTTGAAAAACCTCACTTAGGATTAGAAAACATTTTCAGAAACAAAAAAGTTTGAACACAGCGGGATCCGAACACGCGCCTCTTAGAAACCGTCCAAGCGCTCTGACCGCTAAGCCATGCGTCTTATTACCCGCTACGTCGAAATTTTCATACGTAAATAAATTGTACGATGCTAACAACGTAAATAAGTTGTACCATTTCAAACATTTCGACGCAGCTGGTAGTAGACGGTTTCCAAGAGGCACGGGTTCGAATCTTGCTGCTATCAAAAATTTGTATACATTTTTAAAAATGCCTCTATACACTATTTTAATCTAGTTCTTGTCGTCCTAATTCATTGATTTGCACGTGTCCGGTGACAATATTCGTACGTATTACGTTACGTTTTTTCAAAAATGTTTTCTATTCCTAAGTGTAGAATAACACTTTAAAAATAGTAATTATTGTTAATTATTTGTTTAGAACATATTTTCATCTTTATTTAAGGTTATTTATTATATAAGTATCTATTTTCAAGTCACATTCAGACTTTCCACAGTTATTCATTAACGTACCAACGACATTATAAAACACATTTTCCGTAAAAATAATTTTATGCAAAAAATAGTAAACTTGTTATTTAGGTGGTATTCTTTTTCTTTTTTTTAAGAAATAAAAACTATAATCTTAAACCATATTATCTTTTGATATCCGGAAAACGTTTTAAATATATTGAAATTCCGTACTTTTGTATATCAACACTTCACAGTCTTGTTAACTAACAGCGATGAGTGTAGATTCAAATCTGATTTGGAAATATGTATATCTACAAAATATTACTCAGAGAGAGGACCGGAGACGGTGGAGCCTAGCGTAAAGACGCACTTTTAAGGGCCCCTTAGTTCTACATTCAGGTTGTAGATTTCAAGCACTGCACTGAGCTTTTGGTTACCAGCATGACGAATCCATGAAATGCTAAGGATTCTCTTCTGTTCTTTTCTTAAGAATTATTATCATTTATACTGTCGTTCTTAAATTGTGTCTACTTAAATACTATGTTTTAAATGTAGGCTACTATAAGGTGGATAAGATAATGTTATTACCTTCATATAAACATTTGCTCGTTTATTCCACATACATAAGTCCTTCGCGTGATTTTCAAGCAAGTGTACAATAAAAGACAGTTTTGCTTTTATAATATTGATAAGATTATGTGGTAAGTACTAATTAAACAGAGCTATTATAGTAAGATACACATGTTCACTAAAAATATTTTTAATTAAACATAATTAAATATGTTTACATACATACATCATTTTATAAGTTGTTTTTCATGTATAAGTTTTGTAGTAAAAAAAATTTATTAGGAATACAGTACGTGGTAATATTTACTGTTCGAGAAACTTTTGCCTTTGCTCAGGAAGCGTCGTAACAGCTACTTGCTGACATTCACCACAATCGGCAATACACTTGGTATTAATACTTCAAATTGGCTTAAGTTTATCGCGTCTGTTACTCAAATACATGAGATCTCTAATTATTTTAAGGAACATTATGTACGCTTCTACAATAGGCTCCCAGTAAGTCAGAATGTTTTATACCACAATTAAAAAAAATTTGAAACGCATTTCTATTGACACCATTTCACGCATATAACACGCAGTGGGAATGCTCGCTACGGTGGGTTTCATTGACACTGAAAACAAATTGTAAATCTTAAATGAAACTATTTAACCGGATTAATCGCGTATATTTTGGTATTCGAAAATACATTTTGGACACCTGACGTTTCGAACACTTTACAGTAGTCCGTGGTCACAGGCAGACTACCTGTCTACCTGTGATATACGCGATTAATCCGGTTAAATAATTTCATTTAAAATGTATAAAAATCGCGAAAATCAAAGATCTTATTAAATTGTAAATCTTTAAAACATTAACTCAGAGAAAAATTCCCTCTGATTTTCTTAGCCGGATCTTCTTAGGCCTGAGATATTATGTTTAGGGAACTGCTAGTATATTATTTGATGTTCATAAAATGAAGCTTGTAACATTTTATTTTGATACAGTATTAGACTTGGATTAGACTCTAACCTAAGGTCCCTTTGAGTTCATGTAAAGACCGATACTGTCCACAACCTTAGGCTCAAAAAAACATAATATTAATTATATTTCAACACAAAACTATTGTTTTCACTCAGGTTGGCACTTTCACTTGGTTTGGCCACAATGGTGTCACCATAAGTCGTATGGGAATGATTTAATTTAAGAAAGTAGGTAGCACTTCTGTAATATTTCCCATAAACAAAGAATTGCAAGCTGACTTGCGGTTTGTAGGCAATTTAGTTGAGGATTGAGGTGTGGCGGCGGTCGGTATTGGGAAGTCGAGTGGAAAATTAAAATGGGATGGCGACGTGAAGCTGTAGCGCGGTACTGCACCGGAACTTGCTCTTATTCTTATTATATATAAATTATTAAATAAAACTGCTTTTCTTATTAATGTCAGATACACTGTGTAACTGTGAACTATCACAGTGTAAAAAAAATATAGTATTATAAGCTTTTAACTTGTAAAATTGATTATAAAAGAGATTTGTCTATGGTATGATACTTCCCACATAGCAGGGTAGTCAGAGACAACGTTATGTGAATACACTCCGTTGAGTGTTCATAAAGCAGCCAACGGATTCTTAATATAATCTTCTCTACTTAATATAATCTGTCCCCTGTATTGTAATTCCTGGTAAGACAAAGCACAGAGTTGGTTTCTACCACTTGATACGCAATGTTCGATATATTACCGTAGCAGAAAATGGCGAAACTGCAGTGTTCTAATAATATGTACTTATATATATATATAGTCTATAGACTAAGCTCATTTTTATTGATAATTTTTAAAGAGTGGCAAACTGGCTGTCATAACCATTTATTAAGAGGGGAAAAAAATATTTATCAGCTCAATTCAATTCCCAACTCAAGAATTCGCTGAAAAAAAAACACGTCTAAGATTACCATATGCTTAATCCAAAAGATAAAAAAAAACAAAAACCCAAGACGTACCTTACATTTTAGTTAAAATCCTGACTAATTTTGATAATTTTTTACTGAGAACTCTACTTAAGTGGTTTCCAACGCACTTTATCTCTACATCTCGATAATAGCGGGAGTCTGGAACCAGTATTTACCCTAAAACACGCGGCGGAGTCGTGACTGCGTCTGACAACTCATTATGTGTGTTTGTATGTTGGAGCTGTGAGCTGATTGTTCTGGACAATTACGATACTACATTAGTACTTAGCGCTTAAGACTCAGGTATAGATAGAGGCTAGCAGATGCAATAGCTATTTGTATACAATGCAATTGTTGTGAGTATTGTGTATTAGTCTACCTATATATATATATATATATATATATATATATATATATATATATATATATATATATATATATATATATATTTTGGTGTCATACCTTTATCACGCATGGCAGGGTATACTCGGAGTTCCCAGTGTCGTATTGAGAAGTGGAACTCAACGTCGCGCTTTGTTTACCAAAGCGAAGAAATGAGAATGTTTTAAATATAATCATTTTTCCAAGTAGCAATCGAACCCACAACCAATTGCATTTAAAGTCATACGCAGTCCCACTGCGCCACGACCGGCCTGCTATATTATAGGACCGTTTAATAGTGTTTTCTCTGTATATTTATTCGGTATGATGTTGTAAGTTTATTTCAAATAAGCAGTAAATAGAGAATGTAGAGTTTAGTCCAGATACTTGAAGTATAAATAAAAATATAAATTTCCAGTATTATTGTAATCCATACCAACCTAATATTTATATAATTAACACTCATTTCCTCCTAAGTTCAACTCAGTACATCTCAAATCTTCTTATAAAAAGGCCTTCATATACATTTTAGCTCTATCACGTTTGTACAAAGTAATTTATTTTGTTACAGGTAGTTGAAACAGTGCAAGCTAATAACAACCTTGTGCCACCGAAATACAGTGTAAAATTGAATGGTTTATAACGTATGTGTTAAAATACTAATAGTTATTTTCATAATCAAACGTCAAATACTTCAAACACACTTCAAAACTATTGCGCGGTAAAATAAAAATAGCTCTCCACGAACATGGAGTTTGATGATTTCCAAGGTATATTTGCCGTGGCCGGGTAACGTCGTGATCAACACCTCTATTGTTGGGCATCAGGTCAGAAGAGGTTACATTAGACCGTTCGTTTTAGGGTTCCATATAAACATCTGGAATAAAGATGATTGACATGAAAAAAGTATTTTAAAATAATATTTTTTATATAGTTTACACTTTAGTTATCAACCAAAACATTATAGAAAAATAAATATTTTAAATTCATATATAAATAGAATTAAAACCTTACACAGGCCATTCACAAATGCTTATTAGATAAATTTTTGTCTTAATTAAATAACGAATCTACGACTGTATGCTTACTTGCCAGAGTAAATAGATTAACCACGAGATCTAAAGGCAAAATATTAAAATATTTTTCAAAAACTTATTTCCAGAACAGATATATTCCAAGTAACCTGTAATCAAAGTGCAATTCACAAGTAACGGGGTTAAAGTTGCGTGAATTATTATAAGAAACAAATTAAATACATATTTATATTGAAAACCTCGTAAATGTACTTAAATTTTCAGTGGAATGACTAAATCCATTTCGATGGTGTTTTCACAACCACATTACACTGTACACTGTACAGTATCAGTTGCTTTATCGTTTTAGTTGCACGGAAATTATGTAGAGTCGCGCTTCTTACTCTCAGAGTCTTAACGTCAATTACTCACGATGAGTTCACAATCTGATTTATGAGAAGCGTTGTATATTATTTTTGAAACTAAATTATAGGACAAAATATTTGTAATAGGTTTTTTGTGTATAAAACTGTAATGATAGATTTTACATACAAACATGGGTAGAGAAAGTTTAAATTACTGTTGAAGTTTAGAACGGGACGTTTGATAGAGTTGGGTTCAAATCCCATTTAGTAAAACATATAAATATATATAGTTATATCTGCTTTGAAATATTGAAGAAGATATGTGGAAAATCTAACCACAAGATAATTTTACAATTTGTCTTTAAAAAGCAATTTCGTGATTTCCCGCAATTTCAAACATTAATAACGAGAAAAGTTGATATATATAAGCTTACATATATATAAAAAGTTTTCATGTCCGTGCGTCCGAATGCCCATATGTCCGACAAATAGTTATGAAGTGTGTCACAAGTGTATAGAAATAAAAACAAAATGAAACACCAATGAGATACAAATCTCACACGTATTGTAACAGTCTTGTAGGCATCAAACCAAACCAAACCAGTTCGTCAAGTGCCATTTACAGACAGCGCGAGTGTATTGCGTCACAGTTCAAAATTTAGACAAGTTTATTTAGTGCTTTATGACGTCACAAGTTGGTAAAGGGAAGAGTTCCAATAAAGTTCCATTTTTTAAGAAGTGATGTGTGCAGTATGAAGCGAAGTAAGTCCTACACGTGGCTGTCAGGGCTTCTGAAGCCCAAGCCTGAGGAAGACGAGTGGGGCGCGGCGCCGTGGGTGCGCGCCGAGGTACTACAACATGACAGGTAGGTTTGGTTTTTAATATGTTAATAATTTTATAATTTCCATAAATATTATTCAATTTTAGAAATATATTATTTAAGCGTGCCTCTTCGTTTCTCGTAAAAGTGAAGCCTAGGTATAAGTTATATATATATATATATATATATATATATATATATATATATATATATATATATATATATATATATAAAAATGACATTTCATATTTTTACACATTTTATTGCAATTATTTTAAACGGATTAGTCGCATATAAGACTGGGTAAAACATACGTTGTACGTTCGATTTCCACTCAGGGGAGTGATTATATTTAAATTATTGTCACTTCCTCACTCTGGTAAGATTTGTCTTACACGTACTTACGTGCTACATCTCTAATTCAGCGTAAAGTGAAGTACGGAGTGTCTTGACACTAGGTAATTTCGGTCTACCCTGCTTTGCGGGATAAAGGCGTGAAGCGTTTTTGTCCACAGAGATTATTAAAAAAGGGTTAGGACTAAAGCAGGGAGCAGGAAGCTTTCAGCTTTTTACACGTACTAGTTTCTCTCTTTCAAGAGTTTTATACACATTAGGCACTTCTTTGAAGTGCATTAGATTTTTATATATTTAATTCTAGTTGTGTGACACTTTGTCAAACCAAACTAAGACGTAGTAAATTAGCATTACTTTAAACTTAAAATAAAAAAAGAATGTTACCTAAACTTTAAAAGAATTTGAATCCACTACTATCACCGACATAACTAAACCACTGAGGCATCAGTGCTACAAAAATATTATTATAAAAAACCGATTCACTATAAAATTATAAGTAACGCCTCAGGCGCAGTCAGGAGGTCAGGCCGTTGAAAGTATTGTTACATACGGCGCTTCGTCTTCAAATACCGCTGACTGGTTTACCAATAGTTTAGCAGTTAATATTTACTATTTTTAAAGTGTTATTCCACACTTAGGATTAGAAAACATTTTTGAAAAAACGTATAAAAATTTGAACGCAGCGGGATTCGAACCCGCGCCTCTTGGATACCGTCCAAGCGCTCTGACCGCTAAGCCATGCGTTCTACTACCAGCTGCGTCGAAATTCTTATACGTTTTGTTACAACTTATTTATGTTGTTAGCATCTCTGTAGAGAGATTTTTACAAATTTCTACTACTTAAAAATTATTAAGAAATAATCGCTTAACAAGAGAGATTGCTATTTTTATTTTAATATTTACTATTTTTAAAGTGTTATTCCACACTTAAGATTAGAATCAAATTTTTATACGTTTTTTCTAAAATGTTTTAATAGACTTTGTGTGGGTCGGGAACAAATATCACACAAACAAATAATATTATATATAGTATTTTTAGCCTAGGTATACAGAAAGTACCTAGTGCCAAAACACCTCGTATGTCGATTTCCATCGAACTGGAGTCATTGCGTGTTGAGTGGTGGTACTCAACGCTACACTTTGTCTTAGCAGAGCGAGGAAATGAAAAAAATATTAGTTATCACTCTTCCGAATGGGAATCGAACCCACAAGCGATCTCGTTGACAAGTCAGACGCTGTCCCACTGCGTCAGAACCGGCCACTAATTGAATCTTATCTCCATAATATTTTTTTTTTTCTCATATCCAGTGTCACAAATCACAAATAAATTTATAAATATATAGCAGCTATAAGTATAATCCATCACGAGCCAGGACACGGCCGCACTGCGGCGCGCTGGTGGCGACGCGTGGTGTAGTATTACCAACGTGTTCTGAACAAACGCTCGAGATTACGTATCAGGAGGGTACAGTGCGGCGCACAGTGCGGCGCACAGTGCGGCGCACAGTGGATTGTGTGCTTGCGAATGGAGACCGCTACCATTCAGATAGTCTTATGTTTTTATTTCTTATTTTATATCGTATTTTACGAGTCGAGGCAAAGATATTTTAAAGACAGACTTTTAATGCTTTCTTTACTTTAAGAACACATTTGTCCTCTGTCCAAGGTGTAGGGTACTTATGAAAACAAAGTATTTATTTATTAATAGAGGCTATTGTAAGCATTTTTGAGGGGCCCTCCAGCCTACGGCCAGTAACTGAGTCCTAGATATAGCGTATATTGGGTACTTTTTAAATGAATTTTAGAATAATAATTTCAAAGACGTCACTTTTACATTGGAATTTCCACGCATTGTGTTTAAGCATATCTGTATGGTACAAACAAATAGTTAATATTTTGTTGCTTATAACAATCTGTAATTAATTATATAATTTTATTCAAGTATTTATATTTTTTAATATGTAACTGCTTACAACCGCCCACTATTTTATACAATGTTAAATAATTAGCGTCACCGCAACGTACGGCGGTATCATATACAGGACACCATTCGGACCATTCTGACAGCACCACCATTCCTCTCCACAATATACAGTGCCATTCGAATGTCTGTTTTATAGGCTACTCCCGTTTGTTTACCTATAACCCGGCTTATCCGGCCGGCGACTGTAAACGCGACCGGTTGTGGGTTCGATCCCCACTCGGGATAGTGATTATATTAAAACTATTTTCACTTCTTCCCTCTGGTAAGAAAAAGCGGCGTTGAGTTCCACCACTCAACACGCAATGTTTCGAATTCGGTGGAAAGCGAAGTACGGAGTGTCTTGACACTAGGTACTTTCTGTCTACCCTGCTATGCGGGATAAAGCGTGAAGCTAACAATCATGTTACTTATTTTAGTCCGGGTTGATTCTCTCTTGTACAGTCTAAACTATACAGTTGAAATTATACACTTTGTGTATAAATTTAACTGTATAGTTTTACTTTTAGTGGAAAAATATAATATAGTACTTCGTATAAAAAACTATATTAGACCTTTGTCTGGTCCATGTAAATATTGTTTATAGAAAATTCCAATCTCCAACAATATCATGTAACATGTAACATGTAACATGTAACATGTAACATGTAACATGTAACATGTAACATGTATATAGCAATATTGTTATAATAATATCTATATATTGTGTAACTTTTAGATCGTGTTTCGTTTGAAAGTTTCATATATATAAACGGGAATTGTATTTGAAAGGAATAATTGAATAGGTATTAATGTCGGTCCGTAAGAAATTGGTCCGAACCGCAGCTCGCAGCTGTGGGTTGCGGTTACAGGCACGCTCAGTCCCTCAGATTGCAGGTTGCAGGGTGCAGGCTGCAGGGTGCAGGTTGCAGGTGTAAAATATTGTTTTAATGTAAATGTTATTATATTTCCCATATTACTTTTTCTTCCTTATTAAAATACTTTGTAAATCCTTTTGTTTCCTTTTCCTCAGTTATTGTAAATTGTGTTTTAGCATTAAATGCAGTTACTTTGCTAGATCGATTCTATGTAAAAACGTTGTACGTGGAAACGTTCTCTACTTTTCTGATATTTCCCTTTTGATTTTATTGTATGTAACTTACCAACAAAAAAATAAATAATTTTATACATTTTTAAACAAGTTTTCTCTTTATAACTTCTATAAAAAATAATTTAAAGTGCAATAAGATGAAGACAACTGCCTCGAATGAAATAAACAGAGCTTAGCACATTTTCCGCAACACACAAAACCCATAAGGAAAGTACTCGAGTAGCTTAAGATTGTGCTTACTGCGAGGATCATGGAGCTCCCCTACGCTGTTCCTAAATTCACACATTTCACCCTCGGAAGCAGTTACCATACGATCATAAATTTTAACATTTAACAGAGAAATTTCATACCTATATCTACGCAGATAGAGGCTATTTTAGCAGTTTTTAAAACAATATCTGGCAAGACGATATTATTCAAAGTAAATGTATTGCACAGTTTTATTCTTTATTATTAGATACTCTGATTCTAATGTTCAGAGGCATAAGACGTATTTATATGGCTGAACTGGCTGCCCATTTTAACCTTTTTTTTAGCTTTACGCTTTTTATCCCGCATAGCAGGGTAGACAGAAAGTACCTAGTGTCAAGACACTCCGTACTTCGCTTTCCACCGAATCGAGACATTGCGCGTTGAGTAGTGGAACTCGACGCCGCACTTTGTATTTACAGATCGAGGAAGTGAAAATAATTTAAATATAATCACTCCCACGAGTGGCGATCGAACCCAAAACCGATCGCGTTTACAGTCAAACGCTGTCACACTGCGCCACGACCGGCCTTTATGTGAGATATTTTGCCATTTTTTAAAGTGTTACTCACACACTAAGCAAGGAAATTTATTTAGAAATGTATAAGCATTTGAATTTAAGTAAGCTGTAACAAGAACAAACAAACCTACAAGGGTTTTAGTTAATTAAAATTAACTAAAACGCTTGTAGGGTTCAAAAAGGCGTAGGTTTGAATACCTTCAGGTTCAATTTTCTATCCTTTTTGTAGATACTTTCACCTTTTATATAAGAATTTTTACTTTTAAATTTGTAAAAATATATCTAATCATATTACTGAACGCCGTGTTGAATAGCGGCGCTGAACGCCGAGTTTTGTCATTACCAGAGTGGAAAAATGAGATTATAATTTCTCCCTTGAGTGGATATCGAATTCATAATTATGTTAAAAGTCAAACTCTGTTTCGCTAAGCCAAAAATAACTTATTTTTTACCATAAATATATTTTTTTATTTCTATTTTTTTAATAAAAATATTTTTTTAAACAATATTATAGATAAAGTTTTATAAAGATTTTATACCCTGTACAAGTTAGCTTAATCTTTTTGCCAAACGGACTAGTCATATTAAAAGTTTCGGATAACGCTTCAATCTTTAGGGATTTTTAAAATCACTAAACTGAGGCCGTGGCGCAGTGGGACAGCGTCTGACTGTAAACGCGATCAGTTATGGGTGCGATCCCCACTCGGGAGAGTGATTATATTAAAACTATTTTCACTTCCTCGCTCTGGTTAAAAAGACAAAGTGCCGCGTTGAGTTCCACCACTCAACACGCAATGTCGCGAATTTGGTGGATAGCGAAGTATGGAGTGTCTTGACACTATGTACTTTCTGTCTACCTTGCCATGAAAAAGCGTGAATTTAAGAAAAAAATACAAAAAAACATACATTCGTCATTACAAAGTCATGTCGATCAGAAAAATTACATGTGACAAAATGATCAAGCTAACTTGTACAGGGTATAAATATGAGATAAAGATTATATAGACACAATGTAAGAAATCCAAATGCAAATCAAGCTGTATAAGTACGATTTAATTTAATAACCGGACAAGTAATAGCATATTTACAGCTGTATACAAGCTGTTTATTACAATATTAAAATAGCTTTTCAATACTAAACGAGCTTTCTTAGCTTTAACAACTATATTGGTATAGCAGCCAATAGTCGTAAAGCTCCTGGTTTGAATGCTCTATGTAGAGCTTGTTCCGTCATAAAGCAATATTTTACAAGTTCATTGTATTATATTTTTGCTTTTTCACCTTATCTCATTAAAGTTACGCAATAAGTTATGATAATCCGTTCTTTGAGACACTACGTATTGCGTCACGTAACTCAACGCCGCGCTTTCCTTTAATAGACAAATTACAATAATTTAAACAGTTTATATAAAAACTTACTTCTAGTGGAATCAAAGTCTTAATTAAATTTACTTCCTTATAAAATATAGATTAATTTTACTATAATCTATACATAAATTTAAAATATAATTGATTGCTGTCTGTTTGTATGAGAAAAAATAATACTAGGGTCCATGTATTATGTAATAGGATCCAAAACAATGATTTTTTATCTGTTTGTGTGTGCGTTTGTGCACACTGATCTTGGAAACGGCTTATATTCAGTTTTCACTATAGTATTTATACAACGTTCCTTAAAATTGTATGTTTGTTTTATTTCAAATGGTATATAAATAAAAATGTGACAGTAATTTAAAATAATTTGTTCGACTAAATTATAACAAAGGCCGAGTCGACGTAATAGAAGTTGCGGGCATTCACTAGTGTAGTATAAATCTGTAGTCATATACTCGATAGAACACATTACAAAGATATTTCACGGGTTTAAAGTAATAAATCGCATATATTCACGTTATGAGGATTAACTTGGCAAAATGATTTATATGAGAGCTGACTTTCACTACCCTCTGCGTTTGAATAGAAGCATATTTTGGTATTCGAAAATACATTTTTGTATGCCAGAATAATACGTTTAAAATAGTTTCATTTGAAATATAAAATTATAGTTAGAATTTTTGAATTCTTATCAATTTAACTAAACTCATAAGTTACAACCCTAATAAGACATTATTTTTAGTTAACTTTAAAGAAAATAGAAATTCCAGGATCGAGTTATTTAAATAGATAGGCTTCATTGAAAGTGTAATAACAGTTATAGATATGGCTTTAATATATTAGTCCGAGAAATCAAGAAGTATCTTAGAATAAAAAACGGAAATAACTTGAAAGCAGTATCAACGTTTAATATCAACAACGTTTAATATAACATTATTAAGTGAAACATTTTTTAGACAGGTAATACTTAGTGTCAAAACACTCCGTACTCTGCTTTCCTCTGAATGGAAAACTTTGTTCGAGGAACTCAACGATGCGCTTTGTCTTACTAGAGCGAGGAAATGCAAATAATTTAACTAATCATTTGTTCGAGTGGAAATCGAACCTACAATCGATCGCGTTTACAGTCAGACGCTGTCCCACTGCGCCACGATCGGCCTCTACATTAAATAAAACTAAAAATACTCTACCCAGCGTCACCAGGTACAGCATCTGACTGTAAACGCGATTGGTAGTGGGTTTGATTCCCACTCGGGAAAAGATTATATTATTTTCATGTCGCCGTTCTCTCTGACTACCTTGTATATTTTACAGCCACAAGGATATCTATCCCATACAACGTTCACACATTATCACTCCCAAGTCATTACGTTTTCAACCGTTACATAAGTTAAACTACTTAAGGAGACACATTCTGATTCCGAATCATTTAATTGGTCTAATTAAATTTACATCGAAATGGCCCCTACACTATTTGTGTATTGTGTATGTAGCGATATCTGACGTGTTACTTTATTTGAAGAACTTACGAATAGGTATTATAGTATAGAGTTTTGTATATACGTGCAATAGTTCATTTTATAACTGCGGTGTGGACACACCGCGGCGTTGAGTTCCGCCTCGCAACACGCAATATTTCGAATTAATCGGAAAGTGGAGTACGGAGTGTCTTGACACAAGGCACTTGATGTCTACCCTGCTATGCGGGATAAATACGTGAAGCTAAATAAACAAAACTCAAAAGCATATATAATTAGTATGTATGATATATGTATGTATATCTAAAATGAATTAGTTAATAATTTACTTTAGAATGCCATTGTTTAAATGTACAGGTTGCCTCCAAGAGCTAACAAAATTAGGTTCCTTTTGGCTAAGTCACTTTGCAGTAGGTATGACAATATAAAAAAATAATTAAAATGCATGTTTAAACAAAGCCGTAGGGCGTGACTAGTCTAGTTACAGAGTCACGCGTACTGTATGGGCTCGCGCATTTCGCCGGAAGGAGGCGCTAGCTAAGAGAGGAGAGGTATAAAGAAACATATTTTACTGTTATACTCTAAGAGGTGACTTATAATATACGCTTGATTATTTCATCTCAGTTTGACGTACCACAGCTTATGAGGTTAAATAATACCTGTTTTTATTGTAATAGTAACTATAATAAGACTTGCTTCTAGACACCTAATACGTATAATATTGTAAATATTGTCAATCTATCATATGCTCAGTATACTGAGAATGCAAACCAAAGGCTCAAATGACGCTCTTTACGTCACTAACAAGATAATAATTATGTATCAACTCAAAAGCAAAGTCATATTAATTGAAATTACTATAAGAAACATAAATATATAATCATTATAACTAAGTAGTGACAAATTCGAGCAAGTGTCCCCTGGCCTAGGTAGATAGATTGCGTCCCCGGGCGGCAGACGTCACTCAGCTTTGCGCCAGGGGAGGGACGAAATCTGATATTTTACGACTATAAAGAATACGCCACGAGTTATTGCTGCGTAAAATGTGATGGAATTTTTCCATGTACCTCGGATAGTTTATCATCCTATTAAAATAATGGTCTGTACGCTTGACAATGATATTTTTTTTGCTTTTTTATAGTTTAGATTAACCTGAGATCGATTAAAAGGAGATAACCTGTCGATGCTCTATACTCATGACTGTTTTTTTTATCTGTATATGTTTTATTTAGTAACTCTTGGACTACAAACAATATAACGCCTTTTATTAATTACACAAAATTTTTTATACATCTTGTATTGTACGATACAAGACAAATTGAATAATAAAATTGCGTATTTAGGAGACTAGAGTAAAACGGAAATATTTTGATATAAGGAGCTTATATATAAATATCTATAATAAATATCGTTACAACACTAAGGCTTCTAAGAAGAATGAAACTAGCAACGTCACTATATCAAAATCAAAACTCTTCGCAAGTAGGTACTTCCCCTGGCTTTAGATAAATGAGTTTTCTTTTAAACAAGGATTACGGATTTCTGCCCCTAAACGGTGAACGGCGTAGAAAAATTGTGAATGGACGGTTTTATTCGTGAAATATGGCCGAGGGGCTGCCTTAATAATGTTTGAAGATTTTACAAAAACGTTTGAAAAACGTTTCATTTGAACATATATAAGTGTACGTTTAAAATCTTTGAATTGCTCCTCCAACATTCTGTATCTGAAATGGGCAAAAAATAGAAAAGGATATGTTTGACATTAAATTGTGCCTGGCTCTCTGCCTATCTTGCTAGACGCGAGAGATGTGTTTAAAAAAACAATTTTAACTCCTTATCCTGAAACAAGTTCTGGAGAGAAGTATAAATATCTGAGAGATAATTTTTAAATAAAATATTTTTATATCAAATAAGTACTACTACAAATACTTAGCCTCACTTGTCTGGTCGTGGTCTGACTATAAAATATTTCCACAATTATTTTAATTTTCCCGCTGTGGTAAGACAAAGCGCGGAGTTGAGTTCCATCTCTCTCGATATACACAATTCCTAGAATGCGGTGGAAGGCGGAGTACGATACGTCTTCACACTAGGGGGTACCTACCTATATGATATGCGAGATAACAACGTCACGCTAAGAATGTAAGTAACTCAATGCATTGTTTGAAAACGCAAAAATTGAAAAGATAATAGTAATGTTATCGGTAAAAGTGTATGTATAATAATTCATTTTATTTTAAATATTTTCTAAAACTCATATAGAAGGTGTTTTAACGCTAAATTCTTTCCGACTTTCTTTCTTATATGGGGAGCGTTATAAAAGGGTTAGAGACAAGACACTCTGTTTTTCACTGTTCACGTTAAAAAAACAATTTAAAGAGTCTTTATTGGCACAATAGATTAAATAATTTCGAAATGTCGTCCGTAGGACTCCGTGGCGCAACGGTAGCGCGTCTGACTCCAGATCAGAAGGTTGCGTGTTCAAATCACGTCGGGGTCATCACTTTATGCAGTCTTTGCTTTTTTAGTTTTTTTTTCTTATTTTTTTATAATAAGCTGGAAAATTATGTTTTATTTAATATAAAAATATAAAATAAAGTATAAATTGTAGGAATTGTTGCAAAAACATTCAAATAAGATTTTAGTAAAACAATGGACAAAGATAACTTCATTTAAAAATATAAAAGATTTATATTTTCTTCAGAAAAATACGGAAGTTTAAAATTTACGTATAATTTTTTTTAATTTCTAAAGAAAGGCTGTAGCTGTGGAATTTAATTGAAAAATATTTTTGAATTAAGCATTATAAAACCATCATATTCATACTATAAATTATATAACAACTTATATATCAATAGTAGTGTACTTTAAACATTTATGTCAACAGCATGCGAAGTGGCGGAGCTTAACGCCGTGCTTTCTTTCTTTCCACTGAAGCAAAGAAATGATAATAATAATAGAATATATGTTTAAAATACGTTAAAAAATCAGTTTTTCTCGTATTTCTTCACTTTAAACGTAACGCTTGTCTGGAAGTCTCCAGTGATATTTGTTATATCAACAGTGAAAATTAATATTTACCCATTGTTTGCTTGATTGCCTTTCAAAGTGACAACGGAGCGTGAAATGATCTCGACCGTTCTCGTAACAGGCTCTATCAGTCACTGTAATAAGCTCCTGGGTACTGTTCTAGACGCTTACCACTCCGTTTAAATAAATTTATATATTTTGAGTAAAACTTTGTGACGTTTTAAATAATTAATTGCAGATATTAAAAATTAGCACGGTGTTGAGTTCCGCCACTCAACACACAATGTATCGAATTCGGCGGAAAGTTCCTGTCAATGCTGAATAAATGTATATTATATTTTCTGATGTTAGAGCGCAGCACTAGCGGAAATATTCAGTTGATGGATAACACATTTGAAGAACAATTAGTATATTCATGAACCATAGAGAACACACACACACACACACAGAAGGAATTTTTTATTAGAGAAAAAATGTAAGCCTGAAACAAGACTATCAACTATAGTTACACTCTTTGCAAACGATGAGTTATTAAAAAAACATTAAAATCTTTTTATTATTGTGAGTTTCCACAAAATTCTAATTTATCTAAACAAAAATATAGATTATATATATACATATACTTTCAAATAGCTATAGGCAGCCATGATGTCAGATGCAAATATGTTTACAGTAGTAAGATCTTTGATTTTCGCGATTTTTATACATTTTAAATGAAACTATTTAACCGGATTAATCGCGTATATTTGGTATTCGAAAATGTATTTTCGAGGTTGGTTTGGTTAAATAGTTTCATTTAAAATGTTTACAGTACTTGTGCGTTATACAAGAATAATATTAAAAAATGTATACGTTTTCAGACAATAGTTAGCCAAACTAAAAAATATTATAAATACATAAAGTAAAGTAACGTAGAGACGTGTCTCCTGTAGTAGCGCCCTCTATGCCGAGCTTTATGTAATGTACTTACTACACGTTGAATGAAAGCGATTCTCGTTGGATTAAACACCGTAGATATTGTTGTATTTTGTCTTGTTTTATGCATTTGACTTGTTTTATGTCATACAAAAGAGGCGAAGAGAACATAGTGTTAAGACAATGTGTTCATTTTTTAAACGAAATTCAACGGTACTTTTTTTTCGACCGGGCAATCAGAAACAACAAACAGGACATGCCCTTAATCAATATATATCTTTTATTAGTATTGAGGGCATAGGTGAACCGTTGGAGGATTTTTAAATTTCTTACAAAAAACAGTAGTGTAGCGTCATAATTTGCTAGAACTTTGTATATGGGAAGTGGATAACAGTGGGAAAACGTCTGCACTTGTTTCTTGTAGGTTTGATTCCTTCTGTGAAATTCCATACAAATAAATAATTCTTATTTCCCCGCTCTGTGCAATAAAGCACTGAGTTGAATGTCACCATTCATTACATAGAGTTTTAAATTTGGACATAAACGAAGAAGAGAGTGTCTTGACACTAAGTTATCTTTTACAAGGAATCAATTTATGTTTTGAACTTATCAAATTTCTCAATCAATCGGAATTTAAATATAAAATTACATTTTTTCGTTATCTTGAATAAAACGTAGTAAGTAATAATCAAGTTTTAGTATCATTTTAATATTCCTGTATTAACTAACATCTGTGAGAGCCGATTAGATTCACGATAATATATGATGTAACTTTTAAATTTATATTTATGACATAATAAATGCTTCAAGCTTGTTATAAAAAATGTGTTTCAAGTGTATAACTTAGAAGTTGATAGTGTACTTTGTCTTTAATACTTATGTATATATATATATATATATATATATATATATATATATATATGTGTGTGTGTGTGTGTGTGTGTGTATCTGTAAATATTACATTAAAAAATATTTTCTAATCCTAGGTGTGGAATAAAATGTGGTAAATATAGTAAAATATTAATATAAATATCATTCTCTGTTGCCAAACGAATATTCCTTAATAATCTTTGTGTAGCTGAAATTTGTAAAAAACTCTCTAAAGAGACGCTGATAACATAATTAACGTGTAACAAATGTAAAAGAATTTCAATGCAGCTGGTCGAAGAACGTATGGTTTAGCGGTCAGAGTGCTTGGACAGGATCCAAGAGGCGTGTGTTTAAATCTTGCTGCGTTCAAATCTTTATACGTTTTTTAAAAATGTGTAATATACAAACATATATATGGTAATTTTTTAAAGTAAAAATCTATCTGTAAATAGAGGTATTGAGATGCCAAGTAACGTTATCCATATAATACTTGAAGAAAGACCGTACGTGAATCAAAATTAATATCAACTAGTACTTCTTCACAATATATGAAAGTGAGATTTAAACTTAAGAAATGCCATATTTCTTTTAGCTATTTTATCCCGCATAGTACGATTGACACCAAGGACTTAGTGTCAACACACTCGAGAAATTCGAATCATTGCATATTTAGTAGCGGAACTCAACGCTGCGCTTTGTCTTACCAGAGCGAGAAATCAATTTATTTATACTCATTCCCCCGATTAGGAATGTTTTAATATTCCTGTACACATAATAATGCTTGCTTGTATATGAAGTAATAACTCATTCACTCAGTGGTAGCCCGCACTCGGGCGTCACGTATAGCTGTAATGAGCAAAAAGCAGAAATAATATTCACAGTACACAGTACACAGTATGCGGTATGCGACCGGCGACCGGCGACCGTACCGTTAACTTGACACCCACGGTTCATTTACACTTATTAAATTTATGCAGGTTTTCTAGATTTTGGTAGTGGCTGACAAAACAGCCTCACCAGCTTTTAGCATAGTAGGACAAAAGTTAGTATCAAAACAATCTCTTTTGAGGCCGGTCGTGGCGCAGTGTGACAGCGTCTGACTGTAAACGCGATCGGTTGTGTGCTCGATCCCCACTCAGGGATGTGATTATATTAAAATTATTTTCACTTCCTCGCTCTGGTAAAGACAAAGAGCGGCGTTGAGTTCCACCAATCAACACGTCATGTCTCGAATTCGGTGGAAAGCGAAGTACGGAGTGTGTTGACACTAGGTACTTTCTGTCTACTGCCTAGACTGATATGCATGTTGATTGCAAGAGATAAACGCCGCGCTTTGCCTTGCTAGAACTGAAAATATTTTAAACATAATTAAATTTGAGGCCGGTCGTGGCGCAGTGGGACAGCGTCTGACTGTAAACGCGATCGGTTGTGGCTTCGATTCCCACTCGAGAAACTGATTATATTTAAAATATTTTCACTTCCTCGCTCTGGTAAAAAGACTAAGTGCGGCGTTGACTTCCACCTCTTAACACGCAGTGTCTTGAATTCGGCGGAAAGCGAAGTACAGAAGTGTTTTAACACACACTTTCTGTCTATCCTATGCGGGATAAAAGCGTGAAGCTAAAAAAAATAATTCTATGTGTAATTTGAAAAAAATTAAATATAACCATTTTAAGTTAAAAATGCATACAATATTTAAACAAAATTCATTATCAAATTATAAATTATTCAAACTACTCTATGTAACAGAACCCAACTTTCAAGTCCAAGTCATCATACTTCACGTCTTGAACATTTTCAACCTTAGTTAGTATTAATATACTTAATATTTTTAACTTCACGCTTTTTATTCCGCATAGCAGGGTAGACTGAAGGCGCCTAGTGTTAAGACACTCTGTACTTCTCTTTCCGAATTCGAGTCATTACGTGTTGAATGGCGGAACTGTACCAGAGCGAGGAGGTGAAAATAATTTAAATATAATCATAATCATTCCCACGAGTGGGAATCGAACCCACAACCGATCATGATTTAAAGTTATACGCTGCGCTACGATACAAACTAAATTCAACTTAGTTCAAGTTATTCTCGACATAGTTTTTTACGCTTTAAAAGCAATAACAATACTGTTATCAGATTAGAACGTCGCACCTGACTGTCCGGCGCTTAGGAGTGTCTTAGATTACCAAACTGACGGAGTTCGTTCATTTTCTATATAAAATATCAATTATACTTAATAGTAGCAGGAAGAACAAGATGGATAAAACAGGGAATTATTTAAGTACAATACTTTACTTGCACTATTCAATGGCTAAGAAATATATCGTGTTTGTTGTTAGAACATAAATATACCTATAATATAAGAAAACTAATCCCAGAGGGTTTTAACTTGATTTTAACCAGTTGAACAGACTCATCTCAACAGAGCCTTAGTTGCAACGTCTTGGCTTATAATATAATTAATATTTCATTTATGAAATTGTGGTATTTAAATATATTTAATTATATATTCAAATTATTTTTCGCTCTGGCAAAGTAGCGCGGCGTTGAGTTCTGCAACGTTATAGTTAATATAGTTGAAGATTTTTAACGCATTAACAAATATCAAGAAATAAAGTCTTAGTCAAGTTATATATATATATATATATATATATATATATATATATATATATATGTATATATATATATATATATATATATATATATATATATATATTCGGTATATGAGCAATTATTTTAAAATATATCGTCCACTCGCTTTCCTTAAAGAGTCGAGAATAAATCGTGTTTCATGAATTCCAAGCAACAAAAACTCAAAAGTGGGAGTAATTACAATAAAACGCTATCTTACATGAAATCTGGTTGGTTGGTTAGTTTTTGCGGTTGCACTCGTTATTCGTCACCGGTTCGGTTCCCGGAAGGGCCAAACCGGATTTAAGGTGTAGGTTGGTAAGGTAGGTAGGTATATTAAATAATTGCTTCGGATATTGAAGATATTTATGTGAAAAATATACATGATTTTAAGACGAACTTAAACAGATTGTTGAGTTTTATATTTTTTAGCACAGTACCAATGAATAAAGACATCATATATTTACCTGTACTACAATGTGATAAACAAAAATAATCAGTAATTATACTTGTACAAGTTAGCTTGATCTTTTTGACAGATGGATTGATTTTCGTATAACGCTTGAACCTTTAGGGACTGTTATGTCATATATATATATATATATATATATATATATATATATATATTTAAATATTTTTAAAACCATAAAATTAAGAAATGAAAAGGTATGTTGATCGGTAAAATTTACTTCTGTCGAAAAGATCAAGCTTACTTGTACAGGGTATAATTATGATACTTTGAATATACGGGTTAGAATACTATCAATTTCTAATTTCTATGCAAAAGTTTATTTTTTTTTATTTTCAAATTAACATTATTTGCGACGTTTAAATATTTAAAAAGATATTAAAAAAAAATGATCATTAAAATATATTAGAATATTTAAAATATTGCTTAAATGTATAAACAAGGATTGAAGTTGTGACCTCAGATGTAATAACCATGTACGTACGTGTGTCGTAAACACATGTGGCTCTATTACACACTGTGTAAAGTAACAGATAATAAATAATGTAATTTCTAAATAACTTCCCATATAAGTCGAGGTGAGTTCCACACCTTCCTCTTTATGGGCGCTATCTTTTATTGTGAGGAAGTGTTAATATTGAACAAAATAAATACCTATATTATTATGTTAATAATAATTCAGTGTTTAAACGCGATCGGTTGTGGATTCGATTCCCACTCGGGGGAGGGATTATATTTAAATTATTCTCATTTCATCACTCAATATAATCCAAAGTGTGGCATGGAGTTCTACACATGTAATGTCTAGAATTAGACAGAGAACGGATTACGGAGTGTCTTGACACTAGGTGGTTTCTACTCTACTGTGCGGGATAAAAGCGTGAAGCTAAAAAATCATGTTTTAAAGAAAAAGTACAAACAAAGTAAGTAATTATAAAAATATCTTAAGCATATACACGTTGCTTGGCGTTCATTTAAAAAATGAAGTGGATCTTGTAATTAAATAAATTATATCAAATTTTGCAAATATTTCAACATTTAAATAGCGTAGGTACAAATGCTGAAGTATTTACCAAAAATGCCGAAGTATTTACCAAATTTTGTCGACATTTTTGGTATCGTTTTAAATTCCAATGAAAGGAATCTGTGGTATTTTGATTTGCTTTTAAAATGGTGGGGATTTTTTAATATTTTAGTATGAAAATAATATAAAATAGACGAAATTCTCTTTTTTAAATCATGTAAAAATATTTTTTTTTAATTCAACTATTTGAATGTGACTTTGACACTTAAATGGTACGTCAATCTGTCAGAATTTTTAGTTTTCCAAAATTTACGTAACACTGGCAATTGAAATTGTCAAAAACACTTTTCAATTAAAAAAAAAACTTAGTTATTATAATGTATGTATATACTATAATGACATTAAATGTACAACTATAAAAATGCTAAGTAAAACAAAATTATATTTAAATTATTTTCACTTTATCGCTCTGGTAAGACAAAGTGCGGCATTAAGTTCCACCGCTCAACACGCAATGTCTCGAACTCAGTGGAATGGGAAGTACGGAGTGCCTTGACATTAGGTACTTTCTGTCTATCCTGCTATGCGGGATAAAAGCGTGAAGCTAAACAAAAGAAAATGTAAAACCAAAAATATACTCATTTCAATAGTATAATGTGCAATGAATGTATTAAAACGGTGAAATCACGTCATAACTTTAACGTTACGCGGCCAGGAAGTTCCCAGGCATGTATAATCGCACTTGTGTGGGAATATTACACAATACTTCATACATACATATTTGTGTATAAATTGCATAATGAACTAATACGAGTACAGCGTTTAAAAACGCGTTGCATTTGTGTAATTGTGTTATTGATTATGTGTAAATAAATAATAAATAATCAATTTTTTATTAGCTTCACTTTTTATCCCGCATAGCAGGATAAACAGGAAGTACCTAGTGTCAAGATACTACGTACTCCGCTTTCCGTTGAATTTGAGACATTGCGTGTTAAGTAGCGAAGCTCAACGCCGTGCTTTATCTTACCAGAGCAGAGGAATGCAAATAATTTTAAATATAATCATTCCCCCGAGTGGGTATCGAACCCATCAATTGCTTTTAAAGTCGGACGGTGTTGCGCTGCGCCACGACCGGCCCCTATTCAATATAAATTTCAAATAAATATAAATTTTATAATTTGGGTAACATTTCAAAATTCCAAACAGATAGACGTTAACAGTGATTTTAGACTTGGCGATTATATATCAGATTAGACTTAGGAAATAATAATATCTAAACTAATCTGTAATGTAAATATTTTAAAACAACGTTTTTTACAATGCGCGGCGTTTAGTTCCGCCACCTGTATAATTTAAAAAAAAAGTAGTAAACCAAATTCTCAGTACCTTATGCACTGTTTAAAGAATTACCATTACATTCAAAATGGGCTAATATAATGTATCTGTTAATGAGATTTCAATCCTTAATAAAGCATGAGCATAAAGCAACAAGCAAGAGAGCGTTTAATTCAGGATTTCATTTAGATAGTGCCACGCCCCGCACATTATACACGTCTCGCGCTTTTGAGATAACTTTGCGGAGTTATTTCGAAATATTTACCTTACCATACGTGTTGTTTTGTGCTGGTTCTCAATTTTTAATAGTTTCAGCCCTTTTGATTAAAATTTAAAGCAAATCTTTTTATGAAGCGGCGTTGAGTTCCACTCATTATGCAATATCTGGAACTTATTTGAAAATTGAACAATTCCGTGTCTCGACACTAGGTTATCTCTGATAACCCCGATTCACAGGAAAAAGTGAAACGCTGAAAAGGACCTAACCTAGAAACTTTTAATTATGAAAAACGCTTTCTGGTAAAATAAAAAAACATTTACTTATAAAGAACCTCCAAAACTTATTGAGTGAACTTTCAATCACACGCATGTTATAACGTGTATCACGTATTAAAGTCCAAACTATAAAGCAGCGTGCAAACAAGTCCATAAGGCGGCCAGTAAAGTTGAGTTTACGACGCGTACACGTGGCGACCTCGCACCGGATATGTACGCGTAAATAACCACCCTCGAAAATAAATATACTATAAAAATATTGTGCCACATGGAAATATTTAAAGCTTCACCATATCTTCATAGCTAGCTTGGTTTTTTTTGTCAAATGAGTTACATGCTGTTGATCCTGTTGGTCTGTACAGTGACACCGGGAAGGGGAGGGAAGAGGGAAAAAAAATAGATAAGTAAATAAATAAATAAAAATTAGCAAGGTAGGTAGAGATTACCTTGTATTAAGACAATCAGTTCTCTGTTAGCCACCCGCACTACACTCGAGACACTGCGTATGCAGTTACACACTGTCCCTCTACGCTAAGATAGCCATAATTATCTTTATGGATGTAAGAAAATCACGCAATATTACCTTAAATCCTTTTTATCGTCGGATTTAGTATAAAATTAAACACGTTTAAAACGATGATAATTCAATATTTTACAAATTATTTATTTTATATTGACCAGGATAATTCTCATATCACTATAAAAAAATAAGCGCGTACTTCCAGTTACTATTTTTGTGCCATACCAGTACAAGCCATTTATATATATATATATATATATATATATATATATATATATATATATAAGTTTTAGTAATATAATATATTTGTATTAGCAAGTTAACGTCAAAGGCACGTCTCTACATAGAGCACGCAAATTTCGGCAAGTACGTGAGGCGCGTTCAAACAACATGACACCTTGCTTCAACTCCCTCCTACATACTCGTCTGCCAGAGGACTGACATTTTCTGCATGCTTTAGCGTACGACAGATGTAGGAAATTTAAACTTTATTAAAAAATGAAATTAAATATTTTCTATGGCATTTTGTTGATTTTTTGTAAAAAAAAATTAATTTTTTAACCAATTAAGGTCAATATATAAAAATATTGAATCATATCAATCACTCATTTTATGCGATAATATAATAATTAATAAAGCTTAATTTATTTCAAACAAAACAGAGAAATGAATAAAAATTAAAACAATCTATTTTTAACATGTTACTATGTTAATGTTTGTAAAACGTAAATTTTTGACAAAACGTAATTTTTTAGAAGGTTACGAACAGAATTTATATCAATTTGTATGGATAAAATTAATAATCATTTTATAAATATATAATAATATATATGTTGCATCAGATAACTGCTAGTGAAAGTACTGTCAAAATTAGTCCAGCAGTTCCAGCGATCAGTCGAAAAAAAATACATAGACAGACAGACAAAAATTGTAAAGAATGTTATTTTAGTGTAAGTACTGTGTATACGTACTAATATAGTCCAACTAAAAAATTAATATAACAAACATATACTCTAATTCTATAATATAAAAAAAATTGCAAACTCAAATTACATTGTACCTAGTTTATTTATTTATTCCTAAATCACTCACGATATCTATAGAGGAAAGCAAGATAGGGAAAAAAATATTTAAAAAAAAATTAAAAATTGCCTTTACTAAAAGCCTAATATATATTTGAGGCTTAAAGCACAATAATTATACCTCAAGTATCTCGATGTAAGGCACGGTACATATGGTGTCACGTCGCATTTACGTGGCAGTGACGTAACATTTAGTTGACATTGTATACAAGCTCAGTAAAAGGCCTTATTTGTGTACGTTTAGAAATGTATATTATTTATTATATTTGTTGTAAATATAAAATGCATTCTAAATAATAAAACATTTTTATTATACAAACTTTAAAACACAGAGAGCTATAAAACAGGTATTAAATTTGTGGACGATCAGAGGAAATATCAGAATATTTTTCCTAACAGCACCTGATTAAAAAAAGTACAATGAAATTATTGAGAGAATTTTCACTCAAATATATATTTTTTGTTAGAATTAAACGTGTAGTGTCACGATTATGATATGCATGATGTGGTACTTCGCAATTTAACTACCAATATCAAATGTTTATATTTAGGTGTTCTAAATAATGTATTTTTTACTAATTGGCCTATAATAAGTCGTGGCGCGGTGGGATAGTGTCTGACTGTAAACACGATCGGTTGTGGGAGCCCACTCGGGGGAATGATTATATTTAAATTATTTTCACGCTGGTAATACAAAGTGCAGCGTTGAGTTTCACCACTCAACACGCAAAGTCTCGAATTCGGCGGAAAACGAAGTGCAAAATGCCTTGAACCTAAATGCGTTCTGTCTATCTTGCCATGCGGGATAAAAGCGTGAAGCTAAAAACAATAACAAAAATTTTTTTTACATATCAACAGCATTACCATTCAAAAATTTAATAACAAACATTAATTTATTTATAGTTACTTTAAAATTCACGAACGTTACTTGAATATTTCAACGCACTCAGAAATCCCAATTTATATCTTAGTAGTATTGAGTGATGCTCGTTACTAGCACTCGGCGAGCATTCACGAATGCCGTCACGTCCCCGACCGGAGGTACAATCATCTCCGTCACATCGTCATTCCACTCTCAGTACTTTAAACTTATCTAAAATTGTAGTTTTATCTAAATTGTTTTAATATCTGAATATGTTCATATTTTACGTGTTTATTCATTTTTTTAGCTTCACGCTTTTATCCCGCGTAGCAGGGTAGACAGGAAGTACCTAGTGTTAAGACACTCCGTATTTCGCTTTCCATGGAGTTCGAGACATTGCGTGTTGAGTGGTGGAACTCAACGTAGCACTATAATAATAATTATTACTTTTAAATTGCCTTAAAAACTAGTGGTGTAGTGGGACAGTGTCTGGTTGTGTTGTGAGTTCTGTTCCCACTCGGGGGAATGATTATATTTGAAGTTTCACTACTCAATGTCTCGAATTCGGTGGAAAGCGTAGCGGTTATTCGGGATAAAAGCGTTAATCTAAAAAAATATGGTAACCAAGGCAAATTCCTGTAAGAATAGGATTTAGGATTATTGCATATTCTATAAGTCAGTTCAACTGTATTTAGTGTACATCGTTTTTTATAGTGAAATATTTAAATTAAAGTCGAATAGTATAGTCAATCAGTATATAAGAAATTCCTGTAATTAATTTATATTTACTTACTAAATAATTGACCAACTATAACGCACAGCTGAAACTATTTGCTTTGAATCTGAGATTCCCCAGACCGTTTCCTTGAGAGGTCTAGAAGAAGAAGAAGAAGAAAAGAAGAGGTCTAAGAAAATTTCTATGGAAACAGAATAAAACGAGATTTATTAGGCAAACAAAGTCGTAGATTTGATAAGACAAATATTTAAGTTAGATTTACATTAATAAAAAACCAGCATCTCTTGAAAACTGTGCAAGAGGCGCGGTTTCAATTCTGTTGTTTTTTTTTTAATATTTTTTAATCCCAAGTGTGGAATAACGAACGAAATTACGAATTTAATTATATCTATTAAAAAAACTGAAGCTATTAGAAAATATATAAATATCAGATACTCCGATATTATATATAAAGTTAAAAAAAAATGTATAAAATTATATTAACAAATGAGCTCCCAAGCAACACTAATCACCCAATCACACACATAAAGTACCGTAAAGAACTTTAATGTGAATTAAATTTAAATAAAACCTTATCGCTTCTGTACATAAGTCAGTCTCAATAAATATTAGAGAAATGATAACAGACCCCACAAACCGTTCATAAAATTAAAAGCTTAGTTACTAATTATATACTTTACGAGCTGATTATATGAGCTTGTATGGGCTTTTTTAAGAGCGGTATTTTTTTTAATTTCTGAGTGAATTAGCTTGATCTGTTGAACTCCAGTCTATGATGTTTAAATTTTATTTAAATTTTATGGATATTTTAGTGCCTTCTCCGAGTACATATAGGAAAGATTATATATTTTTTTTGTTTTTATATTTGTTTCACGTATAGCGATGTATGGTAGAGAGAACCAAGGCTGACACTAGATACTGACAAAACTCTATTTTAACGTAGGGTTCATTATTTTTTTTATCTTATCACTTTTTATCCCGCATAGCATGGAAGACAGAGAATATTTAGTACTGGAACTTCGAGACATTCTGAATCTTAGACCTTTTCGACCAAATTCAAATTCGAGACCTTTTTGACCAAATTCGAAACTAAACGCCGGTAGCGGTAGAACTAAACGCTGCACGGAACTTATATTTACGGTAGAATAGTTTTAAATATAATCATGCCCCCTAGTGGGGATCGAATCCACAACCAATCGCGTTTACCGTCAAACGTTGTTTCCACCAGTTTCACTGCGCCACCTGCCGATTAGATATACGTAAAACCTTTATTCCCAATTATAAATACGATTATATTAAGATTGGATTTTAAATCTGATAAATAGTAATATTGAAAAAAAATTGAGGCCGGCCCTTGCGCAGTGGGACAGCGTCTGGCTGTTAATGCGATCGGTTATGGGTTCGATCTCCACTCGGGGGAGTGATTAGATTACAAAGTTGGGCGTTGAGTATCACCAATCAACACGCAATGTCTTGAATTAGGTGGAAAGCGAAGTATGGAGTGTCTTGACACTACTTTTTTCTACCCTGCTGTCTGTATGCTGGATAAAAGCGTGAAGCTAAAAAAAATTGTAAAATTACAACTTTACAATTAATTCACTGAATAAGATTTTGTAATATGGAACTTCATAGACAACTCTTTATAGCTAGCTTGATTTAGTTTTGTGTTCTAAAACAAAGAAATTAGTTAACTATTAGTAAAATATAACATACCAGAAATTACTTAAAGGCTTTTCATTTAATATGAAGATAGACTAAAGTTCAAATATGCATTACATAACTAAGTAACTGAGGTCGTGAGAATCGTTGCATTCCATACAAAACACTCCTCTCAAGACGATCTGATAGCATGTTATCTTTAACACCTTAATTTGGAATTTAATTTGAAGTACATAAAATTAATACGTTTCTAAGAAACTTTCTATTGAGACTCGGATTACGACGTCCAACCAATTAACTACTGTAACGTCTATGACATCTCCACGCCATATCGAGATGCTTTCCTTAATCGGTCTCTATTAGATGAGATTGCCGTAAGATTATCTATTAAAGATCTTATCGTGCTTATCAAACTACTTGCCGCCTCGTCTCGGTCGTTCAGTGATTCACTAACACAATACTTGTTGCGCGTGAGAAAAAACTGTCATTCAATTAACGTATATGATTATTTTATTTGTAAGCTTTTATTATATACCAATATATATTGTATTTTTTTTTTTTTAGCTTCACACTGTATAACAAGATAGACAGAAAGTACCCAGTGTCAGGACACTCCATACTTCGTTTGAATAATTTGAATATAATCACTCTCCCGAGTGGGTCCTACAACCGATCGGATTTACAGTTAGACGCTGTCCCTTTGCGCCACGACCGGCCTCTAGATTAATTAATTTATTTTATAAATAAATTTTAGTATTACTAGTATCTACAGATATATTTCCTAAATTACTTTTTTCCTATCAGAATCAAAAGAAGACAGTAATTTCATCGCTTTAATTATATATAAGTTGAAAATATTTTTTAAGAAACGTATAAAAATAAGTTCTCAAAAGAACGCATAAGAATTTCGACGCGACCGGTAGTAGAACGCATGGTTTAGCAGTCAGAGCGCCTAGACAGTACCCAAGAGGGGCGGATTCGGATCCCGCTGCCTTCAAATATATATACGCTTTTTAAAAAAATGTTTTCTAGTCCTAAGTATGAAATAACACTTTAAAAATAATAAAATACGTATATTCAAGTCGAGTGAGTGTTATTGAAATCTTAATTTTCTATCAAACTTAATGCTTACTATCACAGTATACCTAAATAAATAATTAAATTTAATAGCCCCCAAGATACATATTACTGTATGTATACTGCAGGTATTTCGTGGTCAATTTATATAATCTAGTCCAATGTTGTTTGCATATTAACTAAGCGTTTATTTTTAACCAAATCGTTCAAAAGCTCAGTGATTACAACAAGCGAGTGAACACAACCGGAATGTTATCGAAAGCTCGTTCAGTTATTTACGATCCATTTCAAATACATTTACATATTTTAATGGTTTCTTAATTTTGAGGTGTTTACCATATTTACCATTTCAGCTGCTTACGTGAATATCAGATAGCTAAGAACTCAAATGGAGCCATGAGACTTAGAGTTTCGACCCAAATCAACAGCGGAACTGAACACCGCATTGTAGGTTACCAGAGCTCGAAAATAAATATAATGAAATGAAATTGCTCTAGATAAAATCGGGATAAAAGCGTGAAGCTAAAAAAAAAGAAAAAAAAAATACTCTAGAAGTACGGAGGGTACACTGGGTACTTTCTGTACTCTGCTAATTAATTTTAGGTAAAACGATACGTGGCCTTATCGTTAAGTGAGCGATCTCTTCCAGGCACCCTTGGGGTAGAGGAGACAACATAACATATAAACATATAAGTATGTATAATAAATACATATATACATACACACAGCCATACACATATACATGCCTACATATATATGTATATGTATAGGTACTTATTTATATATATAAATATCTACATTTTATTATTATCATTCCCTGAAGTTGGGATCAAACCCGCTACCAACGGCCTTTACAGCCACAGACACTGCGCGGTCTACTAAAACACTTTTTTATAACTGTTGAAACAAAAGGCGAGACGTTTACGTCGTAAATATAAATGTTTATGAATTTTGAAAACATACGGCCACTAATACGGGCTACCTTAGACGATTCAAAGGATTTACTGACTTTTAATAATACTAAATTAAAGGAAAACTATATGATAGTCATTTTGCGTATAACAGTCCGCGGTTTAAGTTTAATACGTATCTACCGTTCTCATAAAAAGTTGAGGCAGTCAGGGTACAGTGGAAGTGTATGGGTTGTTTGTACACACGATTATAAAACATTTTAGAAAAAATCTACAAAAATTTGAATGCAGCGGGATTAGTATTTGCACCTCTTCGATACCGTGCAAGTTATCGCGGGTTCAAATCCCGCTGCATTCAAATTTATATAGACACATTAAAAAAACATACACACACTGTTCGTTGGTTTGAAACATACTCGGAAGAGTGATGATTATATTTAAATTAATTATATTTTAATTTAAAAAATAAGTCAAAATACAGCGTTTAGTTACGCCATCCAACATGCACTTGTAATGTATTGCGTATCGTACAAAGCGATTGATATTTAAAACTCTAGATTACGTTTTAAAGCTCGATCGATCGGCATGATAGTTTCCACTCTCTGAGAGGTCAGCACATTGTTTCTTGTGGCGGAGCTCAACGCCGCGTATAATTTATACAAATATATTCTTTATTTTCTATATCTTTTAGGATATATGTTAAATTATTTAACTAATACACTGATGTCACAACGATTATAACATAACTAAGGCTCTGTCTGACATTTCCTCTGACAAGACATTCGTGACACATTCAGTAACGGTTGTTTTCGTTACAAAGGAGTGATTGTATATTGATAACAGAGCAACTTAACAGAGCTATGATAAGCTGATAACACACGTGAATGAACAAATTGTATTATATTTATGTATTTATGTGTAACAAGATAAGGTACAGTTCCGTCAATTTTACAATGATCCTTTGAAATATATACTTTAGGGATAAAATTTAGAATATGTGTATATTGCTTACATTGTTTGTAATTTGTGTAGAGGGCCTAGTTTAGTCTAATTCTATGGTTTTGTAATTGTGTCCGTGTCTGTATCCGCGTAGAATTTAACATATCTGGATATTCTTTTATAACTCCGATATAACAAAAACATAACTCCTTATTATATGCGAAATCTGCTAAAATCAATTCAGTTGTTCTAGAGATAAGCCGGAACAAACGGAAAGGTATACAAAAATTGTAAAAAACCTTAATTTACTATATGCACTGTATAGACACATAAAATAAAGCGGTTATTTGAACCTACAGACATTCAAATTTCAATAAATTATATCGACTGAGATACTGGATTTAAAGTTTTTTTTAAATATGTATAAATATTTATCAAGTTGAAATCGTAGTCAGTTCTCCGCAATGTAACGAGGCTAAAGAGGTATGCTGGCGTTCTCTCTAACAACAATACTGATGTTGATATTTACTATTTTTAAAGTGTTATTCCACACTTAGGATTAGAAAACATCTTTAAAAAAACGTATAAAAATTTGAACGCAGCGGAATTCGAACCCGTTTTTCAAAGATGTTTTCTAATTCTAAGTGTGGAATAACACTTTAAAAATAGTAAATATTACATCTACATATATTAATAAAACGTGAAGTGAACCTTGCATATAAAGAAGGAGTAAGAGAAAAAAAGAAAATTTTTAATGTTTTTTGATGTAATTGATAAGAGAAAAAATGACATATTGGAAATAAATTTCAATGATTTGAGCTTATGTAACATAAAATTAATATCTGAAAAACACCTTAAAGGTATTTTTATTTTGCTTCACGCATAGCATGGTAAACAGGAAGTACCTAATCAAAACATTCCTTACCCCGCTTTTCGCCGAATTCGAGACATTAAGACGGAACTTAACGCCGTGCTTTATCTTACCAGAGCGAGAAGATGAAAATATTTTAATTATAATTACTTCCTCAAGTACTTTAGTCGGACGCTGTCCCACTTGTCCTATTGACTTATTACAGGAAAGTAATTAATTAACATAAATTTTTAATAACATAATACGCAAAACAACGATACGCCGTTAATTTAATTGATTCTAAATATTAATTGAGGCCATTAAAGTTAATGTTTGTTAATTATTCTACTAAAAATTAATATAAATTATTATGAGAGTTGTGTACAGTTTTATTAGAAGTCTTTATAGCGCGGTAGTGAGGTTTGTTGATTTTTTAATGGTTGTATATTCGAATCTCGTTTGAGATAATATTTATATACTGTATGTTATATTTTTTACAGAAAATGAAAAATCACCAATACATTTCTTAGGTTTTTATAAAAATAATTATCCCATATAAGTAGGGTAGTGTCAGAGACATCCCAGTATGAAGATACTTTGTTGACTACGTTTGGCCTGAAATCTAGTCATTGCGAGCCGACCGTGGAGCTTAACGCCGCGTTTTGTAGTTTTACATACATATTTTGTAAGAAAGGTTTTAAAAATCTAAATTCACTTAAATTTTAAGTATTAATAAATTCTTATAATTTTTTGACGCAATTAAGACTGATGAGCTGAACAGGATTGTTGTAGGCAGAATTGAAATGGAAGGGATTTTGATGGGAGATCAATTATATATATATATATATATATATATATATATATATATATTAACATGTAACCTCAAGCTAATTGAAAACTTAAATTTTTACTGATCGTAACTAACTCAAATACAAAATTAACAAGGTAACATTTAAGTGTCTTTGGTGAGGGAATGCAAATGACAGAGGAGGTGTTCACTCCCAGCGGCGGCCGCTACCCGCTACCCGCTACCCGCTACACGCTAACAAGCTATAAACTAACGTCATAAAATTAGCAATATTTTAAACATTTTACTGTTTTTAAAGTGTTATTCCACATATTAGACTAGAAAACGTTCTTAAGTCCGGTCGTGGCGCGATGGGTCTGTATCTGATCGTAAACGCGATCGGTTGTGAGTTCGATCCCCACTCGGGGAAATGAATTATGTTTAAATTATTTTCATTTTTTCGCTCTGGAAAGGCAAAGTGTGGCACAAAAACACGCCGTATCTCGAATTCTGTAGAAAGCGAAGTAAGGAGTGTCTTGACATCAGGTAATTGCTGTCTAACCCTGCTATTCGGGAAAAAGCGTAAAGCTAAAAAATCTTAGCGGTCACAGCGCTTAGACGGTTTTCAAGAGGTGCGGATTTGAATCCTGCTGCATCCAAATGTTTTTTATTAATGTAATGGTTTAAAGAATTAACTGCGAGAGCAGCGTGGGAATAAATATATATATATATATATATATATATATATATATAGATGGAGAGTAGCGCCTCTCCAGCCTTTCCTTGATTTTAATTTTTTGTGTTATAAAATATATAATAACAGAACACGAGAATGTAGAATTTTATAAACCCCTTTTTATTGCTATACGCTTTTATTCGCATAGCAGAATATACAAGACATTCCAATATAATTTAAATATAATCACTCCCCCGATTGCGGATCGAATCCTCAACTGATCGCGTTTACAGTCAGAAGCTGTCCCAGTTCCAGTTAGCTGTAGTGTAGCGCCAGACAAGCCTTGTTTCTGAGGAATAAACGTCAGTCTGTGCTCGCGTTGATGACGTTCCTTCGAGTTTCGGATACCTTTTTATTAGAGTTGTACCTTTATACTGGAGTTGAGGCTATTCTTAACGCATCGGGACAACGTCTGACTGTAAACGTGATCGCTTGTTGCTTATACTCCTACTCGGTTGAATAATTATATTTTAATTATTTTCATTTCCTCACTCTGGTATGAAAACCGCGGCGTTGAGTTTCGCTATTTAACGTATGTTCCGAATTCGGGAGAAAGCGGAGTATGGAGATCTTTGACACAAGGTACTTCCTGTCTACTCTGCAATACGGGATCAAAGCGTGAAGCTAAATAAAAGTATTAGTTTCATACCTATATTTATATCTGGAGTATAGCGCAGAGATTGAAAAATATAAAGTAAATCTATTAAGTTAGTAAACGGGAATGGTAAGTCGTACAAGACCGCGCTGACCGCCAGAGTCTGACTGTTTAAACACGATTATGTTTAGGATCGATTCCCACCCATAGGTATGACAGGTTAGATTGTAGGCTAACTAGAAATCAATTGAAATAATACTATTTTAAACGGATTAATCACGTATATTTTGGTATTCGAAAACGCAATTTTGGAAACTTGACGTTTTAAACACTTTACAGTAGTCCGTGGTCACAGGTAGACCCTATTTACTTGTGACCACGGACTTCAAGTAAAAATCACAATCTCTCAATAATGCCTCACGATCGATACAAAAGTGATCTGGTATAAATGAGTCGACCCATAGTAAAACACGGTGTTGATATCCGCCATTTGCCACAATATCTAAATTGTGGATTGGTTTTAAACAACGTACGGTACATAATACATATGTATCTAAAAAAATCAAATGCTTTTTGCCTGTATTTTTTTTAATTTACCAATAAATTATAAAACATCTACAAAATAATTTCTATATATATTTTATAATCCCACTTATGTACTTACGTAAGGCAAAGTGTGGCGTTGAGTTAACACACCGTATCTCGAATTCGGTGGAAAGCGAAGTACAGAGTGTCTTGACACTAGATACTTCTATTTACCCTGCTATGCGGGTTAAAAGCGTGAAGCTAAAGGTTAGGTAGGGTTTCCAAGAGGCGGAGATTCGAATCCCGCTACATTTAAATGTTTATTTGTTTTTAAATGTAATAGTTTAAACAATTAACTGCGAGAGCAGCGTGGGAACAAAATAATTTCTATATATATTTTATAATCCAATTTATATTATTATGAACTCAACTTTAGTATTTTATATCAACTCAACTTTAATACTTAGTTATGGCAAGACGGACATGACCGACGACAGCGCGTCGCGACGTCGCCTCTCACTAATATATAAATGCCAGCATTCTCTCGCTTATATTATTCGTAAGAAATGAGGGTATTATATTTTTAAATGAGAACCATATTGGCACATCTTCGAGATTAGACTGTCTGTCTGAGTGTATATAAAATTATTTAAAAAATTATAATACTAAACTGTCAATTTATTACAAATTCAGCTTTAAGCGTTTTAGACAAGCGCTTATAATTTGCTAATTAGTGCAAAAATAACTCGTATTTTAACATTCTTCTATTTTACTCTATTTTTTAAACTTTCAACATCTTCCATCTGGCAGAAAAGTGAGAAAACTCAGTATTAAGACTGCTTTATCTATATTTTAAGACATGTTCAGTGGCCTAACTGTACGCCGTAGTTTGTTTGACCAAGACGCAGAGAAATAAAAATACTTTTAATATATTTAGAACTAAATCGTTCCCATATCAATCAGGCACTGTTCCAAATACACAAGAAATAATTTAAAAACAAAATAATTTGTCACAAACAGTCTGTAACGTTGTTCGTGGGAATGCGTCGGACAGCATCACGTACATCTCGGCATTCGGGTCTCGTCTCGCGTTGCCATGACGACGAGTTACCCGGAACTGGAAGCTTTTATGTAGCTACATATACATTCAACAGATCTGGTCTTATTCTTATATTGTTTTTTTCATAATAATATTTTATTAGACTTTGACTGACCTTAAATAAGAAAATAGTTTTAATTTCACAATATTTTCATATATAAATGTGGAATGTTTATTTAAAATAAACTAAAAATGTATATAAGGTTATATAAACAATTTATTTTGTATATTAACACTGTACTGTATTATTTTGATATAGCGATAATCCGTTGCCAGGTCATTGAACCCTACGACACTTGCTTAACTAGATTGATAAAATGAAAACACTTATTTTTACAATTTTACGTTTTGCGACAGTCAGGGTCAGCGTAGATAGAGAGAACCTAGTGTCAAGACACTGCGTTCTCCAGTTACAATAAGTGGAGTAGAACTTAACGCTGCGTTTTGTTTCACCAGAAGGTTGAGACAACGATAATTCAAACGAGAATATTTAAAAAAGTAAGACATGCGACCAATGACCAGTCCAGTCCAGACCGACATATATATATATATATATATATATATATATATATATATATATATACCGCATAGCATATATATTTCCACCAAATTCGAGACATTGCGTGTTGAGTGGTGTAACTCATCGCCGCATAAATGTACATATTCAAATTTTGCATAAACATATATATATATATATATATATATATATATATATATATATATATATATATATATATATATATAGTTATCATATTTATATTCATAGCCTAATAGAAATAAAATTCAACTCTATATTGAAGCTGTTGATAAAATTATGTTTTCGCTTAAAGAAACTGTATACTGTAGATGTATCGAATATCCTTTATGAGGCTACGGAAGTACGAGTAGCTTGTAAAAAGCCGTGTGGTAGCTAAGGCGGATCTTGTTTCTACTCATTTTAAATGTTAAATATGAACACTTTGCATTAATATATATTTTATATTGATGTTCATTGTTTTGTATTAGTATTTGACACAATAAGTTCTTTGGTTTTTCTATTAATTACAATTTAAAAGCTGGCTGGTCGGGACAGCGTCTGCGGGTTCGATTTCTACTTAAGGGAATGATAATATTTAGATTATTGCCTTTCCTGGTAAGACTAAGCGCGGTGTTGAGTTCCGCGACATAATACGCAACGTCTCGACTTGGAAAGCGGATCACGAAATGTCTTGACACTAGATAATTCTTGTAAGCTAAAAAAATACACAACTATTTTAACCGGATAGTGTTCGCAATCTCGGGTTGTTTTTGGTTTGAATAGTTTAATTAAATACATTTTACATTTACATATTTATTTGTAAATAGAAGAGCAGTTAATGTCAAAATTATTCTTCTTCTGAGAACACTTGGATTGTCTTCGCGCAGGTTAAAATGTTAATTTAAAAAAAATAATATTTAAACGCCCTTCTGGTGTGTTAGTGTGGGTCAAGTGTATACTTGACCCAACTTTCTAAACCCAAGCTATCTTCATTTCTGAAGCTTTTTTATTAATATTTACATTGTTTTTCGAGCACATTCAACGAATAAACGATCTTAAAATATTTTCTTAATATATTATTATTGATTTGTACACTATAGCTTAGATATAGCGACACTTTCATACATTCCATGTACTTCACACGTTTGAAACTGGCTAAAAATTGATTGGATCAACGATCTTAAAACAATAAATAAGGTATATTTGCTATTTATCTTAGAAATGTATTCATTAAAGTAAATGAATTCTTTACATTTATTTTTTTGTTTTCATTTTCTTTACATTTATTACATTTATTATTACTTTACATGTGTATAAAAAGATATCTCAATACATTATAAAATTTTCTTGAGATAATTTTAGCTTTTCTTTTGTAAAGGATGATTGTGAAATGCTAATTAATATATTGTATCATATATTATTATAATAATGTGTTAGAAATTTATTAAATTACAAATATATATAGAAATAAGAAGACATGTTATTACGCATTATTGAGGGCAGTCGTGGCAGCGTTGGACAGCGTCTGTACTGTAAACGCCATCGGTTGTGGATTCGATTCCCATTCGTGGGAGTGATGTTTACTTCTTCGCTCTGGTAAGACAAAGTGTGGCGCTGTGTTCTATCACTTAACAGTCAATGTCTCGTATTCGGCGAAAAGCGAAGTACGGAGTGTCTTGACACTAGATACTTTCTGCCCTGCTAGGCGGGATAAAAGCGTGAAGCTAAAAAAAATTTAATTAAACACCACGTGACACGTTATTGTTATATACTTTTTTGTATACTTACGTACACGTTGCTAAGGCAACGCGTATTGTACGCATCTAGTAGTAATAAGTATACATGAAATGTTTTAAAAAATGTTATAGCTTTTGATATTATAATATCGACTAGCTTATTACGGACTTCATCTCCTCGTACATTTCAAAGCCAGCCGCAGTTATTTTCTCACGTGGACACGTTGTTACCGGCATATTCTTATTTACTACCAACCTGTTCTACAAATTACAGGGTAGATATAATCGAGCTTTTATTAAATTAATAAGCTATCTATAACTTTCGATGGGCGTGATCGGAGCGTCATTTTATAGCAATATTGTTTTTTGCTTAAAGTTATATAAAAAGGAAGATAGGGATCTAGACACTTTTGAAATGAAACTATTTTAAAAAGATTTATCCCGTATATTTTGGTATTCGAAACTACACTTAAAAAACCAATGTTTTAAACAGTTTACAGTAGACCCGAGACACTCCGTTGACAGCTTTCCACCCGAAATCGAAACGTTGCGTGGTGAGTGGTGAGCTCAAGCGCTTTATCTTACCAGAGCGGATAAATGGAAGTAAATTTTAAATATAATCATTCTTTCGAGTGAAAATCAATCCTACAACCCAGTTGCGTTTGCAGTCAACCGTGGTTTTATTTAGCTTCACGCTTTTATCCCGCATAGCAGGGTAGACAGAAAGTACCTAGCGTCAAGACACTACGTACTTCGCTTTCCGCCGAATTCGAGACATTGCGTGTTGAGTGGTGGAACCCTACGCCGCATTTTGTCTTACCAGAGCGAGGAAGTGAAAATAATTTAAATATAATCACTTACCCGAGTGGGGATCGAACCCAAACCGATCGTATTTACAGTCAGACGCTGTCCCACTGCGCCATGAACGGTAATATTTAAAATAAATTATATTGAATTAAAGCACGAAGTGTTTATATAATATTATTATGACATTCACACCACTAGACGTTTGAGGTGAATTAGTAATGATTTTAACTGGCTATTTATTAGTAGATAGTTATTTTAAGAACAGTTTATAAAGAACTGAAGTTAGAAATTAAATATTTCTAGTATTGAATACCTCTAGTGTCCCATATGTATATATCATAATAATATAGGGACGTGTAAAGATAAGAGATCTTTACAGTGAAGCGGTACAAAGCCGTTTCGTTTAGTTGGCAAAGTTGCAACAGACTCCCAAAATCCTCTAGTCTATCGACTCCTGTGGTTTATTCCGAATGGGGTAATGTTCCAAATCGCATCAGATCTACTAAGAAACCGCCTCTGGGCATCTCCCTACGTTAAATCCTACGATATCATCTGTACCGCCTTTCACGTGTACGCCGCGCGCCGTGAGCCCAAACGCTTATATACATATATTATAATGTATATATATGAAGTGTTGGCTGTACGCTTAACAACAGTGTTTATAAACACACATATTTTCTCTGATATAAATTTATTTTTTGTTATTATGTAATATTCAAGTATATATTAAGTTTTCATAGAGTCAATTAGTCTGGGCGTAACTTAACGCCGAGTTTTGTTCATTTAGATTGAATATTTAAAATTATAAAGGTACCTAAAAGATTTTTATTTTCTTGGAGAGAAATATCTTAAAATACACATAAGATATAATTGTTACAAAACTTTTACTAAACCTTTGCTTGCGTAATCTCAATTTCTCCCCTATCCAATAACATATATTGTTTTTTTATTCCAGAAACAGTATTAAATGTATTATTCTAATTGAAAAGGAGAAACAGAACACTTAGTTATTTAATACAAATACAAAAAAAAATATCCAGCATAGCAGGGTAGACAGAAAATAGGTAGTGTCAAGACACTCCTCACCTCGCTTTCCTCGCTTCGTATCATAGCGTGTTAAGTGGTGGAACTCAACGCTGCATTTTGTAGGAAGTAAAAATAATTAAAATATAATCACAGAAATGTAAAAAAACACACAATTTTGCAAGTAATGTTCTCGTTAATAAATGGTAACAAATCGTATGGGAAGGGGTATGTTGGGCGCAGCGCAGACGGACGGGCGGACGGGCGGACGGGCGGACGGGGCCGGCGCGTGATGTACGACTATAGGACTGTAGATTATGGCAATACGTTAAAAGCTAAATGTCTATTTGTATCAATAATATATATATATATATATATATATATATATATATATATATATATATATATATATATAAACCTATATTATGTTCTTTTAAGAAAGATCTATGGTAATTATTTTAATCGTTTATTTTTGTGCTTTTGGTATTTGATTTGAAAAGTAACTAATTATAATTTATTAATAATAAGAATTGAGGCCGGTCGTGGCGCAGTGTGACAGCGTCTGACTGTAAACGCGATCAGTTTGTGTATTCAATCCCCACTCAGGGGAGTTATATTTCAATTATTTTCACTTTCTCGCTCTGTTAAAGACAAAGTGCGGCGTTGAGTTACATCACTCAACACGCAACGTCTCGGATTCGGTGGAAAGCGAAGTACGGAGTGTCTTGACACTAGGTACTTTCTGTCTACCCTGCTATGTGGGATAAAAAGCGTAAAGCTAAAAAAAATAATACGTGTGTGTTTTTTATTTAAGAATAATTAAATTACTGGAGTTAATTTTTAGTTCTTTATTACCAATATGAAATAAAAACTGAATGTAACAGTTCTTAAACAAGGGAGATAAAGATTTTAAACAAAGAGATAGAGAGAGATAGAAGGGTCATAATTAAGTCATTTTAACATCATAGTTTACATTCTTCATACAATTATATCTTAAATTTATTCTACATTATGGTATATTACACTATTCACAACATATGTAAAAAAGGCATAGTTTTTATTAGTATTTTTATATATTTATAAACACAAATATTTTCATATTGCTATCGTGTTTTACAATTTGTGAATAAATCAAAAACGACAAGTGCAGCTTCAAATCCTGTCTCATTTATATACCAACCAACCTGTATAAATAACAATATTATAAAATATTATTTTTAACAGCAGCAAATCCAGTTTTATAGTTTAATAGATTGAGAACTTACTTATTACAAATTCTATCTCCTTATTTCTCAGTTGTGTATCGATTTAATTAAATTATAGGCTTTATAGCATACTCAAAGCTGATCGACATTGACGAGCAGGTTTACAGCGAGAGCTGCCTCGTGCTGCTCAAAGAGAAATTACTATTTAATACAACTTTCCAAGCATTTACATCGAATGGGTTATTACTTCGATATATCTCTTATTATCGTCACAGGATGAAATGTAGTTGGCGCTTGATTCTAATTTTTTAGTCCACAAATATGATAGAGGGCGACGATGAACAGTGGGACAGCGTCTGACTGTAATCGCGATCGGTTGTTGGTTCGATCTCCACTCGGGGGAGTGATTGTATTTAAATTATTTTCATTTCCTCGCTCTGGTAAAAGACAAAGTGCGGCGTTGAGTTCCACCGCTTAACACGCAATGTCTCGAATTCGGTGGAAAGCGAAGTACGGAGTTTCTTGACACCAGGTACATTCTGACTACGATGAATTGTAATCTAATGATTTTGTGATCTATTCCATTATGGTTTTACAAGCAATTTTCAATATCCAGTGATAACAGTCGGTGAGGACCTTTTCCTTCCTATCCTTTCTCTCACAATATGTGGTTTCGACAGATCTGACTACCGAGGCCAACTACACACTGTCTTCTCCCATCCACAAATTATCTCCTTTTTCTATTAAAAATTACAATACATTCCACTCGATTAACAATACAGCAGAGAACACATATATGTGAACTTATATATTATCATAATTTTAAAGAACATATTAAGGATTTCTTTTACTTATTATTTAGGGAATTTTTAATTAATTTTAGTATCATTATTTAATATGATCAGTTAATATTGAGAAAGAGTTAATACAGAGAAATTATATTTGTCGTGAGATATCCCTAGCAGTGTTTTTATGTACTTGGCAACCACTAGGTAGATATAGTCTTTTTAGTATAAATTTTATGATATATTATAAAAACACGTATTAAAATGTGGTCACAGACACGCTCGGGACGGGGGTGTAATATGAACAAAGGTTATTTATAGCGGACGTCTAATAACAACATTGCCTATACATTTGTAGGAACAACCCCAAATGATCGCTTGCAAAACAAAAAGGCACAAGATGTTACAGAACGTGACCGCACTCACAATAGTAAATACTTGCTCTCCTTTATCTACAGTGGCTAGCGTTTAAAAACCAATATAGTAGAAATGATATTCTGACTCAGTTGTTGATAACAGTTAGAATTCGTTCACGATAGGTGCCGCTTCATTTTTTTTTGTTCATCTTTTAAAAATTTATTCTTACTTAGCGTGAGAAAATGAAATTAAGAAACGTATAAAAATTTTTGTGTTAGCAGGATTTGAACTGCCACCCGTTTTGTTCAAAGGTTCATCAAAGTTGTCTTGTCAACCAAGAAATAATGAGGCTAGCGTCGAAGACAATCCTTGTGACTTGCAGTGTCTCGAAAATATATAGAAAAAGTAATTTGGATTTTTTTTTATAAAAGTATTTTTTATTATATAAATTATGAAATATACATGAATATAAAATAACAAATTCTCTTAAAAAGGGAACTAAAAGAAACAAGTATTTTTTTAAAGAAAGCAACGCAAGGACTTCAGGTTCTTGGTGTAAAAGGAGTATATTATACAGCCATGTGCAAGCTTTTAAAGGACTAGGACATCAAGAAATGACTCAAAATAATTATACAAGATTTTTTATATTGATGGATTAATTAATTTTTGTATAAAGCTTATAAAAATGTAATTTAAATTTTGTACATGTGCTTTAGTTACAAGTAGATATGACATTTTAATAAAGTTCAGTAACTAGTTGAAAGATAAAGAGCAATATTACGTATTTTTAAATAAAACTATTTTAAACGGATTAATCGCGTATATTTTGGTATTTTTGGACACCTGGAGTTCCAAACACTTTAGTAGTCCGCAGTCACAGGTAGACTGAGGTGGCATTTGTCTGTCAGTTGATACAAAAAATAATTATATCTTATTTTAACTCTATCTTTATCTCTTTTTTGTATGCATAATATTTTTTTTGTGATTTTCCTTTACAGTTATTCGTAGTAGTGTTGGTTTTGTTAATTGATAATCATATAATAAAGTTAAGGCCGATCGTGGCGCAGTGGGATAGCGTGTAACTGTAAACGCGATCGGTTGTGGGTTCGATCCCCACACGGAGGAGTATTATATTTAAATTATTTTCACTTCCTCGCTCTGGTAAGGACAAAGTGCGGCGTTGAGTTCCACCACTCAACACGCAATGTCTCGAATTCGGTGGAAAGCGAAGTACGGAGTGTCTTGACACTAGGTACTTTCTGTCTACCCTGCTATGCGGCATAAAGCGTGAAGCTAAAAAAAATAAAGTTCTATTTCTTAAAGCAGTACATCTCTCAATCAGATAATAATATATAAAGTTACCCAAGTTTGTAGAAATCAATACTAAATTGGCAACTGTTGGAAGGGATTTTATAACATGGCATGAGAATTTAAATTCACGTCGCACGAGTATCTGAGGAGCTGCCCGGAGGAGTTCCAACTTGAAGTATCTTCGCTATTTAAATTGTTCGTAACAAGTTTATGGGAGAGAACGGCAAAGTAAATGTTATATTATTTCATTGTTTAGTTAAAAAGTATATAAAATAATATAATAATATATTAAGATTTTCGCGATGTTAACACATTTCAAATGAAACTATTTTAAATGGATAATAGCGTATAATTTTATAATCGAAAATATATTTTTGAAAATCTGACGTTTCGAATACTTTACAGTAAGTAGACCTTGGTCACCCTTTAAAATAGTTTCATTTAAAACAGTACACTTTTATTGCGAAATTTTAATAAAGAAGTATTGAAAATAGTTTTATAATAAACATAGCAGGCCATTCTGGAGCCACAAAACAGCTTTGTAGTGTAACGTGATTGTGTCTTATAACCCGTCAAGAAAGAAAGAGAAATAATTGCGTTTATTAATTTAATAATTAACTTTATTAAAATCATATTCTTGCATTAAAAAAGGAAGACATAAAGAATTATCTATACACACGATAGAAAGAGTATCGTGACGCGCGTGAAGCTGCATAAACATTTCCCTAAATAGGAATCGAACTCACAGTCACCATTAGTTAGACACTAACCACGTTACCACTGCGTTATAAGACAATATAACCTATAATTTTTACTATCAACGCTTTAAAGTCCATATAAAGGGCTCGCGTCACGAGGCAATACCGTTAACTATTGCAGGTGCAATTTATAACAAGACGATGAAAATTAAATTAAATTCACATACATTCGTAATAACGACTTGTAATTGAAAAAGTGCCTCCCAAATAACAGATCGGCTCAGTTGTAATGGCGTTTAATGACAGTCTCTGGTAAATGTTACGTTTATTGTGATTATAATGAAAGAATGGGGTTTTAATATGTTTTTAATAATTCATGTTGCCTTTGTAGCGTGGCTGGTCAGACGACATCCGTTTTAATATATACAATGATTTGGATTTGATTAACTTAACTTATGATTTTTAATTTCTATCTGATTTATCGCGTATATTTAGTTATTTTAACTATTATATTATATATTGTGGAAAACTTGATGTCTCAGATACTTTACTGTAATCCGTTATGACACGGTCATGTTTGACAATTACCAAAAATTACAATTTCATTCACTTAAGTTTATTTGTATTCAATAAATATACTTATATTACTGACGCTAAGGTTCTCTTTGCCTACCCTGATATGCGGGATAAAGCAGGAATATAAAAAAAATATATAGAATTTTTATTAATAGCTTACAAAAACGCGAAGATGAGAGGAATTTTGAAGAAAAAAAACAAACACTATCATTAATTGAGGCTCTTTTTTTCTATCTTACATGTACATGCACATGTACATGTATATTTATTATCAATGTCAACTGGCAACAAATTGTCACTGTATTTTATATTCATTTAATTTAAATGATAAACGGCAATGAGTTAAGATATAAACTGTACGTCGTGGAGCGCCGCGGCCGTCGTCATTTATTCAATAATTACTTTACACCATCATTAGTTACGGGATGGGAATTTAAAAGTGTTGAAACACGATTATTTGAAATATTATAACAAGATAAGCGTATTTACGTATCTGTGGGAAAGAAGTGCTTTACGTCGACGGATTCAAGTCGCCTCGCGCATATACATCGTATGATGGTGATGTGGCCCAGACCGGTCCTTTAGTAACGCTAATTGACGTTCGACAGATATACTTACACAATCGCGGACAGCCTGACAAACGTTTTATATAGAACTTAAAGTCCACCCTACATCTATCACTTTAAAGATAACTTCACATCAAACAAAACTTGCAGAATTCACTCAAGCATTCGACTACGCGAGCAATAAAGAAAGCTATGCGAATTTAAAATAAAAAGGTACGGGACAATGGTCTGTTGTATTGTTGAAATAAAATCTATTTTATTGAGTAATCCCTTTATCGTTGTCACCTTTTATATCATAGCAAGGGCTGGAACTCGATATGGTGATGCAAGGAGGTACACTGGGACCGGAATTGTTCCTACTTTATGTCTTAATTAGCGGTAACAAGGCTGTGATTTAGTTTTGATCGCGGGGAGCTTATCACGTCTGGTCGCGGGTTGCTAGTTGTGCGCGTCGGAATGCCCGCTGCGGAACCTGTCCGTTGACTCAGAAATGCACTCCATGTTGACTTTGTAAAATACACGTCTGATTGCTCTCACTGTAGGTTATCTCATTTTTTTTTTAAATTTCAAAACCGCAATGCATGTATTTTTGATTTATGTGTCACTATAGGCTTCTGGATTTAGTTTATTGCAGTTTCTGCATTCCTTCTATATAGATTTATGACATCAAATATAATTTATTGTGATCGATCTGCATGTTTTGGTGTTGTTTTTTTTGATACTATTGTTACTTTTCAAACGAATAATTACACAGAACATGTAAATAAAACCCCTTAACGTTAAAACGATTTACTTTTTTGGTTCACAGTATCATTATCTGTTAGCCGAACAACATTTTCAAGTATAATAAAACAAATTTATTTTAGTGTCCTATTTTTTTTTAAATATTAAAAGAAAAATCCAGATTATCTAGACTCAATGTTCTTATATACTCAATATCTATATAATAAGTATTTCCCTGAGCTCTATATTCAATCACCATATTTATTTATATATTTAGGATCGCCAACATTTTTTACAAATTATTACAATGGAAAAACGTATTTCTACTTAAGATGGTCAGAACATGCATTTAACTGAAGGTAAAAGAAATTAAATGTCAATAACTATATGTGGATGTCAAAAGAAAATAAAAAAAATGAATTTATACAAATAATATCAAATAATAAAGACAAAGAGAGGCCGGTCGTGGCGTCAACGCAATCGGTTGTGGGTTCGACCCCCACTTCGGAGCAGGATTATATTTAAAAATTTGGTTTTGGTCCCTCACTCTGTTAAGGCAAGTTGCGGAGTTAATTCCACCATTCAACACGCAATGTTTCGAATTTGGTGTAAAGCGGCGTGTCTACTCTGCTATGCGGGTTAATATATAGATAATTAATTGATAAAAGATATAACATAAAGATGTTTAGATAGACATCAAAATTGCCTCGTAAAACCATAATACACATCAATTAAATATTTTCCAAATATCATAATAAACGAATACAATGTAGGCTATACAAAGTTACAAGCGACACAATAACAGTAGCTAATAAAATTCAAAATGTACCCATAAAATTAATTTACGGAAAACATCGCCTTCCGAAGCGCGGCCCGAACGGGAACCGAACGCGTGTCCCAAGCGGCCACTTAATTTCATTACTAATTCGCCGGACGTACCCACTGAATTAAAATGGTTGGAACTACCCTCCGTTCGGACGTCCACGCAAAAACAATCCTTATATTCATATTTTTAATTTCAATGAAATCTATTTTCCCTTGTACTTTGTTGTGGTAGATACGTCTAGCTTGTAGTGGATAGACCAAAATGCTCCGCGAAGTGGTTTTTTTTAATCCGTAATGGTAGGAAGCCGCTGATAACGACTGGCCACTATGAAATATAGGCGTGGTAGAATTTAGGGCAACGCTTTGTGGACTTACCTACATATGTATATCTTAAATGTACTGTATATCTAAAGTATATTTATTGAATAACATTTAAACTGAGCGTTTCGTTGTTCGAAATTACCTATAAATACAGTAAAGGGTGTAAAAATTATGTTTAGAATTAGATTAATTGAGGCAAAGTGATTAAAGCCTTTGCTTGTAGTTAAAAAAAAGATTTGAAAATTAAAAATCAAATATTTTACCTCTCCAGTACAACTCTAGCAACATGATATACATACAAATTAGTAACTAATAAATTTATTTTGTTTGTTCGGACTGTTTGTAACATTTCATTCAAATATATACCATTAGCATAATTGAGGACAAGTGCTAAAAGCCGCCTAAAAGCCTGGAGCACTTTACTTACTTTAGTTACAACGAGGCGCTTTGGGATGTTAAAATTTCAGGCTTTCATGCCTGAGATTTTAACATTCTTTTCTAATAACAGTTATAAATTCTTTGTAATACATTATTGCCTCACAGTTTTATACTAATACATTTGTTACCTTTATAAAATGTTTATTTTAAGCACCACAACCCGGTCGTGGTATAGTGAGATTGTCTAAGCAGGATCGGCTGTGGGTTCGATTCTCACTTGGTGATATACTCGATGAATGATAATAATTAAGACATTATCATTTCTTTGTTCCTAATGATTTCCTGACTCAAGACAAAGTACGACGTTGAGTTCCGCCACCCAATACGCAATATCTCAAATTCAGAAAATAGAGTAAACAGTGTCTAGACACTATGAGGAATAGAAAACGTGTATTTTGTTATATAAATAATTTAAATATTCCCTCCGAATGGCGATCGACTGGGTTTCAATAGACGTATTGTAGTTTATAATATTTATATTACGATTGCAATTAAATGTGTTTCTAACGCATTATTATAAAAACATCGACTTTCTGCCTCTTTAACTGTGCCAAATTTAATTTTCCTTGGCTAATATTGTTTTCGTAAATCATCTAATTTATAAGAAATTAAACCGACTTCATAATAACTGTACGAGTTACGAATAATTTACCTATATCTCTAAAACTACTGAACCGATTTTAATGAAACTTGTACTGTTTTCTAAGCTAAAGTATATTTAACTTATATAAAAAAGAATCATCTCGATATGACTCTTAGTTTTATATAAATTCGTAGACAAACTTACAAACATACACTTGCTAAATGAAGCACTCGTGCTTGGAGCCTATATAGACCGTCATACTCAATTCCAACAATACAGTACATACATATCAAACGGATAATGTCAATTTTTTTAAAAGTCGGTTAAAAATACAACATTATTCTTACATCTTAATATTACGAATTATTTTTAATTTTTCTTATTCAAGCTTTCTTTACCCTCCATACAATAACATTAATTTAAAATTACAATAAAGAGAACACGCTATATAATCAACAGCGCAACAACGGTGGCCGAAGTCTGACAGCACAGTAATTAATATACCTCTGGCACGGGCAAGGAACCCGCGACCCGCTGCGTCTATGAGCGATGAAGACGGATGGCAGGGGAAACGCATTATTGGAATTATTTACAAAACCATTAGGCAAATGTTTGTAGTAGCTTACGGATTGTGTGCGCGTGTATAGAGTTTGTAGAAATTATATATAAGTAAATATATAATTTAACTAAGAATTATGTAAATTCTAACTTAAATTATATATAAAAAATCCGTTCGGTCGTGGTGCAGTGGGACAGCGTTTGACTGTAAGCGCGATCAGTTGTGGGTTCGATTCCCACTTAAGAGAATGATTATATTTAAATTTATCATTTCCTCTGGTAAGACAAAAGCGCGGCGTTAAGTTCCGCTTCTCAGCACATAATCGAATTTGGTGGAAAGCGAACTGTGGAGTGTCTTGCTACTACTTCCTGTCTATCCTACTGTGCGTACTGTGCGGGATAAAGCGTGATGCTGGAAAACAAAGAAAATATTTCTTTTGTTTTTAATTTCGTTTGTATCGTGATTTTGTCTCCTTTCTACTGTATATCACGCCAATTACAACGTAAGTGGCGGTGATATATGCACTTATTTCAATATCTTTACAATATTCTTCCACACGTATTATTAGGAAAAGGATTAAATGAAAAAGTTACCGAGAGTCGCGGGTTCAAATCGCGCATTAATGAAACTTGTACTGAAAATTTAATAATTTTAATAAATTAGACATATTTTTTTTAAATAATTTTCATATTTTTACATTTAGCAAAGCTCAGACAAATATTGAAATAATATATTTTTAATACATTAACATTCAACATGTTTAATAAACAATCCCCAAACGGAATTAGTACATACAACTATTGCGTGCATTATACTTACATACATTCCAACTGTTTTATAACGAGCTTATTTTTTCATTTTATAAGATTTTAATAATTTATTTGTAATCTTGTTATGGTTTTGATGAAATTAATTAAGGTTAATGGTTCAAATATAAAATGAAAAGTTTTTTCATATTATTTTTTAAACTCGCTATTATCAGCTTCAACAGTACCTATCTACCTGTAAGAAATTTTTGACACGTTATTTTGCTCCAATCCTTGCCGCTTGATTTTTTTTTAGTTTTACGCTTTCATCCCGCATAACAGGGTAGACAGGATGTACCTAGTGTCAACACACTCCGTACTTCGCTTTCCATCAAATTCGAGACATTGCGTGTTGATTGGTGGAACTCAACGTCGCACTTTGTCTTTAATTTAAATATAATTACTCCTCCAAGTGGGAATTGAAGCCACAACCGATCGCGTTTACAGTTGGACGCTGTCCCACTGCGCCACGACCGGCCTCTACCTTTCTCTAATTTTTCGCCACGATCGGCCTCAATATCTTGAAGCGTTCACATGCACTTGGGGAACGCATTACAATACCCACCTCGGTATATTCCAATCCACTCTCTGTATTTACATATATTTTATGGTAACTTTACTGGATATATGTAGTGTTCAAAGCAAAGCTATTGTTTGATTTCGTCGTAAAGCATGGTGTTGGAGAGTATGCCGTAAAAAACCATCGTTTTCGTATATCAGTCATTGTTCATTGGGAATAAGATATTGCAGAATTAGTATGTAAATATTTTTATAAATGATTAGATTTTTTTTAGTTGCACGCTTTTATTCGGCATAGCAGGGTAGATAGAAAGTACCTAGTGTCAAGACACTACGTAATTCGCTTCCCACCGAATTCGAGAAATTGCGTGTTGAGGGAAGTGGGTAAATAATAAGTGTATATTATATAAATATATATTTATAGGCATTAAATACCAGCAATATGAGCCTCGGGAGGGCCGTGTGTTCTGTCAACACAATATTTATGGTGGTGGCGTGCGAGTGTGAGCTCGCGCTGTCGCGTGCGATATAAGAATTATGTTAATTTTTACTTTCATTAAACGCTTCCATTGTTTTGTTTCTTACATCATTGTTTTGTTTACTTATATCTATGTATGTCATATATATTCTGTCTGTAAGTTTACTTTTACAAAGTGCGGCGTTGAGTTCCACCACTCAACACACCATGTCTCGAATTCGATGGAAAGTTTCATCATCTTGACACTAGGTACTTTCAGTCTACCCCGCTTTATTTTCACGCTTTTGTTCCGCATGGCAGGGTATAAAGAATGTACCTAGTGTCACGACACTCCGTATTTCATTTTCACCAAGTTTGAGACATTGCGTGTTGAGTGGTGAAACTCAACGCCGCTCTTTGTCTTTACCAGAGCGAGGAAGTGAAAATAATTTAAATATAATCACTCCCCCGAGTGGGGATCGTACCCGCAACCGATCGCATTTACAGTCATAGACTGTCACATTGCGCCACGATGACCGGCCTCAGTTATATGGTGATATAATTTAAAAAATGATAAAGAGTATTAACAAATTTAATAATAACACTTTAACGACAATAATTATTTCCGGAAATACTAATCTCAGTAATGCAATGGTATAAAAGCTAAATCACCGTTTACGGCGATCGCGAAATCTCAATTCCGCCTTCGCGCAATATCTTCAAGACGGTGTTAAACTCAATTTCCATTTATCCATTATCAGTGATAGGGGATTTGATTAAGCTATTATCGGGTGCCGGGACCCTCGTACTGTGCGCTAAACACCTTGGCTGGCGTGTTTTGAATAGGAAACCCATTACTTGAATATCGGCACGTGTCTCTTGCTACGCAAATTTAGAGTAATTTTAGCTTAATGCAGAAATTTTAAAATATTTAAATAATTTATCTCATTTATGTGTTGACGACTGGTCGCGGGCAGTGGGCCGTCTGGCTGTAATCGCGATTGCTTGTGGGTTCGATTCTTACTCAGGGGGAAATTTATATTTTAAATATTTCTCAATTCCTCGCTCTTGCAAGACAAAACATGGTGTTGAGAACCGCAACTCAATATGCGATGTTTTGAATTCGAGGGCAGAGCACTGAGTGTCTCGACACTAAGTGTCTACTGCTATGCGGGAATAAAAGCGTGATGGTAAATAAAGTTTAGACGCGCCATTGAATATTAATACAAAAGCGTGAAGGAGAGCAGAGAATTTTCAATAATTTCTTTCTATTTATTTATTAAAACGTATCCAACTAGTAACCCTAGTCTCAGCCGTGGCGTTATTCATTGTATATTGTTATAGGTGTTCGATAACGTTTTATGGGAAGCGCTTAAACATCAGCTTTTAGATTTATAGGCGACTAGCGTCAGTCACTAACCTAACCTAACCTTCCAGCTTTATCCCGCGTAGCTGGGTAGTCAGAAATAACCTAGTGTCAAGACACTCTGTTGATTGCTTTCTGCCCCAAAATCGAAACACAATTGCATCTAATGTTGTCTGTCTAATTTTAGTACGCATTTTCGTCAATTCTTGAAGTTAGTAAGCCATTGTGGCACAGTAGGTTAACATCTGACTGTTTACTCGATTGTTACCAGTTCGATCGCTACTTGGGATTTCAAATAGGCTAAAAGTGGAGAACGGAGTCTCTTGACACTACATTTTTTCTGCTTGCATGAAAAATGCTGTTGAAACAGCTTTAAAAAATTGTGGACAAAATTATAAATTCATTATTAAGGAAAAATAGGTAGGGATGAATAATTTTAAAATAAATATATTTACAAGTAGAAGAGAAGGTCACCTCTAAGTAAACAACTAAGTAAATATAAATATGATATAAAATCATGCTTAAAGCCAAAAATAGCTCAGATTTTATAGATTCTCTATAGATGTGCGACATTTTAGTATACAACATTAAAGTAAATAGCTATCCATAGAGTTATAAGAGATATCTTATAACAAAATAATAAAACAAATAAAGTACTTCTTAAATCGACAAGAAAATCCACCGTATCGAACCTACAACCTCAAATTGCCCACTTTTAAACGTAATATACTCAGATTTTCAGTGCTAAACTAACAGGTGCTTTACTATTTTATATCTTATTTCTGTATATTAAGGTTTTATTTGCATTGTCCAAAAGGAACATAAGATAAATTTCAGTAGATCCAGATGGGTCGGTAAAGTGGTATAGCTGTTTAAATTGTAAGCGAATTCAGATTTGTAATTGACGTATCGGTTCCGTCTCGCATTTAAATTGGATTTGATTAGCAAGTATTATACTGTACGTCTATCTTATTATGAAGGTATATTTGGTATTAAAATATATGAAAACACAGAAGGGGGTATAAACTAAATATTGGCAAAAAACTAAAGTAGCTAAGGTACAGTGGTTAACTGTGCATGCGAATGTTTGCAAGTTCGATTCCTATTTGGGGAAATTATGTTACTTAAGCTATTATCATTGTCCGTTTTGATAAGAACAAGTGTGGCGTTACGTTCCACTATTCTACATTCAATGTCAATAAAAGAGAGAGTGTTAAACACTACGTTCTCTCTAATTATTCTGCTACTAGAAAAAAATCTATTTTAACACAATATTTATTATAATTTAATATAAATAGAACTCCCAATGTTAGGGGCATTTTTACCCTGCAATATAAAAGTCTGGTATTTTAAAAAAGCATTTTCATACATTCTCTATTAATGATCATTTAATAAAGCCTTATGCTTATTGCTTATTTAACTAGAACTTATTTAAAACATTTTGTTTTAACTTCACGCTTTTTAGCTTGAGGCCGGTCGTGGCGCAGTGTGATAGCATCCGACTGTAAACGCGATCGGTTGTGGGTTCGATCCCCACTCTGGGGAGTGATTATTTTTAAATTATCTTAACTTCCTCATTCTGGTAACGACAATGAGCGGCGTTGAGTTCCACCACCCAACACGCTATGTTTCGAATTCGGTGGAAAGCGAAGTACAGAGTATCTTGACACTAGGTACTTTCTGTCTACCCTGCTATGTGGGATAATAGCGTGAAGCTAAAACATATTTGATACCGTGTTACCGTATCGCAAGCCCTAATTGATAGAAAGTAGCCAGCGACGAAGTAACCGGCTGGCAATAGCCGTTTGACGATTTATAACTAGATTGTATTTCATTCCAACTGCCTTCATAGTGAATCAGGTGCACTTTGCGTGGAGTTGCGGACTGGTGGGGGAGTTCAGTTAGGAATTAACATATTATTGTACTGTTTTTAGAATATCTTAGATATTCGTATATCGAGATTATTATTACATATTTTTTTTCTTTAAAAGTATTATTTACATATTTTATATCGATTTCGAGCGGGAAGAAGTTAAAGGAGTGTTTTGACACTGGTTACCCCGCTATGTAGGATAAAGCGTGAAGTGTTTAAAAAAATAAAAATATTTATATAATTTATATATTAGATTAGTTCCTTAAAAATGTTTAACGCTTCACGCTTTTATCTCGCATAGCAGAGTAGACAGGAAATACCTAGTGTCAAAACACTCCACACTCCGCTTTCCGGCGTTTTCGAGTTGTTATTGAGTGGCGACGGTCTACATCGCGTTTTTTCTTACCAGAGCCAGCAAAATGAGAATAATTTAAATATATTCCTTCCCCCGAGAGGAATCGATCCCAGTTCTCGTTAACAATCAAACGGTGTCCCACTGCACCACGACGGGCTTCATACTTAAATATACACTTTTTTTTACTTTGCATCGTCTATTATATTTATGTCTTTTATCCATATTCGCTGTAGACGCTCCTTACGCCTCACACAGGTGTCTTTCACTCTTGTATCAAGGAAATCTTATGAAAAATGTATTCATGTAAATTGTAAGACCGTGTACACAATGGGCGGGCATAATTCAATCGACACGACGCGGGATTGAACCTGTTACTACTTAGCATATGAATGTGTTCGCACTCCTTCTTATCTTAGATGAGAGCTTTGTGTGGAGATTGGTGTTTCGCTGAAAAGCGTATATATATATATATATATATATATATATATATACATATATATATATATATATATATATATATATATATATATATATATATATGTATTTTGTATTTTTCAATATGTGTATTGTTAATAAGAATTACGTTACTTTGACAATATTTTATTGAATTTTCGATTGATATTTTATTAAATTGAAACGTTTGGGGTCGTCAAGTTTGAATTCTAACAAGAGATAATAATGATAATATAAGGAATATCTACAAATAATACAAATATTTTTCTTTTAGAAACTTATAACAAAACGTATAAGAATTTCCACGTAGCCGATAGTAGATCGCATGACTTAGCGGTCAAGGCGCTCGAACGGTTTCCAAGAGGCGCGGGTTCGAATCCTGCTGTGTTCAAATTTTTATACGTATTAAAAAAAATGGTTAACATCATAGATGTTTTAGTCAATGTAGAAAAAGTGCGACTTAGGCTTTCATTATTGAAAAAAAAAATACTTTTCTTCCTTTCTTTTTATTGTTTCCAACGTCACAACTTCGTTACTCCCAGAGAGGTTTGAACTCATAACCAGTCTAGTTTACAGTCAAACACTACTCCACTGTGCCACAAAGGCCATGAGTACTGATTTGGAAATAAGCAACTGAGCGTATGTAATGTACCATTGGAAACAAAAGGACAGTCTTGTATGGATGCATGTAGCTGATATCATTTACATGCTTTCGTTAATAGTCAATGTGAACTTTGCCATTTCTAAATTATTTATTGTTCTTTGTCTGCACACAGTTTCTGTGTTACATATTGTAATTTTAATCGGAGTTCTAGATTGTTAGATCGGTAGCAATAAATATTAGTAATAAATATATGTCCATATAACTATATACGTATCTTAATATTGCAGTTTTGGATTCTTTTTGTAACTTCTGTTTATTTAAATTAATGATTATATAAACTATTTTCATTAAGTGTATCTGGTCCGGTTTCGAGATATAACAGGCTGAATTGCAAAAAAAAAAAAACATTTCAAATATTTCTTGAATCTATTCAAAAAAGGCGTTATATGTATATACATCATTCTGCTCACTTTTTACAAGACTCTACATATTCAAAGCACGGAAAGAAATATAAACCTATAAAGATAAATCAATGTTTATAAAATATAACATAAAGTGGGTAAGTTAAAACAACATTGTAGAGACACTGCATCAATAGTGGAGCTCACGTCCGGCGCACGCGCATATAAATCCTTCCAGTGTTAGTATCTCGATGTCAACCGCGTCGCTCTGGATACAACGAACCGTTTCTTGCCTAACTACAATTCTGTGTATTGTGTTATCTTTTATGTAGTTTCATACTCTGCATAAAATTATTAATTTCGAAAGTTTTATTTCATAATAATGCTGTTGTTTTTTTTATCCCGCACAACATGGTAGACAGGAAGTACCTAGTGACAAGACACTTAGTACTTCACTTGCAGCCAAATTTGAAACGTTGTGTATTGAGTGGCGGAACTCAACGCCGTGCTTTGACTTACCAGAGCGAGTAAATGAATATAATTTAAACATACTCATTTCTCCGTGTAGGAATCGAACTCACAACCAATCGCGTTTACAGTCAGACGCTGTCGCACTGAGTCACGACCGGCCACAAGCACTGTTGCATTTTTGTAGAGTTAGTTAAGTTCTGCCACTCAATACGCCATAATACAACATTCTGTCTAACCACTCTGGTATTTTATTAAAACGTTATTCTTGGGAACGTTTTAAAAAAATATTAAAATGCTGCAAATAACTTTAAAAACATATGAAACGAAAAAAAATCCTAACTTAAATAACCTTTTTACATATTAGTGAATGCCTGAAAATAGAGATGCCTAAAAAGCATAGAAAAAGATATTCCTACATATCTTCCGAGTCAGCGACTAGATACATTTTTAATATATATATATATATATATATATATATATATATATATATATATATATAGACAATATCAATTTATAATCATACACTTATTAATCGTGTTTGCATTCCCAGTAACTTGTTAATTTATAATCACACGCAATACCATAAAGCTTGCCTTCACTAAACGATAACCGAGGCTTGTGTAGCGCTCGCGTTGAGACTCCCACGTTTTACTATATCAAGTTTCAATGTTTAAATTTTCTTGCAATTAGAAGTTAATTTAGTACTTAATAAATAATATTGGAGATATTGTAACAAGTTTAACTGTGTGAAAAACAGATCGCGAAATACATCAAAGTTCTGCAGAAAACCAAAAAAGAAAATTATCTTGACACTGAGCTTCTTTTTGCGCACTCTGTTGCGTTTCTCGTCTGTTTTAAGAAATATTTATTTTGTATATTGTAAATATTATATTTTTATATATTATAATATTCTTTTTATAGTAGAGTAGGGAGCAGAATACCGATATATGTACGTTTTGACTTAAATTCAGTGACATAGACAAAGATGCTTTTATGCATCAAATAGAACAAACAAATCCAAATCTAATCAAGGTCTAGGTGAGTTATTTTCCATTGTTTCTAATGTTAGCATAACTAGTTAAGTAGAACTATACATATGAATACGTAATAATATAAAAAAAATACAATTTCAAGGCTAATTGTATGAAAATTTGGCTTTGCTTAATATTTCAATCCGAATTCATCGCGTAAGCAGATTTAAATAGGACACGTATGTTACTAGAATACTTAGTATTTGCTCTTATTTCGTTCTCTACAGCTTATTTCTTCTCATTCATCCCTGTTCTGCCTCATTCATGAGCTAACGCCGCCCTACACGAGCTGCCATCAGTCGGCTCTGAGCCTCGCGGTAGAGCGGCCGCCCTTACGCGCCCGCCCTAGAAACTTACGTAAAAAAGCGAACATTTGTAAGGCTTTTATTCATTTATTCTACTCAATATTTATTTATATTATTTTCATTTTTAGAAACGAAGTAGTATACAAAAATAGTGAATTTAATAACTTTTCAAGTATAACATCTATATTGTGAAATAGAGCGGTTTGTTTACTCTTAATATTACGTGCTTCGAGTTATTTATTTAGTTACTGTTATTTATTTAGTCTATGACAATTTTTGATAGAATTTTGTTAGTTTTATTAGTAAAAAATAATATATTTAAAATGAATTATTCTCAAAATGTTATTATATGAAGTGATAATTCTTTATTTCAGTGTTGCGAAAAATAACAACTATACCAAAAATAGATATTAAATATATTTTAAATATTGTTAAAACTGTACAATAACGCACAAATATGTAAACCGTTGTTCAAATAAAGTCTTTGTCAAAACTCGTGTGTGTTATAAATAGCCGTTTTTAGTATTAACATATGATATTGTGAATTATGACAATAACTTATGCCAGTGCCATGTACTTTACTGTGTTATGTTGAAAAATTGAAGTCACGACGCCTTGTTTAAAAGGTAAAAAGTTATTATTTATGATAATTTTGTACTACTTTTAACGAAAACGTTTTAATTTAACGTGAATTAAAAGCTGAAAATTCCTTTTTACAAAACGTATGTGGAGGGAGTATGAAATTTGCCACAATTTATATAGAGAAAGGATTATAAAGATTATACAGAAAACTAATTACAACTATTTTGATATAATAAATATTACGCAAATCACCATTATAGAGTGACATACGCGTTGCCCAGGCAACGCATATTTTACGCATCAACGTCACGAGTTGATTTAAATAACCACCACTGTACATGCCTCATGGTACTTGTTCTATTTACCATAATTGACAGAAACGCAGCGCTTCACAGGTATTTGCATTGGTAACGAACGCCATTCACACCGTATCTCGGATTATGTATTATAAATTCCTTACTATTTCCTTTAGAGTGGCTTTTGAAGTTTAGTTATAAATAGTATGTTTGTTTGTTGGTTTGTACGTAAGATGAAAATATATGATAAAGAATTTTAAATGAAACTATTTTAAACGGATTAATTGCGTATATTTTGGTATTCGAAAATACAATTTTGGAAACTTGACGTTTGGAACACTTTACAATAGTCCGTTGTCATTGGTATACACTGGTAGAGGCGATTAATCTGCTTAAAATAACTTTATTTAAATGTGTGAATATCGCGAAAATCAAAGATCATATTATATAATATAATTTTTTATATATAAATACTATTTATATAAAACGAAATGTATTACAGATTGATTCTTCAAGTTCTCTACAAATTTTTAAAAATTAAAAACATATGTTAGAGATTTAATTATATATACATAAAAACCACTACAAGCCACCATAATATGTATATCAATATAAATATAAACCTAATATTTACTATTTTTAAAGTGTTATTCCACGCTAAGGATTAGAAAACATTTTTGAAAAAACGTATAAACCTCTTGGATACCGTCCAAGATCCAAGAGGCGCGGGTTCGAATCCCGCTGCGTTCAGATTTTTATACGTTTTTTCAAAAATGTTTTCTAAATATGAACCTTTCCAACGGTACTAATTTTATTTATTTAAATAGGATATAATTACTTGCCTGATGTTTTTAATTAATTGAAGATTTTAGTCTTAGATCGGTCAAGTTCTAAAACGATGAGAAATTTTCTAATAATATTTTATAATACCGGTGAAAACTAGAAGACGGAATCGTCGCTTATAAGCAACTCTTTCTAAAACTTACGAAATAAATAGATAGATTGAATTCTTTACTTTTATATGTGTATGTATATATATGTACATATGTTTGAAAAGTGTATTTTTATTTGAAACGGTAAAGTTAGAAATGATTGTGGACGGCAGAGGGTTAGACAATATATATATAGCCTTATTGATGAGATTAAAAATATTTTAAATATACATCTAAATAGTTTAATTTATTGAAGTATATTAGTTAACGGTCATTATAGAAAAAAAATGTATTGGATCGATATTGAACCCGTCACCTCCAGAGTACTAGTTAGAGTCCGAGAAAATAACCACTTATTCAACAGCTTAAAATTTAATTTACGTATATTCGTATACTTCTTTATATATATATATATGCACATATATATATATATATATATATATGTGTATATATATAGATATATATATATATATATATATATATATATATATATATATATATATATATATATATATATATATATATATATATATATATATATATATATATAAATATGCACTGGCGTGCACTTCCACTGGCTCTTGCACTCAGTGCACGCGTCTATTAATACACCGAAATGTATGTAATAAACAAACGCGGGCTAAATCTGTAGCGGGACATGGTGCGTTTGAACTTATGCTACTGACACTATTTTAATACTAAAGTACATATATATGTTTAGTGGAAGTTGATGCATGTTGGTAAACACATTTAGATTTGAATCCATTTTCAAGAATTTGCCGTGACAATGAATTTACTCATAAATGATAGGAAATTTTTAATTTTTTTTACTTTTTGCCCCCCTTTGCCCACCTTTCTTTGTAGCTTCACGCTTTATCCCGCCTAGTAATATTTATCTTTGAATTGACTTTGAATTAATTCATTTATTAATAGTTATAAAAATTGATTTTTTAAGCAAATATCATTATTTAAATAACTTAATTAAGAAATATAACTTTAATTAAATAATAATTAAATCTTATTAGACTATTTAATAATATTTTGCACTGGACACAAGTAGCTGGCCCGCAACGAATGCACTTCCGGTCCCCACGTGACTCTACCGGATATTCGAAACATAACTCGCGCCCTTCCGACCCGGCCACAAACAGACTGCCCGCTACACTTTTGCCTATTTGCTTTCGAATATAAAAATGCATGTTTAGTATGTGGGGTTTATGGACATATTTTTTTTTTCATTTTAAATTTCTTTCTTAAGTTATAGTTGCATTGAGAGAAGTCAATTAACATTTAATTGCTTTTAAAGAAACTTATAAAATATTGAACGCAGCGGGACTCGAACCGGCGTCTCTTGGAATCCTTCCAAGCGTTCTGAACGCTAAGCCGTGCGTTCGTTTCCAAGAAGCGTGGGTTCAATACTTTATAAGTATATTAATTTCTTTTTAATCATATATATGGAATAACACTTTATAAGTAGTAAAATAACTTTAAATTATATCTAAACGAAGCTGTTAAAACTTTTTGATTAGCATGTTTATTTATTTATGGAGATGCGGCAACCTAATGTGGTATTCTGTTTAAAATTACTGTGAAAATATCTAGTATTATATAAATTTAATTAACTTAGTTATATGGTATTACAATTTTTAATTAACGGCGCTTCTTCGCTTTCTAACTACGTATTACGCCTTTATAACATTATATCCACTTTATGCACACATATAGGTACACTATATGTGTGCATAAAGTGGATATTTATATCCACTTGTGTCATACTGACATCAAAGGCATTCAATTTGATTTGTCAACTGAATGCAAGCAGCTGACCGCAACCAAACACTCCCCGCTCAACCGGATACTGTAAACATAACTCTTAGCCGCCCTCCGCCCTCCGCACTCCGCCCTCTACCACCGCAGAAGTCCACTGCTATTATTAATTTGCTAAGTGATATATGACTAGAGGGAAAGTTGTTTTTTTATTGACCCCTATATATCAAAAATATTATGAGTATATATTTATTTAATTGTAAGAAAAATATAACATACAATATTTTTTAGCTTCACGTTTTTATAGAAAGTACCAAGTGTCAAGACACTTTGTACTTTGTTTTCCACCGAATTCGAGACATTGCGTGTTGAGTAGTGGAACTTAACACTGCATTTTTCTTACCAAAGCGAGTAAAATATATATATATATATATATATATATATATATATATATATATATATATATATATATATATATATATATATATATATATATATATATAAAGAAAACCTTAACCTATACCCATATAAAAACCATAAATAACACAAAATGCCTTTAGGATAAAAAAATTAAAATATCGTGTAAGATTTTTGAATTTTCGCGATTTTTACATATTTTAAATACTACTTTAAATGAGTTTTGGCGATTTTGCGTGTTAAGTTGTGCCTGTTGAAGATCAACTGTGTGGAATAAGACCCAAAAAAAATGATAATTTTATCAATTTTTATTATTTATAATAAACATAAAAAAATATTTTTTTAGCTTCACGCTTTTATCTCGCATAGCAGGGTATACAGAAAGTATCTAGTGTCAAGACACTCCGTACTTCGCTTTCCACCCAATTCGAGACATTGCGTTCGAGACAGTGAGTGGCGGAACTCAACGCCACATTTTGTCTTACCAGAGCGAGTAAGTGAGAATAATTAAACTGTCCCACTGCGCCACGACCGGCCTCAAATAAATATATTCTGGAGTTATAATTGAACATACATTATACTATTATATGGATAACTTTATAATTACTTTAGAAAACATCTTTGAAAAAACGTATAAAAATTTGAACGCAGCGGGATTCGAACCCGCGCCTCTTGGATACCGTCCAAGACTTGATTGAGAGACTTGGATGAATGCATGGCTTAGCAGTCAGAGCCTTGGACGGTATCCAAGAGGCGCTGGTTCGAATCCCGCTGCGTTCAAATTTTTATACGTTTTTTCAAAGAACTTTATAATTGTAATACAAATTACTCTAATTATTTTTATTTAAGGCACATGTAGATAGATAGTAAGAGTCAAACTACTTGAGCAGAGCGATCACGTCTTAATTTTCATTGTAATTGTGAATTTCAGAAGAAAATACAAATTAATAACGCAATAAATTGAAATACTTTGGTCCTTCGACCAGGTTTCCTAAAGTTCCAAGAAGTAATTAGTTGCGGACTGCAGGTGTGACTTATGACACTTGACTTGTCAAATTCCCTAACACTACCTCAGTGACGACGGAACTAATATTAAAGTTAAGCAATTTGCTTTGACATTTCCAGTGTAAGTGGGTTTTATTGTTAAGCGGCGTTGGGTTGCGCTACTTAAAAAACAACGTGTCGATTTCGGGCCGGTAGTGTGGATCGGTGTCTTTTGAACAGGTTTTCTATGTCAACCCCGTTATATTATAAATAATAATATGTATAATAAAAATAATAATAATCCCCGAGTGGAATCGAACCCATAACCAATTACGTTTATAGTCAGACTTGTTTGTATATTATTTATTTAATTTCATTTAAATTTGTCCAATTTAAGCTCAGTTAAGTACAAGAGAGCCAACATGGTGAATGCTCGCCCAACCAACCCTTCAGTGACAAAGCAAATTCTAGAGCCAACCAATTTCGCTGCTCACTTCTTTATGCAAAGTGCGAGGGGTTCGATATTCTATTAAGATAACGCTCTTTCTCTGCCTTTATTATTCGCTTTGCCATATTTTCGCCATACTTCCCTGGCATCTGTCAACGTGAGATACGATTTTTGTGTTTGAGGCCAATAGAACTGTATAGAAGTGTCATGACATATTTAAATATTTTTTTTGTTATATTAACTAAATACTACTAAGTAATTATGAAAATTATTTTATATTATGCTTTTTAGAAAAATGTCATTAAACATCAGTGTAATTGGAACATTGATCTCGAGATTATGGGTTGGTTGTGGTGCAATGGGACAGAGTACTACACCAAACTACAACCGGTTGTGGGTTCGATCCCCATTTGTGAGAGAGATTATATTTAAAATTTTTTTCACTTCCTCGCTCTGATAAGACAAAGTGCGGCGTTGAGTTTCACCACTCAACACGTAATGTCTCGAATTTGGTGGAAAGGAAATACGTAGTGTCTTGATTTTCTGTCTACCCTGCTATGCGGGTTAAGTAGTAGTTAAGATGAGATTTTATAAAGAAATATTTTATATATCCTATATTTTTGTATATTTTTGTGATAGATTGTACATATACAGGTGTATAAGTAAATTTTGGACACGAAAAAAAATACAAATCAAAATATATATAGATAGATTTACATACATACAGATTTTTCATAAATTATGATAAAAGAGATATTAAAAATAAAAAATATATTAATATATTTTACTATATTTAAAAGATTTTTTGACAATTTGAAATAGGAAATATTTTTACAAATAATTAAATTAAATATTGGAACTTTTCTTCGGAGGGTAATACTTGTTTACAAATATATCAGTCAGAGCGTCGCAGGTTTGCGTCAAATTGAGCGGGATGTTCGTCGGAAGCGCTGACGTTGTAATCTCGTATCTTATAACGATTTTATGGATTTTTTGATAAAATTGGTTTTTCTTTAAACTGTAGCCGGTGGTACTGCTGTGGGACAGTGTCTGACTATAAACGTGACCAGTTGCGGGTTCGATTTCCACTCGGGGGAATGATTGTATTTAAATTATTTTCATTTCCTCGCACCAATAAGATAAAGTGCAGCGACAAGTTACGTCAGTCAACACGCAATGTCTCGAATTCGGCGGAAAACGGAGAACTGCGTATCTTGACACTAGGTACTTGCTGTCTGACCTGGTGCTCTGGATAGAAGCGTGAGGCTAAAAAAAATATTTAACTCTATAGAATTTTGAAATGATAGTTTTTTGTGATGGGGTTCTTATGATTATATATAAAAAAAATTTCGCTGGTCGATTGTCTGTATGAAACGTTTTTTTTAGGATGTTTCTGTATATAAAGTACACCGAGTTCTGTGTTTTCTTTAGAGACACGTCAATTTGAATTAGATATTATTAATTTCAACTTTTTGTTGAAAAATTTGCTTAAAAAAACATTTTCTTTATTATTTACTATTTTTAAAGTGTTATTCCACGCTTAGGATTAGAAAACATTTTTAGAAAAAACGTATAAAAATTTGAACGCAGCGGGATTCGAGCCCGCGCCTCTTGGATACCGTCCATTTTCTTTATTATATTTCTAGATTTTAAATTTATTTTAGGCTTATGTACTTACTCAAATTAAATATTTTTTTATTTTACTTAGCATGCGGTCCTAGAACTATAACATTTATATAATTTTATATCGTTCAAATCGAAAGTTTCATTTTATGGACATCTATATGAATAAATGAATGAATTGGTGTGTCTGTCTTTATCAAAATCGCATTGTGCTCTCTATGTATGTATATAAATACATATAATAACATTTATTACAATTTTTGTCTGTTTGTTCCTGCTAATCTTTGACACGGCTGTACCGATTTTGACGGTAATTTCTTGGCAGATAGTTGATATAGAAAGAAGTAACTTCAGTTACTTTTTATACAAACATGTAAAAAAAGATTAAGAGATGTTAAACTCCACGAAGTATCTCATATGGCTTGTTATTTATAATTTGCATAGTTAATTTTGTTGTGTAACGTTTGTATTCTTAATATAGCATTCTACTGGTAGAGAATAGAGTGTCTTGACACTAAGAACTCTCTATATACCCTGCAATAGAATAAAAGCGTGAAACTTAAAAAGCCAAGAATTTACCTTCTCATCTAATAAAATATAAATAATTAATATATTAACATAATTTACTATATATTTTTTAACTTCACACTTTAATCCCGCATAGCAGGGTGTACAGTACAGTATTGTCAAGACACTCTGTACATCGTTTTCCGCCGAATTCGAGACATTGCGTATTAAGTGGTGGAACACAACGCCGCACTCTGTCTTACCAGAGCGAGCAAGTGAAAATAATTTAAATATAATCACTCCCCCGAGTGGGAATCGAACCCACAACCGACTGTTACAGTCAGAACGCTGCTCCACTGCGCTACGACCGGCCTCAAATTTTTTTTATAGTATTTTACATATTCTATAGTAACGCGTCCATTTTGAACGCCGGTCAGTAACACCAGTAAAGAGAACGGCACTGTTCATAATTCCAGATAGTTGGTGTCGTGATGTTCGCGTTAGTTTAGTAGGCGAATGCGAATATTCATCTCATCTTAAAATTAGTTCCGCCGATCTTAAACGAAAGGAGGTCAGTATTAGAGTATTGCGCTTACTTATATATATATATATATATATATATATATATATATATATATATATATATATATATATATATATATATATATATATATATATATATATATATATACGTTTGTTTATATCAATATTTTAATATTGAACCCTGCTGAGCTCCAAGCTCTCTCAGGCTTAGAAAAAATATCTTCTAAGCCTGAGCCTGAGAGTGTAGTAACACTTTGGAAAATAGCAAAATGTAATAACACTTAACGTATTTGAGGCCGGTCGTGGCGCAGTGTGACAGCGTCTTACTGTAACGGTCGGTTGTGGATTCGATTCCCACTCGAGAGAGTGATTATATTTAAATTATTTTCACTTCCTCGCTCTGGTAAGATAAAGTGCGACGTTGAGGTTCACCACTCAACACGCAATGTCTCGAATTCGGTGGACAGCGAAGTACGGCGTGTTTTGACACTAGGTACTTTCTGTCTACCCTGCTATGCGGGATAGAAGCGTGAAGTTAAAAAAAAGCTTTACGTATTTCTAGCGACATTTTCAGTGTCAAATCACTCTTAGTGTAAAGTCTATTAAAAGCCCGATGTATAAAAGTTGTTACCAATACGTTTACAACTTAATATTTTAATACAAACAAAACTTTAACTCATTATTGTATGTACATACGCTGCCGAGTTTATTTCTATTGAGTAACGTAACTTAACTCCGCACTTTACATAATAATTTAATAACCATTTCAACAGTTTCACGATTTCATTCGTATATCAGTATTGTTAGAGAGAATCACAATCTACGTCAAATAACAATGTTGAAAAACAAAACTTTAAATCATTATTGTATGTACATACGCTGCCGAGTTTATTTCTATTGAGTACCGTAACTTAACTCCGCACTTTACATACTAATTTAAAAACCATTTCAACAGTTTCACGATTCCATTTGCATATCAGTATTGTTAGAGAGAATCACAATCTACGTCAACAAACAATGTTGACGGAACTCAACGCCGTTTTAAACTACAATGCTTTTAATTATATATAATAAGTAAAATGATAATTAGTTTATTAATGAAAATCCTGCTCCATCCATCTTGACCAATCGCGTCAATGGTACGCGGTACATGTTCTGGGCGCGGTCATTTAATACGTAGCTAATATTTTTAGCTGAGCCAAGTTGAATGCACTATAGATTGCAATCTAACCTATGGAATTTGTATATAAATGACTAATCCCGATAAAATTTGCCTCGCTCATTGTAGCAAATGGCAATGTTCAAGGCTTTTAATTTGAAATTATTACTGAATCAAAAATGATAAGGTTCAGCTAGTATTAATAAGTTTGAGACATTTATCGTCAAGTAAATCGTAAAAAAACCCGCTGCGTTCTAATTTTTATAAGTTTTTTAAAAAATGTTTTTTAATCTTAGGTGTGGAATAATACTTTAAGAATAGTAAAATATTAAAATATATAGTAGTTTTTCTTATTAAACTATTATTCCTCAATAATCATTGTGTAGCAGAAATTCGTAACAATCTCTCTATTGAGACGCTAACAACGTAAATGAATTAACAAACGTATAAGAATTTCGACGCAGCTGGTAATAGTATGACTTAGCGGTCAGAGCGCTTGGACGGTATTCCAGAGACGCGGGTTCGAATGTTCCCTGCGTTCAAATTTTTATAAGTTTTTTTTTATTAAACGTTTTTTTAACGTTTTTTTTAGTTAAAATATAGCCTAGAAATTTATTTCATCCCATAAACCAAAAATATTAATTAATATAAATCTTCTACTAAAGAAAATATCTAAATGGCTGCCCTGACATTTGACATTTTTGACAAATCAACTTATCCACGCCCGATACGGATACACTCGAAGAGGGCATTGACTTTGCTTTTTTTCAGTTCCTTTTTTATCTCGCATAGCAGGGTAGACAGAAAGTACCTAGTGTCAAGACACTCCGTACATCGTTTTCCACAGAATTTAAGATATTGCGTGTTGAGTGGCGGAACTCAACGCCGCACTTTGTCTTACAAGAGCGAAGAAGTGAAAATCATTACGTTTATTTTTATAGCCTTAATAGGATGTCATTGTAGAGTTTGGAATTTGCTATACCTTAGAGTCCTATATAGAGTATAAAGAAAATATGAAAATATGATCCGTTGCCATAGCAACGAGAATGTTACTTTATATAAACGTGCATGTTAGATTTATTTTATTAATTTAATATATATTTATATGCGATATATTCAAAAAATGTTTGCATTCTCTTCATACTCCTCAGTATGCGTTATTTTCGTAAAAAGGGATACAAAGATAACGTGTTAACATATAAATAATTAAAAACAACATTTATTCATGATAAGTTATGATTTGTAAGTGAATTTAGATGTATTTTCTCTGTAGTACCCACACAAGTAGTTTCTTTTACAAAGACTGACTGACTGGCTGTACCTTCAGTCTAATGTAAGTCATAAAATATTTTTTATAACTTCAGGATAGACCGAAAGTACCTAAGATTTCCCTTTGCACCGAATTCGAGACATTGTAGTGTTGGGTAGTAGGTCTCAACAGTTTGTCTTACCAGAGCGAGGAAGTGAAAATCATTTAAATATAATCACTTCCCCGAACGGAGATCGAGCCCACAACCAATTGGGTTTAGCCTCAGACCTCAAGTTAGTCTGTATACAACAGTTAACTTTAGTGTAAACATGTTGTAACAAAACCTCTTTGTTTCAGGTAAGCTTCTGTAATTAATTAGCGTCGGCCCGCCGCCTAATGTATGCGGAACCACGTCGAGGACTGACAGCACCGGTTGTCATTGGCCCTGCTTTTTGAGTTTACAGTGAGAGTTGTATTCAACATTTATTTTCTTTGTATTTTTTGGGTAAAAGTACGTATGTACAATTGTTTACCCTGATACCTTTACTAAAGCAAATTACGTTTTAAATGTATAGAGTGTAATTTATATTAATTTTTGAATATTTTTTATTCTTCGTGGCGCAATGTGACAGTGTCTGACTGTAAACGCGATCGGTTGTGGGTTCGTTCCCCACTCGGGGGAGTGATTATATTTAAATTATTTTCACTTCCTCGCTCTGGTAAAGACAAAGAGCGGCGTTGAGTTCCACCACTCAATACGCAATGTCTCGAATTCATGGAAAGGGAAATACGGAGTGTATTAACGCTACGTACTTTCGGTCTATCCTGAAGTTATAAAAAATATCTTATGACTTACATTAGACTGAAGGTACAGCCAGTCAGTCAGTCTTTGTAAAAGAAACTACTTGTGCAGGCACTACAGAGAAAATACATCTAAATTCACTTACAAATCATAACTTATCATGAATAAATGTTGTTTTTAATTATTTATATGATAACACGTGATATATTATCCTTGTATCTCTTTCTACGAAAATAACGTATACTGAAGAGTATGAAGAGAATGCAAATATTTTTTGAATATATCGCATATAAATATATTAAATTAATAAAATAAATCTAACATGCACGTTTATATAAAGTAACATTCTCGTTGCTATGGCAACGGATCATATTTTCATATTTTCTTTATACTCTATATAGGACTCTAAGGTATAGCAAATTCCAAACTCTACAATGACATCCTCTTGAGGTTATAAAAATAAACGTTTTAGTGAAATCAAATATAAACATACTTTAAAGTAATACTTTTACAAAGCAAAGAGCGGTATTGTTTGTATAGGACCAGGGATGAGAGCGTTGCACGACGTTGTATACAAATGTTTAAAAAATCTTTTTAATAACAAGTTTCTTTCACAATGTATTCTACAAATTAATCCTTTTCATTTAATAACAGTATTATGTGGATTATGCAAAAAATTATAATCCGCCATTTTGTTACGGCGGCCATTTTAGATTAACCTGAATGTTAATTATATGTAATTTTATAGTCGTTAGAAGCCATATTATAATTTACAAACTCAATCGGACATTGGGATGTGGTTCAAATTAAGCTTGGAAGATTTTCAAGCAATAACGAACTAAGACGGCAAATTAAATAATACTTTGTAAAAAAGGTAAGTATTTATTGAGGTTACAATATTCTTAACTAAAATAAATATATTTTTTATAGTATATTATAAAGACAGATCTGTACAAGTATTACACTATATACATTATATTTGTTTCTCCTCCCTTGGAATAGCGTGGCGTTGAATTCTGCCACCCAACACAATGGGAACGAAAAATCTATCGTTAATAATCGTTTTTTCGACGCCGGTAGTAGAACGCGGAATGGTTTAGCGGTCTGAGCGCTTGGACGGTTTCCATGAGGTGCGGATTCGAATTTCACGGCGATCAAATTTTTTTACGTTTTATCAAAAATGTTTTCTGACATTACATTTTCTCTATCTGCTCTGTAGTTACAGTTTAAGCAAAAGGAATATAACCCATCATAGGTTCCATAAATTAATCTATTATTTTACATAAATATCAAATTTACTTGTATTTCATAACAAAACCCCAAACGTCCTAACAAAGGCGTAATGTAATTTTAATGGTTCTACGTGTCCTTAATAGAGTTGCAAAATGAGCCGTTTATTGTTGCGAGAGTGTGGACAATACAGATATTGAGGTCGATCACGTTTATGATCAACGCATTGCACGCACTTTGTACAGGCAGAGAGAATAATCACTGAGAAATTATCATTTTCTTATATTTAGTGGTCGAGGAGAAAGGCCGGTCGTGGCGCAGTGGGACAGCGTCTCACTGTAAACGCGTTCGGTTGTGGGTTCGATCCCACTCGGGAGTGATTGTATTTAAATTTTTTTTAGTTCCCCGCTCTGGTAAAAGACAAAGTGCAGCATTGAGTTCTACCACTCAATACGCAGTGTCTCGAATTCGGGGGAAAGCGAATTACGGAGTGTTTTGACACTAGGTACTTTCTGTCTACCCTACTATGCGTGAAGCTAAAAAAAAGTTTTAAAATATTCCGTTGTCCAGTTTCGGTCGGCTTTCGTTTTATGAATGAGTCTTATTGGAATCCTTGCGTGTTGTCTAATGGAACGTAATTTTGCCCTTTGTCTAACCAGATCGGGGAAACGGAAACATGTTTATGTCCAAACACCCTCGAACCGGGGGTAGAATACAAAAATCAGGCATTTCTAAATGTTTATTTATACTTTCTCGCGTATATTTTAATCGATAAAACCTTTAGCACGATATCAGCTTCGTGGTTTCGTAGTATTAAGACTCTATGTTCTCCGCTTCCCGCCCTACTGTGAGATATTGTGAGTATGAGGATCTGAATATGTATGTATCGAGTGGGAATCGAATCTACAACCTATTAAACGACTTCATGTCCTTCAATATAGGGTAAAATTAATTAGATATAAACAATACTCTATAATTACTATTTTTTGTATAGAGAGGAGATAGAGTGTCGTTATATTTTTGTCTATGGGAAATATCTTAAATAACATAATATAATATTAATAAGGAAAACAGTATGATCGATTTTCAAGTGTAACACGTGTTCTTCTCAAGTGGCAGGCACCAAGTGAATTTGGACTGTTAAAAAAATCAATAATTCATTATCGAAGAGCAATAAAAGTTGCATTCGGCGCGTGGCACGGGGGCGGGCGCACTTGCAACTAATGTTTATATATATCGTTGAGGGGTTGTTAGGGGTTCAAATAATATGATATATTTACACCCTCATTCTGATTAGATGTAGAGATATTTGGAGAGGATCACAAAGCAGAATATGTGTTTTAGTCTAAAATAGAGTTTTATCATGACTAAAATTATTCTAATACTTGATGTAAAGTAAGTAAATAGATGTATGAATGTTAACTTAATAAAGTTTTAATAACCTATTTAGTAATAAAGTTTTGTAAAATAATATTAAAATGTATATTAAACTATATAATAAATATTACTTTAACTAGAAATTGAAGCTATAATTCTCAGCCTGAAACAGATACGTAATAGTACCAAATATAATGTATTTATCAATAATTTTAGTTATTTTATTCTACTCTATCATTCCACATCATAACAACACAAAATTCAAATAAAATATTCACAATTGCATTATTTCTATTTATTTGTAAATTAACTCTACATTACACACTAAATTGGACTTGAAAGCTGAATGTTATTTAGATATTATTTAATAATTTTACATATATTTAGTTAAAGCTCTACAAAGCTTTGTAACTAAATTACTTAAAAATCTTATTTTCTTATAATCTATATTTTGGAAGGACAGACAATAGCTATATTATATATTAGTAATTTCTCGCAATTGAATTTGCGTGAATTTCATTACCCTTACTTACTCCTATTATATATTAAGCCACGATGGCTCCTTGTTGAATATTAATTTGTCATTAAAAACCCTGTTAATTTCCTTCGACTGTTTCTAATGTAACATTTTATATATTTTTGACATATATAAGAATAATGTGATATACTATAATGAAGTAAGCTACAAGTGACAAAGCACAAGGTCAGAGCTACGCGGCGCGGTGCGTTGTACAGCTAGTACGTAGAGACGTAGTGAATGAACGAGGGGCGTCGGACACGGGGTGACTTTGTATGCTGTTCTAATAGCTTTTGATACTTGATTATTTAATATGCAATCGTTTTTGATATCAAATTTTAATGTTTGTTGTTAGTTAGGAGAAAGAAAGTAGAGTTCTATGACTTTTTTATAAGTTATATACTAAATAGTGTGTTGTTAGAGTCATTGTATGCTTGGGGGTAGTAAATAAATGTAAAAATATGTTTACATATTCTAATATCTTTATAGTAAACATTATTGCTTTTATACTTGAGATAAAATATAAAATTATGTTTGATTAGTGAGATAATATGCAGTGAAACATTAGATAAATATTTTTTTTAGTAACCCATAAACATTAAAGTAATCTAAAACATTTATCTATATTAATCAAAGAATTTTAATATATGAATATAATTATGAATCCGTTAAGCAAACTAATATATCAACACTCAAATTATTTATGAAATTATAAAAATAGTTAAAGTTATGGCGATTTTACATGATACGCATAAGTCTCAAGACTACTTGGTGTATTGTAGAGTTGCGAGCACCCCGACTGCAAGGTTAGGTTAGTTCAACGTGGCCGCCCAGACGCGCCACCGTGTCGGGTTAAATTACTAAATATTAAATAAAACCTTTTAAAATATATAAATATTCATATAAATTAGTGAGAATGTGTAACGATATGTGTAAATTAAGACTCTACATGTGAAGTTCTCATATCAATGGGTATCAGTGATTTTAGTGCGTTTGTGTATATTTATATAATCGTGTATAATAAATCATATTTTTAAATATAAAAAAGTGATTCAAAAATCCAATTTTAGTGATTAAAATAATCTATAAATCATTTGACAAGCAATTAATTTTTTGCTCTAGTCATAATTTTTATATTAGAATTTAAATTAAAATTAGTCAAAGTAATAAATTATATTCTGCGAATTTAATAAGCTGTCCACTAATAACATAAACAACTTAGACTTAATACGAAATACTCGTCTGTAACGTAGTAAAGTGCTTTTAAAGGTTTTATACTATAAAATATATATATATGGTAGAGACGATGTTAACAGCATAAAAAATCATATCTCTATTGATAGAAGCGTATTTTTGCACTAAAGAGATTAGTCTATTCTATATAAACTGGTATCTATTATTCACGTTTCTATGCCTAAGCACATAAGAGTGTGATTCGCGTGATTTGACAGATGTAAGGGATGCAGAGTGTTTACAAACAGTGCATCGATTTCACATAAACCGCCGGTACTGTATGGGGCTGTTACTGTGTACAGCGATTTTTGGAAGTTTTGCAAATTTTATTATATTAATTTAATACGAAATATTTATTATATTATATTAATTTAATTGGAAAGTAAAAGTTAGGATACATTTTGCGTTTGCTCTATATAGTACTTGTCTCTCTATCCATATTATTGAAAAATATAAAATTTTCATTATTTTTTTTAATATTTCAATAAAAATAATTTAAAATATTTAGTTAAAAATTTAATAGATTTATATTAACAAAAAATAATATATCCATCGCTTCCCCTCTCACTGTGGCCTCCACATTACTCGGCGCCGTGTGGATCGGACTTTACTATGACTCACGTTGCAGACGGTTATTGCATTACAAATTGGAAACGTACAAAAATTAACTTTACACTTCAATTATAAGATTGAAATTCCCTTAAAAGTGAATACATTGTACAAATTAAATGTATGTTTATATAGAATTTCCGGACAATGCAAAATTTACTCTATTTTTATCACATCAATGCTTAGAATCGTGTAATTTGATCTTTATTTGTAAAATTATAGTATTTATTTTAAGCTTTAAGTCTTAGGTGATAAGGTTTAGTATAGTTGTGTTTTTCAGACGTTTCACGGGTTTTCCTTGGACGCAATTAATTTTTATTAAAATTTATTGTACTTTATTGAATTTAAGGAATACAGGGTTAGAGTTGCGTCTTAAAAGCTCTTAGTGGAACTAAGGCTTCGTATTCTTATGTGCTAAATAGTATAATTTTTTTTCTAAATAATATATCTATATCTGTGATGTCGATCTGTATGTACTATTGTACAAGAGCTATTTTTGAAGACTATGCTAATATTACTAATTTTATTTACTGATTTTTGTAAAAGTTATTTAAAAAGAACTTTATTTCATTTGTTTTACAGCAAGACTGTATTTTGCTTATGTATTAGTGGGGAAATCAATTAAAAGAGAAATAAATATGTATTAAGCCACCCTGATTTCCAATCTTACATGACACTAGCCATTTAAGGGATATAAAAAAACATAAAATAAAGTTGATCTCTCCAATTGGAATCGAACCTACGACCATTCCATATAGATTTAGACACTTTTCAATACATATACAAATTATGCACAAATACACACACTAAACTTATTATAATTTTAATATTCTTACATACGTGTTTATACATTTACACGTACATTCACTCACTTGAAAATAACAACCGTAAAACGTATGCAAATGCAAATTTTTAATTTTATCTGCTGCAAACGCTGAATTAGGGGTTCTCACCCCTTCTATTTCATTAATTTAATTTTAAACTTTACTTTTACAATAATAAAACTCAATTTCGATTGTAACAACATTTATTTTGGTTTCATTTGTTTGTTGTTTGAGATATGTTATTGGAAAATCAGTTACAGATCTTATAAGATAAGGTTGCATTTAGCTTGAAAATCAATGTAGCGAGTGGATTGTCAAAATAGTCAAGTTCAATTTAGATACAATTAAAAGTGTAAAAAGTCTGCAAAATGACGTGCGAACAGACGGACGGAAATGTAACGAAAATTAAGAACAAAGTGAATGTTACGGATAGATCCATACTGGACCATCGATAATGTAAAAAGATGCAACATCGAGTCGGTTTTAGTAAAAATATCATTTCATACGTACTCATATATAGGAAAGCTAAGTTAGTATGATTATTAATTATTGAAATTAATAAACCTTGTCAGTGGGATGATGTAGCCCGAACACGTTGTTATAACTTGGATATAAGGAGTTCTTTACAAACAAGGCGACTTATTCTGAAACAAAATAAAACCAAAATAAGTAAAGGAAAGGGAAATGAGTGTTAGACTTCCACCAACCAAATTGGGTATATTTGCAAATGAATGAGACACTACGAATATATGAGTAAATAGTATTATGAAAGCCTAATACAATAGTTATATTGTCTTAAAAACATAGCATTAAATTACGGCAACATACAATGTCTACAATTCAGACGGAAAGTGGAGAGTGAAATGTCATGACATTAGGCTCTACCTTGCTATGCAATACTCTATCCATTGCCTTGAAGGAAAATCAATCTAATAGTCTTGCTATTAGATAAAACAAAATTAACTTCCATACAGAAATTGGAAAGCTTTGAGCTTATGTTAATCTTTTTAATTACTTAAAGCTTTATCTTCGTAAATCATAATATATTCTAGTGGCGGTAAATCACTTGCTACGGGGACCCTCCCATGCACGGGGATCGTATTTATGGGTGTTTTATAGTGAACTGAATGTTATGTGTGGAGGATTAATTGCAATATTGATTTAATGCTACGGAGCTAAAGAAAGTCAAATGTTAATTATCAAGGTTTCAATATGAAGTCCAGTGTTGGATAGACTCCCTTTTCGTTTTGAATGGAACGTAATGAAGTCATATTCTTGAGTTGCATAAAATGATTATTTATGTGTAGCTTTAATCAAGTAAATTTATTGTTTTTAAAATAATAATAAATAATATCATTCAAATATTGAGGTCGGTCGTGGCACAGTGTGACAGCGTCTCACTGTAAACGTGATCGGTTGTGTGTTGTTCTTCGCTCTGGTAAAAGACAAAGAGCGGCGTTGAGTTCCACTACTCAACACGCAATGTCTCGAATTCCGTGGAAAACGAAGTACGGAGTGTGTTGACACTAGGTACCTTCTGTCTACCCTACTACGCGGGATAAAACCGTGAAGCTAAAAAAAATATTGGCCATCCCACAGTGCCATCTTAAATTCTAGAATTTAAATATTTCTTTTGGTGGTTTGTGTATTGAAGATCTTCTTTAGATTTTGCATCTTACAATCTATTGTGCACAAATATCATAAATATAACAAAATCAGTAAGAAATTTAGTAAACAATATTCAATAATAATAATTTGCTAACGATATATACCGATGTCTTTAGGAGGGGTGCGCCACAATCTACCGAAATAGATCAAACAAATATCTATTATTACACCACTCGAAATACAATGCCACAATTATTTGAGTGTAGAGAAAGAAAATTGCTTGTAGAATAATAGAAAAATATTCATCCAATAAAACTTTTACTATAAAAAATAATAATTTCTATAAAAATTAATTGGACATTGATCACGTAACCAAAGCGCCCGTAAAAGCCTAATTTATTAAATTAAAGCTTATCTGTACATATTCCTTTAATTTGTAATATAAAGATTCCTAAGAGAAACGATACTCTATCAACTAAAATTATTCGTTTTATTGTCTCATTGCGCAATTTTTTCCTTTTGAAGTATTTGCTAATATTTTCTATTAGGAGAACAAACTGTAATAATAATAATTATATAACAATAATAATAGCAGTGGTTCAGATAGAGAAAGAGACAGATAGAGATCATGCCAAAATATAAACCTTGATTACTTTAAAACTCTACAATTTCCAAAACAAGAGGAAAGCACTCATCAAATAATTATCACAGGCATTTCATCCCCTAAACAGGCAAGTGTCGGTAAACTGTAAACAGTCGAGACACCTCTGAGAGGGATGCTGGAGCCTGAGAGATACTCGCGTTAACTAAGTGGGCTTCACTGAGAGTTGTGTCGACACCTGACGTGAAATTTATTTTAAGTTTTTTTTTAAAATAGCTTTTAAGCTCCTTATTAAATTTTTGTTTTTTTATACAAACCATATTTTGGAAATGTAAAAAAGCCTTTTTCTGATTATATTTTTATTATATTATATTTTAACATATAAATAGTTTAAATAATTTAATTAATAAATATTTTACATGTAAATTGTGCTGAATATTATAGACACAAATACAATATTTAGTTATATTGATTGTTTCTTTTCTACTATAGAAGGTGAAATTTTTCTATAAATACATTTTTTCACTCATAAAAAAGTTATTTTAAATTTATAGCTATTTTATATAAAACCAAATAATTCGTATAATAATTATACAAATATTTTTCCTTAACGCGAGTATAGTAGAAGTGTTTGTAAATTCATCAGTTGTAAATGTTGGGAACAACAAAGGGGCACTGCCCTTACTCTATAATAATGTTTTTAAATTAACTTAGACGTCGTTTTGAAATGAGAAATTATGCTTAAGGATTTGTAAAATAGATTTCTGTATACAAGTTTAATTTCCTGATTATTATCAATAATTAATTATATATAAATACAATAGAATAAAAGTATAAGAGCCTATCACCTCCACTATACCGGGAAAAAGAAGTATGCAGGGACCGCTTGGCTCACTGTGCTCTCCGTGCTACCCCGCTAGGAGTAAAGCGTGATTAAAAATTATTATAATCTATCACAATATTTTACATGTTTTAAATAATAAGTAATTAATAAAATAATAAAATAAATAATCCGAAAACGGTTAGCGAAATATTCGTCTCTATGTTTTTATACTAGTTTTTGTACATTTTTTTTATATATGCCACGTCGTTATAATCATTTGGTATATTATTATAATAATAGATCAATTTAGTTTGATTGTATTTCATAAATATATAAATGATTCTAAGTTATTTTTTAAATTTAAATATAGGTTTCTACATGAATATAGTAGCTAAAGAATAAAAAGATATTTCTGTCTTACAAAACTAGTTTCTTCAGTAGTACTCTACATTATGAAAATATTATAATATTAAATGCTATAAACGACAAGGATATATATGGATATATATTATAAACGCGAACGGTTGTAAGTCCGATTTCCAATCGAGGGAGTAATTATATTTAAATTATTTTTACTCCCTTGCTTGCTGGTTAGACAAAACGCGGCGTTGAGTTCCGCTACTCAATACGTGATGTCTCGAATTCGGCCGAAAGCAAAGTACAGAGTGTCTTGACACTAGGTACTTGCTGTACCCTACTATGCGGGATAAAAGCGTAAATTCAAAAAATTTTAAATTTTATATATATACATATACTAACTATATATAATATGTTTAATTAAACAATTAACAATTAACAAACATAAATCCCTTTACTGTTCAAATATACAGTAGGTGGTAAAATAAGCACCCCATGAGATAAGTTGTAAATCCCACTAATTTATACAGATTTATATTGTTTGTATAGGCGTATATGTATATATTCTAATATTTTATATGTATAGCTTCACGCTTTATCCCGCATGAAAGGGTAGTAAGAGACAACTTAGTATCAAGACACTTCGTTGACTGCTTAACGCTTAAAATTAAGACATCGCGTGTTAACGAATTAAACCCTTTTGGAACAGTAGTTTAAACTATTTGTATATATTTTTTTGAGATATTGCATGTTGAGTGGTGGAACTCAACGCCGCATTTTATCTTTTACCAGAGCGAAGAACTGAAAATAACTTAAATATAATCACTCCCCCGAATGAGAATCGAACACACAACCGATCGCGTTTACAGTTAGACACTGTCCCACTACGCCACTACCGGCCTCACTATTTGTATTAAATATATAATAATTGAACCCACTATTACCTTCTAGTGTCGTATACGTCTAACTTTTGCTAATTTAGTGTAAGCACGGTGATTGTACGTTCGATCACAATTTAAGAGAATCATTGTAATATCATTTATTTAATTTCTAAACCCAGTTAGAAAACACGCACCTACTAGAGCTCGGATCGAAAGCGTAGAGCACAGTAATTTTATGGGTTCTTTCTGACTGAGGCTGCAACTGTCGATGTATATAAGAGAAAACAAAGTATGCGCTCAGCAAACAAATCCGCGTGAAATACCTATATCTTACTTTAAGGGGCTTAAGATTTATTACCGTCAAACTCTATGAATGAAATCTTCATTTCCTCCCTTTCTTACATATGTTATGAAAGAGGGATAAAACACAATCGATGTTGAATCAAAATAGAGGGTAATAATGGTATGTACCAAAGGGGTTCAAAATTGGTGTGAGATAATTTAGTATGAATTATTGTAGTATTAGTAATGAATGATATTTTATTGTCTCTGTCTTCTCCTATAAGGTAGAGTGGGTAGAGTGATCGTAATGTTTATTTCCAATTTTTTTAAACACTGCGTGTTGATTAACGGTACTTAAAGTCGTGCTTTGTCTGAAACTGAGAAAGCATATATAAATAAATAATATATTAAAATATAAAAGTAAAAGTAAAGTAAAATACTCTTTATTGTACTTAAAATAAAAAAATATACATAATCTATCTTTGTATTTAAATAGTACAATAGGCGACCTTAGCGCTAAAGGAGCGATCTCTTCCAAGTAACCTTTGGGTAGAGGAGAGAATGAATGAAAAGGGGAGGGCGTACAGAGTAAATAGATATAAATATATAAATACATATGTAAACAAACAAACACATACATACATATATATATATATACATATACATAAACATATACAATACATACACACATACATATACATACACACACATAAACATATACATAGATATTTTTTCCATTTATATATATATCAATGTATGTATCTATATATACATACATTCATATATATATATATATAGAAAAAAAAATGCAATAGATTTATATCTGTGTTAAATAAAAATCTAACTACTAATCAAAAAATATATTGATGTGTGTATTTAAAATATTTTAATTTTTATTGACACTAAATAGGCGGTTCTGTTAGCTAAAAATAAAATTAATTAAATATTACATTATATAAAAAGTGGACAGTTTATTCAATTTGTTATAATTAAAAAAAGATAGATATAGATAACAAAACTTTTCTTATGTATTACAACCCATTATATTGAACATTAAAAAAAATAGGAATGAAATAAAAAAATCGACTTTCAACTTAAAATTATTATGAAAAACAATTTTTTTTACCAATAAAAAAAAATAGTTAGAAACTAATTGAAATGGCGGAACACTGGTCTTGGTTAACCGGCGCTAGTGAGGCTGACCCTTCAGAGTACACCTATAGTCCGCCAACACGACCAAGTCGCCCTCCACATCGACCTCTAGTCAAACTTGCTACAAGCGCCCATCTGCATACTATCGGCAGGTAAGATATTTCTATTTAGATATTTTATACATGTGTAGAGATGTATAATTTTTATTTTTAATTTATCTTCTGTAAAAAATGCAAACATGTCTATGATTTATGACTAGAGGCCGGTCGTGGTGCAGTGGGACAGCGTCTGACTGTAAACTCGACCGGTTGTGGGTTCGATCCCCACTCTGAGGAGTAATTATATTTAAATTAATTTTACTTCCTCGCTCTGGTAAAGACTATGACTTGTATTAAAGCAATCTATTAAAAATCGTTCTGAATATTAATTTAATGTTGTATCTCTATTATATATAGTATTATAATAATTTCATTATTTTTTAATTTCCTTATAAACCATCTTGCTCACTACCGTGAAACCAAAGCTTTATGCAAACATTTAAAAATTTATTGATATTTGAACACTTTACCCAAGTATTCTATATTTATTTTTAATTTATTCTTTACTTACATTACAATGAGTGCAATTTATATGGTCTAAATCTGAATGCGAGTAAAACTAAGATTCTAGTATTTAAAAAAGATGAAGAAAGAATGGGGTTTAAGATAAGGATAGATAGTAAGATATTAGAATAAGTGAATGAGGTGGTATATCTGGGACGTATGTTTAGTAGAGACGGAAGATACGAAATGGATGTGGAAAGGTGTATTGCTGCCGATAACAGGGTTAACGGTGCTCTTGCTGCATTGATGCGACGGCGAAACGTCAGCGTACCTGCACGTGTTGCCGTTCACAATGCAGTACTGATACCGACGTTGTTATACGGCAGCGAAACGTGGGTGTGGCAAAAGAAGAATGAAAGAAAGATGAATGCAGTAGAGATGAGATCATCAGATATGCGAAGTCAGTTTAGCTGACCGTATTTGCAGCGAGGAGTTACGCAGAATGACAGGTGTAAGCGTGAATATCATAGTGAGAATGAAGAAGAACATGCTCAGGTGGTTTGGGCACGTTGAAAGAATGAGCGATGAAAGAATGGTAAGAAAGATTTATGAAGCAAAGGTGAGTGGTACGAGGGGTCGGATTGACCTCGGTTGACCTTGGAAAACATAGTGTCAAAGATACTGAAGGAAGATCACGTAAAAAACATCCCCCGAAGGGCATGTATGAAGGATAATGACTGTGGACGAGATCAAAGAGGTATGCACTTAGCATTTGGCGCTCCGTTATTTATAAAAGGGATAAAGCGTAAAACTAAAAAAAAAGTAATAGTAGAATTACAATATGTAGCTCAGTTACATAATTTGATATTGTATATACTTTTTAAGTATTGTGGCTGTTTTTTAAATAAAATTTACATTTTTAGCTACTTAGTATGAATTTGGGGTGTTTCCGTTTCTACATTGCAGACTGCGCTGACAGCTTGATAGATGAATGCAGTTACATTGGGGAAATCATTAAAGGCACTGAGTCTCTACATTTTGCACGTCACATGTTGTTCATTTTATTTATTATACCTATCATCTGTTTTGATGCTAATATTAAAAAGATAAATAAATATAACATAAGACTATGTTATATTTAAATTGTTATTTTTTATTCAGACAATACGCCGATACATTTGCCATAAAGTTATATAGATACTTGATACAGAATTCATTTTCTAAATTAAAATCGTTATGGAGACTTTAAAACTTGATACACAACCATCGAATGGACATTAAAACAACATTCTACCGCAAAACAACCATTATTTTACAGATAAATATAAAACAGGGTAGACAAAACGAACTTAGTGTCAAGACATTCTGTACTTTGCTTCCTGCTTACACTGCTATGCGTGGAAACGCGTGAAGCTTAAAAAAATATAAAGCACTAGTAATATTGGCTTACACGAGATAGGCGATACTTATGAGTTCGATTCTGTAATGTCATTTTATTGATATTATTTACATTTTTACATATCGAGAGAGATCTATTATGTTTTCGTCGGTTGTTCTCAGCAGAGCTGCTTCTGAGCCGGTGGTAGCATCCTGTATGACAGATATTACTGACTTTGTTGACTTGTGTTGATTGATGCTTTGTTTGTAAACTATTTGAACAAAGAATATTTTGAATTTGATTTTCATCTGCTTACTCTACCACATGCAAAAAATGGGTAACGTAAAAAAAACATATTAACTCTAATGTTCTCTCGACTGAGACTCGGCTTTCCAAACATATTTCCATTGTCATAAGATTTTTTCAAGTAATCTCAGTGTATTTCAGAAGCACTCGCTTCATTCGCCTCACGTAGAGGCGTCTGGGGAGAGATAAATATTTTCCACCAAAATCGCGATCTATTTATATGTAAATTTTTATATTTTTCCAACGATACAGCCGTTGTATGTTTGTCGCGTTCAGTTTTATTGTTTCCCAAATAATGGTGCTCAGGTGTAGAGTCTTATGTGTAGAGATTGACATGCATGGGATACAAATAATAGTTTATTTGTTGCTTGGAATTTAGATTCTATTTCAGTCTTATTGGCTTAAAATAATAGCTAATAATAATTGCGATAGTAGCACTTTATGCAGTTGAAAATCGGAAATATTTGAATATTTTGTTTTTTGTTAGTGATATATAGGTAGAAGCATAATAATATAGTTATTTAATATAAATTAAATGTTGGAAATTAAACTATTTCTTAAAAAAATGTGCCTAGATTTGTCCACATATTTTCTATCACACTCCAGCACTTTACTTCGTTATACATTTAAAAAAAATTCTTCGCGAGTCAAAACTTGTATCATTTTTCTCGACCCCCGGCGGCTGTCAGTACCTGACTCATTACAGCTTGACGAATCGTTGCCTGTATGATAAATGATAGAACTTTTTGAAAGAAATAGTTGTTCAGTGAAAGCAATCCGTCACGGAATTACGTTATCAATTTCAGCCTTGCAATATCGTGTGAGGTATGTGTAGAAAATATAATATATACAGCTTATATTATATAAATAAAATAATATAATGTATAAGAAAATGTTAAGGGCAGGCGTAGCGCAGTGGTACAGTGTCTGACTGTAATCGCGATTGGTTGTGGGTTTGATCCTCACTCGGGGGAATGATTATATTTAAATTATTTTCACTTCCTCGCTCTGGTAAAAAAGACAAATTGCGGCGTTGTGTTCCACCACTCAACACGAAATGTCTCAAATTCGGTGGAAAGCGAAGTATGAAGTGTGTTGACACTGGGTTCTGTCTACCCTGCTACGCGGGATAAAAGTGTGAAGCTAAAAAAAATAAGAAAAGAATTGAAATATGCATGTTATAGATATATAAGATTGTTATGAGTGTGATACATATTTTTCTATATATTTTATTTAAAACATTTTTGAAAAAACGTATAAAAATTTGAACGCAGCGGGATTCGAACCCGCGCCTCTTGGATACCGTCCAACTGATGATACTGGACGGTATCCAAGAGGCGCGGGTTCAAATCCCGCTGCGTTCAAATTTTTATACGTTTTTTCAAAAATGTTTTCTAATCCTTAGTGTGGAATAACACTTTAAAAATAGTAAATATATTTTATTTAATACATACATTGAAATATATAAAATGTTAATGTTTGACAAATGTCAAAGTGCGGCGTTAGGTTCCACCACTCAACACGTAATGTTTCAAAAGCGGTGAAAAGTGTGAAGCTAAAAAAATGTCGAAAGTAAAAAAATTGTCATAAGTCTAGATTATTGATAACTAAAAAAACATTAAATTTAGTAATAAATGCCTAGAATACATGAGGATAGATAATGTGGCAATAAAAACACAACAAAATTTATTTATAACCTCAATCACGTATATTTACAGAAAAATTAAACCATTTGCGTCCCCCATCGCCAATTCGCCGACCACCATGTATCATGGCATGGGAAAGTGATTCCCAAACTAATGGTCCGTGGGATGGAATACGTGACCAGAAAATCATGGATTGTACTTAAAACCATTGTTTTTTATTCTATAAATTCATATATATTACTCTAATATATATGTAAGTATATATTTATAGGTTATATATTATAAATTGGTTGAATTTGGGTGAAAAACAGCAGATGGAGAGGCAAGACACTAGGTTTTCTCTGACTACTCCACTCTAAATACCCCGATAATGCACGATGCTACTTTTTTAAAAAATTGATATTATGTGTTGTTGTTTTGTTACTTTATTTATAAGGTAGCAATTGGCTTGTGATTGATGCGTTCATATTATATAGAAAATCTGCTTCACGTTTTACCCGCATAGCGGGATTAGTCATGAACAATCCACTGCCAAGACACTCCGTTGACTGTTTTCCGTTCAAAATCGAGACATTAAGTTTTTAGCGGCGAATTCAATGCTACGATTTGTCTTACTAGAGCGGAGAAATCAAAATAAAATTTAATTATAATCATTCCCCCGTGTTAGAATTGTATGCCAAAACCTATTCACATTCAGACGCTGTCCTACTGCGCTACTATGGCCTCATAAGTATACATTATAATAATTATAATAATGATGCTTATATAGTATCTCTGTGAGGCACTGACTGTGTTTGATACCTTCTATTGGGAATCACGTCTAAGTTTCTGCCGGTTTGCTGCTCTAGTAACAGAAAATACATCATAAAGCTGCAACGCTCAAAATAATATACTTTGAATTCGGGCACAAAGTGGATCCATCGAATGGAAACTAGGAAAATCATATAGATGAAATAAATAGTCATATGTAAGAGAGACTAGGTGAAGTCAAAAACGTTTATTATGCATATCACATTTGAAAATATGATGAAATTAAGTTTTATGAAAAATACTTTTCAGTTAAATCTGTAAATATTTTAATTGACGTCATTTTTCTATATACATACCTTGACGTACCAGAGAGAGTTTACAAAGAACACTCACCTACCAATCACATAATATCTATCACTAATAGCAGATCCACAAGAACGTTGGTAGAGTCCTTAACCTGTTCTACGAAGCACAGCATATACTTACATCTTCTTACGTTTTGCGTGTAATAATAGTACTACAACTAATGTACAGTATAGTTGTAAATTTTATCATCGCCTTGTTTTTATCGTATATCCATAAAGAATCAATTTAAGCTAAATTATATACACAAATGCTATTAATTTTATAATAGTTTCAAATTATATATGCTATTAGACATTAAATCAATAGGCCAACTAATGATAAAACTTCAATCGAAATTTATGACGCCTTCATAATAACTGAATATTCAATCAACTGTTTCACATCCGTCGCTATTTCAAATCATATTTATGTGAATCTGACGATTTGTAGAGTTTTATAGATTTTTAATAGCCAAAAGAGTAAATTATTGAAATTGAAAATGTAGAGGCAATTTATTCTATAATGATTTATTGATGGCTGTACATTACACCTAAAATAAAAAAAAACATATATTCTATATATTATACAGCATACTAATTTAAATATTTTCGTGCTTTGAATAGTTTAGGAATTTTAATTTAAAAAGGTAATAAGGTATTGATAAATAAAATAAAATATCTAAATCACTTAAAGACTCACAAAGTTCCGTCCATTTTTTTAAATTTATAATATTAATCGAATAAAAAAAATAATTTCGATAGATTTATCAAAATTTAAAACGCAGAATTTTATAAAAAGAATGTAAAAACAGAGTTGTTACTAATGATTCAGTAATATTACTTCTATATTGCTTACTTATTTATACCTATTTGACTATTACGAAACTGATGAAATTTTACGTGAATTCAGCCCCATAGGTATGAAATTATTAAAAATCCTTTCACATGGAGGTATTTATATAAGAGATGTGATGGAATCGATTAAATATCAAGAAAATATCATTTTTTTTTTAATTAATAGTTGATTTTATTAGATAGTTTAATTAATACAAAGTGGCCAGACAGTCAGTTGAATATGAATGTCAACGATAGTTCAACCCAACGTCAGTTGTGGGTTTTTGCCTCTCTCCGTAATGATTATACTAAAATTAATTTCATTGCCTCTCTCTAGTAAATCAAAGCGCGGCGTGGAGGTCCGCCACTCAACACGTAATGTCTCAAATTGGATAAAAAGTGGAGTACGGATTGTAACACTAGGTACATCCTTTTAAAAGCCTGAAGCTATATAAATAAATGAATAAAAATAATAATAAATAAAGAAAATGTTAAATAAAAATTTGTATCTGCACTTACGTTGTAACAACTTACCAACACACCCAACAACACGTAACGCCAACCTATACTTACGAAATAATCGACCTCCTGAACAGTCAACAGTATGACTTGCTATTACTAAATAACTAATAATTACTAATGGTTGGTAAGAATATAAACTTATTACAGGCCAGAGTAACGTAACACTAGCTAATTTTAAAATTAATATCTCCTTCTTTGTGATAAAGTTCAACAAAATGACTCTAAATACACTAATTATGGAATTTAGAAAAAAATATTCCTTACATATAATAAAGAGAACTCTACATTTAGGCCATTGTTTGTTCTGTTGGCGTTGTAATGGCATTTCGTTTGTACGTCGTCGTGTTTTTGGCAATCCTCGCGATTGTGCCGAAGGTCCGGGGTACAGCTGAGATCATGAGCCACGTCACAGCGCACTTTGGTAAATACTTAGAAGAATGTAGAGAAGAAGTAAGTCAGTATTGTAATATATTGTTCTATTTTATTAATGGTCTACCAAAGCAGGTTGAACGTATAAAACTAAAACTACCAATATTTTGAATTAATTCATCAATCCAAAATATATAATCTCACTATCAAGTTCTTACATTCCATTTAATATAGATTTTATAAATAATATATAGCCTGGTCTGATTACATTAATATGTTTATAAGTAATATCCTTTCTATTCGTAGTCAGGACTGTCTTCAGACATCATGACGGAGTTCCAACATTTCTGGAGTGAAGACTTCCAGGTAGTGCACAGGGAACTAGGCTGCGCCATTATTTGCATGTCCAACAAGTTGTCCCTGATGCATGACGATGCTAGAATGCATCATGTTAATATGCATGATTACATTAAAAGCTTTCCCAAAGGTTTGTTATTGAATTTATTTTTATTATTTTATATTTAGTATATAATAGTAATAGCGTAAAATATGTTTTAAATTAAAGGAGTTTTTGGCTTAAACAATCAATTCTAGTAAAATTTTGGAAACAGTAACATATAATTTAGTTTGAAAAAAAAAAACAAAAATTGTTGGAATTGAAAATGAAAATTTAAGATTATTTTATTTATTAATATTAAACTGAGGATAATGTACCCATATTTTCCATTTAAAAAAAAGATTTACATACAGTATCTATTAACTAAATATATAATAGTTCCGATAATAAAAAGGCGGTTTTACCGAAACTATGTGTATATTATAAAGTATACTTTCGTATATTATCTTATTAAAAACACGCTCTTTCTTAAATCTCTATTCAGTTTACTTATATATAACTATAAGTAATAAAAATTAGAATAATAATTTTAGGTGAACTACTGTCTGAAAAAATGGTAGAGCTCATACACAATTGTGAGAAGCAATACAATGACATTGATGACGAGTGCAGCAGAGTGGTCAAGGTGGCCGCTTGCTTCAAAGAAAGCGCTAAAAAAGAAGGCATTGCGCCCGAAATGGCCATGATCGAGGCGGTGCTAGAGAAATACTAAATTGTACTTATCTTTTCTGGACCGGATCTGAGTGAAACTCTACGACTTATGTATTAATAGTTATAATTAAATGCAATGAATGAATGTTTTTTTTATTTATATATCACCTACCTATCATATATATATATATATATATATATATATATATATATATATATATATGTTTTATACATAAGATTAGACAGAATATATACATATATAGAGTTGAATCACAAAATATTCGAAAACATTTTATTACACTTATATTCGACAAAGATTGATATGTGATAAAAAGCAATGTCTATTTTGTAAATGTTCAATGAATATAACAATCAAACTATGATAGTACATCCGTAGGTTTGTACGCTAAACTATAAAGTAGACATGTATTTGGACTGTACGTATACGTATCTGGAATTAGTCTTGATACTTAGATCTCCACCGTCTATGTGCTTAGACGTTTTGCCTGGTCACGTAATTCATCGCCAAGCTTTGCCTACTAAATTTTTAAATATTAATAAAATTTATTTGTTAAAAAATAAATTCTCACAAGATTACTTACTTAGATACTTCTCACAATAACCATTTTTTTTTAAATATACTTTTGAACTATTTAACCATGACTACTGGTTATTTTTTCTAAAAAAATATATCAAGTGCCAATGTAAAAGTAACCACTCATGTCACGCCAATCTTATTTCTTAAAGCACTCATAAGATAATGACTCTACCAGTACATTAACAGAATGTATAATCAACCCATCATTCGCTATGACACGATGTTCGCTAAGTACCCTACATTGCGTTGTGGGTCACGAATTCAATAACATCCGCCTTTTTATGTTAAATATACACCTTAGTATGTAATTTACGAAATGGATTTACTTTTCTGTACGAAAATTAAGAGTTATAAAAGTAGTAAAAAAAAACGAAAGAGCTTCCAATGCTTCAAGCAATTTTAGTTGAAATATAAAAAATATATAAAAAAATATTTTTTATTTATATGCTAATCTAATAGATTAATGACTATCTGATTATCGATTATAAGATATGAAATACCTATCTAAATATCTACCTCGGCCAGTCGTGGCGCAGTGGGACAGCGTTAGACTGTAAGCGCAATCGGTCGTAGGTTCAACCCTCACTCGGGAGAGTGATTACATTCAAACTATTTTCACTTCCACACTCTAGTAAGACAAAGTGTGGCATTGAGTTTCACAACTCAACTCAACGTAATATCTCAAATTCGGTGGAAAGCGAAGCGAAGTGTCTTGACATTAGGTATTTTCTGAGTACCCTGCTATGCGAGTTAAAAGCGTGTAGCTTAAAAAATAAATAAACATCTAGCTAATCAGTTAATTTGGATTTTAGAGCATAAAAATTATAAGAGTAATTCCTACACGTAACAATTCCCTTATCGTTGAAATTTTCAACTTATATTACTGTACACAACCAGTTAATTAGGTAATATTAATTTGAAATGAAATAAGCTTAGATTTATAAAAATTAAAAGGATCTCTACCACATCGTGATTTATATGAAATTCATAATTAGTTATTAAATGGCTGATCATTAATTCCGTCTATAATTAAATACCACACTTTACACGATACCTGGTAATTATTCCTGATACTCTACATTTAATATTTAAAAAATAATATAAGATGTTTCTTTATAAGACAACGTGGGAATATTTATTCCATTCTCATAAAAGTTACGATAATGTTTAAACTTTTTTGTATCGTTATTTTAATGATTGTTAGTTTAAATAAAGTAGCTTCAAATGAAACTTTGAGAAGTATAACTGGCAGTTTCTTGAGAGTGCTAGAAGAATGCAGGCATGAGGTAACTTGAGGGATTTTACTATTTCTTGCATTGTTATTGCTATTCCAATATGAAATCTATTCAATAATATAACTAAATTATGATATTATTCCTTTTTTTTTGAATATATTAATGAGAAAAATATAGTTTTATTTATCTATTTCCCTTTAATTTGTGTTTCTAAAACAAAAACACAATACTTAAATGCTGTAAGGTAACCTTTAAACTATATTTTATCAGTCAGCGTTTAGTTATAATTATATTAACATACTAAATAATTAATTAAAATCAAACGTGACGTTTTTAGTTAAAAATAGGAGACAATGTTCTAGCTGATATGTATTATTTCTGGAAACAAGACCGTGCACTGATGCATCGTGATACAGGGTGTGCTATTGTGTGTATGAGTAAAAAATTGAACCTCCTAGATAGTTCTGGAAAGCTCCACCATGGAAATGCGCAAGAGTTCGCTTTACGACATGGAGCTGGTATGTAGAGCAACGGAAGGCATATTAATAGAAATATTTTAATTGCTGTATTGTGTATAGTTTAATGTAATTTTCAACTATTGCCAAATCATTTTTCCCCTCTTAAATAACATTCAAGCTAGTAGAACATTTAATTATGTTTGCTTAAACGTTTACTTCAATTACAGTTATATATATATATATATATATATATATCCTCCTAATAATATAATATAATCCTCCTAATAATTATAAGAGCGCTGGTATCCATAGCACAAGTTAAATCTTTAATCAGATTAAATGTATAATATAATTGTCTTATAATTTCTGTAACTGGTTACTGTACATACTTTGAGTCAATAAACATTATTATTATTATTAATTACTTTCTATTACAAATTAAATTAGCTCAAAATTGAATTGTAGCTGACGACATGGCGAAAAAGCTAGTTACGACAGTCCACGAATGTGAGCAAAAGCACGACACTGAAGAGGACCAATGTATCAGAGCTTTGGAGATTGCCAAATGCTTCCGGAGCGCCATGCACGACATCGACTGGGCTCCCAAAGTGGACGTCGTCATTACTGAAATCCTTACTGAAGTGTAGGACGTTATGCAGATCTAAATTGTAATTTACTGAAAATTTTGTTCAATCCAGTTTTTATAGTGTTTCCATTCTCTGTTCAGGTGCTTCTTTATGATGTAAAATTCTGAAAACGTAATTAAATGTCCCTTTGAAACATTTTATTTCATTATTTTTTATATAATATATCCTAAAATCCCATATATAATCCTAATATATAAGACTTTTTAAATTTTATAAATTATTTTCAAAATTAATGACAGTTAGAAAAATGAAATATATTTAATGTACATCTGAACACAATAACGTTGAAGCAAAAAAAAACGAACGCTCCAATTTTTATACTTCTATAAATATTGCGTTCCTGCAAAGTGATAAACCTAAAGCTAATTGAAAATATTTAAACTGTATACAATACCTTAATCGAGATCGAACTGTGAATCATCGCGAATGCATCATCATACCACTCGTGTCACATGTAAAATTATTCATACAAACTAAATAAACGCTATTAACTGTACACTCTATATGGTCTCTATGTAGAGGCCTATTTATACATATTATAGTATATTATAGTAAGAGCAGACACGTAAGTCACTGTTGACGGCTAATCTGCTATAAATCCCATCACACAAAGCTGACTTCGATCCTGGTTAATTTACGACCGACACCAAATCTCAATTAAGAAACACGGCTCTTAACCAGGTAGTGATTGTTCTGTCTCCTTGTAGAGTTAATAAATATATTGAGTACATTGCCAAGTTGCAGCTAAGACATAGATTGCAGGTATAACGGTTTTGTACTAAAATAGAATTTATCAAAACAATGTATGGTTTTCTTAACAAAGAGATTAAAAAGTACAAACAAATTTTCATGTCTATAATTTATACTGAAAAAAAACCAAAAGGTAAGTGTCACATTTTTCTGTTTTCCACTTTGTAACTGAGATACTCTATTAACTAAGAACCGATCTCAACATCCATATATTTAAAAAAATATATTAAAAAATCCCCAAAATCAGATTAAAACCTACTACGATCACTAAAACTGGTCGCATCTGTTCCGTTCCGCCTCGTGTTGTAATCTCAGATTTAGAAGTACCGTCTGTGTACATTTCAATTCATCTTACGTCTCACTATTTCTAGCGAAACGCAAACACGAAAATTGCAAGGTATAGCATCCAGCATTCCACAATAGATTGGCATCCGTATGGCACCTGCGCCTTGTTTGCTCTCATTGTCTGCATGGTCGTTACGCGACTGCTATACGCCTATACCCCTCTGATAGAAAACTCCGTACATCTTCGTAAACGATTGTTTTTTTTTCTTTTTATTTTACTTTGTTCATGTATTCGACAAATAGATTTTATTGTCCTAAAGAATTTAGGACAGACACTCCGCTCTCCGCTTTTTATGTGTTTTGGTCACATTGTTTATAAATAACTTAGTGGTTTAAATTTATAGAATATTTAGTCAGTGTCATTCTTTTATATATATTTTTAAAGATCTACATATTATTTGGTGTTTTGTAAGACAACATGAAAAATAGATGAATTATTTTTTAATTATAAATGTATTTATATTTAATTGTTAGAGACATTTCTAGACTAATGAGAACTTTTTAATTGCGACCTGCAGTGGATGTGGGTTCGATTCTGAGATTGTAATGTATTACAATATAAATATACTAAATATGTATTATTATTTTTAATATGTTATCCACGCTAAGGATTGAAAATAATTGAAAAATACTTATTTTTTATATATTCTCTAATCCTTACAACAAAATAGAATTTTCTTCTTGCCTAACGATTATTTTTTAGAAATGATATTTTGGATTACAAAAATTTTTAAAAATCTCTTTACAGAGATGCTAACAAAATATATAAGTTGTAATAAAACGTATTAGAATTTCGCTGTCGGATGCATAACGCATGGTTTAGCGGTCAGAGCGCTTGGACGATTTCCAAGAGTCGCGGGTTTGGATCCCACTGTGTTCAAACTTTTAAACGTTTTTTAAAAATCGATACTAAACATAGTTCGGCATTGGATTTTGGCATTCACTTTTAAATAGACATTAGTAAATCAACGTAATTAATATATATATATATATATATATATATATATATATATATATATATATATATATATATATATATATATATATATATGTATATAAGTTATATTACTTGCATAATTCTTTTACTGGATTTGAAAGATCTCTTGATATTAGTGTCTTTATAAAATATTCTCAACCTAACCTTTTTGGTTCTGATGACGTCACGATAGATAGATGATAATGCATTCTTATACATGTAAAGTTAATCCACCATTTAAAAAAAAATAAAAATTAATTTACTATTGAAATATTATTAATTTATTAACACCCTGTACACAATAACAATAGTAACTAATATGACACCTTACCTTACCATAAGCGAAACATCTTTGACGTGCAAATGGGGGAAGTTTATCAGAATCCATTCAGACTAGCCAAAATCATTTCCGCACTGTAAAAACTTAATCTAGAAATAATTACTTAAAACTTTTGCATTGTTTACAATTTTTCCAAATTATTTACAAATTATTTTTATATATTGAAGATTTTATTCATTGTATTTATTTTTTTATTTATTTTACAATTAATTTACTATCAAAAATGCTTTGTAAAAATATTAGTATAATTATAATAATATATATAATATCTAAAAATAGTAAGTAATTATTTGTAGCCCTTGGGTTTTGTACGGTTATACATCAGTCATAATCTCCTCGAGGATGGTCTCCATATCCGGTGCCCATTTGAGCTCGTGTATCTTGGTCCGGAAGCATTTAGCCACTTCTAAGGTTTTCAGACATTCGTCTGAGACGCCAGCGTTGCCTTTCTCACATTCATGAATCATTGTTACTAGCTGCTTCGCTAAGTCGTCATCTGTAAAATGTTGAGTATTTTTTATGTAAGAAAGTAACAAATTAAGATAAAACGCGGCGTTGAGTTCCGTCATTTCGAATTCTCAATAACGGGCGTAAAGTATAGACCGGTACTCCGTTCTTCGTCTTACAATATTTTTATTTTTTTCTCATAGCAGGGTAGATAGAAAGTACATATCAAGACACTTACTTTGCTTTTCATATTTTATCTATAGTCTTATTATGCATGCTTCTATGAAGTTGGTTTTTGTTTAAAAAATAGACGATATAATAATACATTTCCATTATTCCACATTCCTTAATTATTTGCCATTTTTCCTCCAAAAAATGGCAAATAATTAAAGATTTTTTAAAAGTATTACTTTCGTCTTTTACTATAGATATAACAAAAAAATACAGATTTTAGTCATTCTACCATTTTTTTTTAATTTTAAGTTTTTTTAAATGCCATAGTAATGCTCAACATGCGAAACAGGAAACAGGAATAACAGGAAACATTACCAGCCCCATGGGTCTTCGCAAACCCGTGTGCCTTTTCATGGTGTATGCCATCCTCAGTGAGCAGGTCATGTTTCTTCGCCATGCACATGATGGCGCAGCCGGTGTCTCTGTTCAGCAGCTCGTACTCCTCCCGCCAGTAGTTCATAAAGTCTTGTATAATATTGTCACCTAGGTTTAACTGAAACCAATACAGCATAGAACAATATATATAATCGTAGTTAAGAGAAACAAAATTATGAAAACTCCAAGCATTCAACCCCATGAAGTTATACTCTACTTTCAATATATTTTTAATAATTAATTTAAATAAAAGAACTGTGTCTCTATCAAGCAAAACATTAGATTTGTATTAAGTAATTATTTATATAAATTAAAAATTTTTAGCTTCACGCTTTTATCCCGCATAGCAGGGTAGACATAAAGTATCTAGTGTCAAGACACTCCGTACACCGTTTTCCGTCGAATTCGAGAATTGCGTGTTGGGTGGCGGAACTCAACGCCGAATTTTATTTTACCAGAGCGAGGAAGTGAATATAAATTAAATGTAATCACTCCTCCGAGTGGAAGTCGAACCCACAAACAACCGAATCGCGTTTAAAGTCAATGTTTCATATTTTTTACAATTATATTAATCAATTTAAATATACTTTTTCCAATTAATTTAATATATCAGTTACAAATATAGTAATAACGTCTCTCACTTCTTGCTTGCATTGCTCAAAGGCCGCAGCGAACCCTTTGGTCAGCTTGTGCATGATCTCTTGTGACGCCGACACCCTGCACACTTGCACCAGTGCACTCACGACCAAAAGTTGTTGCCATTTCGGTACAGCCATCTTGCATGTCACTTTGCATATTAAAAGCTCAGCTTATATACTCGTATATCACTCGTATATACATGTGGGAATTTACACAATAAGTTAAGATAAGTTAGAATTGCAGGAAATGAGTTTGGTTCCGTAAGAAAAGAAAAAACTATTTTAATACCTCCTTCAATAATTTTATTTGTTAATTTACTAGTACATAGAAGAGAAATTATAAGGATGGTCATAACGCAGGGTGACAGCGTCTGACTGTAAACGCGATCGGTTCTGGGTTCAATTATCATTCGGGAGAGTGATTATATTTAAATAATGAACAAAGTACGGCGTTGAGTTCCGCCACGCTGTGTCTCGAATTCGGCGGAAAACGAAGTACGGAGTGTCTCGATACTAGATACTTTCTGTATACTCAGCAGAGTAGGCTCTTCCTTTTTTTATCTTTACGCTTTGAACCCTTATAGCAATAAGGGTTCAAAGCGTAAAGATAAAAAAAGGAAGAGAAATTAGTTAATAAATATTTATTAGTAAATCATTATTATCGTAGTACACACTAAAAATATCGTAAGAATATATATATATATATATATATATATATATATATATATATATATATATATATATATATATATATATATATATATATATATATATATATATATTTTTTTTACTATTTTTTTTTCAGCTTCACGCTTTTATCCCGCATATCTACCCTGCTAGGTAGACAGAAAGTACCTAGTGTCAAGACACTCCGTACTTCGTTTTCCACCAAAGTCGAGGCAATGCGTGATGAGCGATGGAACTCAACGCCGCACTTTGTCTTTACCAGAGCGAGGAAGTGAAAAAAATTTTACGATCCCGAGTGGGGATCGAACCCACAACCGGTCGCATTTACAGTCAGATGCTGTCACACTGCGCCACGACCTGCCTCAATAAATAAATTATGAAATTATGACTTAAAATGAATTATAAAATTTAATATTTAGATAATGTTGCCATTTTTCGCTTATATATAATATTACCCTTTTTCGCTAACATAATATTGCCAGGTTTTCCTTATTTAAAGTTGTAATTATTTGTAAAACAATCAGATCTACATATCTCTAACTTCTGGTCAATCCAATCAGGTCGTGACTTAGACGAAACAATTGCTTCCCGGAAATGTCTAAATATACATTGAGCGTTGTTAATGAAGTACACGTTAATTGTACCTTACAGAACGCTCAACAGTCAATTAATTATCGTACAGTGTCTGTCATTATACTTTGGAGTATAACGCCACGTACTGTTAGAATACACACAATGACATCAGGATTAGAAAAATAGGTAGCAACAAATACATCCTTCTATTAGAATGCAAAGTAAAAGAACGCCGTAAGGCTTTAATTCACGATTTGTATAGACATCGAACAGAGAAAAGACGACGAATCCCTTCGACCCTTAATTACTCATATTTAGGACTAATATTCTAAGTTACCGGAACATATTGGGAATACATTGTACGATATCGCTCTTAAACTAGTGTCAAGATACGCCATTCTTCAGTTAGCGTCAGAAATCAGGACATTGATTGACTGGCGGAACTCAACGCCGCTTCTTATTTTGCCGAGGAAGTGTAATTAACTCTTATCTTGTGGGTATCGAACTCGCAATTCTCGTTATAATACGTGTAGCAGTTGTAAATAATGCAATATTTGAACCGTTATAACGTATAACGTTTTGAATTACATATTGATGTATATTTTTTCCCAATAAAAAAATTATAAATTATTTCTGTTCATTTAATATAATTTATATTCTTTTACAAAATGTCGAACTTAGCTTTTTCTAATACGAATCTTACGATTTACCATTTAAAATTAAAGAAACATATAGGAAAAACGAACGTCATTAAGAAAAGACATGTTAATTAAGACAAAATATTATTTCTTATTATTTTAATGTCGAATGCAATTAACGCTTCATCCCATATAGCGGGGTAGTCAGAGAACAACCTAGTGTCAAGACACTTCGTTGACTGCTTTCCACCAAAAATCGAGATTGCTTGTTGAGTGGCGAATTCAATGCCGCAATTTGTCTTACCGAGCTGAGAAATACAAAATTAATTTTAAACACAATTATTTTCCTAAGCGGGGATCGAACCCACAACAAATCGCGTTTACAGACAGACGCTATCCCACTGCGCCACGTTGTCCTCTATTGCTGAGCAAATATGCTATCTTATATGTATATGAACATATAAATATACATTAATATATATGTTCAAAATGCCCAATTAGCAAACAAAAATTGGTAAACATCAAAAGAAAGGTTTATACAGTACTTGGAGGTGGTAAAACACGACAATGTGTTTAGTGCGCCATTAATACAAATGGGGCAATCGCGAGGCGCGTGGTTGTGTTTGTATATATACATATAACACACACATATATATATGTGAACCAAAATCTTTGTACCCCTTTCTACGAAAATAACGCGAACTGAGGAGTGTGAAGTGCACAGTTACAGTTTATATAGAGAAGGAGTGTAGAATGATAATATTTAAAAAAAAATAATGCGTAAACATATATTTAAGTAATAAAACAAATGTAACACACACTACCATGAGTTTGACATACACGTGTATATAAAGTGACATTCACGTTGCTATGGCAACGCGTTGTTAACGCGTCAATTAACTGTTGATTTAGAAAAAACGCTTTATTACTTTTAACAATTTTATTATTCGTTAAAAAAACAACTTCACATATCACAGGCTAGTTAGAGAGAACGTAGTGTCCAGACACTAAGTTCGTTTCTTACTAGTTGATTAATTTAAAGGTAAGGTTATAGTAATCGTGGATTTTTGTTTAAGCATATTTGCGAATTTTTTTTTCTGACATCGTACTGAAATACCCTTTTTAAAGTTATTTTAAGTTATTCTAAACTTGCCACATTGTACTGTGAACAAGAAACGAATATATTTTTCCCCAAAGTGAGACTCGAACTTACAGCCACCTCGTATGGAGTCAAATATTATACTTATATTCTGCGAAAACCAGGCAAAACCACAAATTAACGAAAAGCGCAGTGTCTGACGGTTGTGGATTCGATTCTCACTCTTGGAAATCATAATATTAAAAATTATTTCAATTTCCTCGCTTTGGTAACGCAATACGCGTCGTTAAGTTCCGCCACATAACACGCCATATCTACAATTCGGCATGAATGTCTTGACACTAGGTACTTCTTGCTTATCCTGCTATACGGGATAAGAGCGTGAAACTAAAACAAACCTATTTCCCTTATATTTATATATTATATGTAATTAAAATGTGTATAATGGAAACAAACTTCCTTCCAGTATGCAGACAGTTGGGACGCGAATTACTCTTCATTAAAACAGTACACACGTAGATGTGTCGGAGGCATTTGTCACTTCTTAACCCTAAATTGTAAATAACAATAATTAAGTCTAACAAGCGAATGCAATTACTGGGCTAATACACAAAAGTACTTTTAAGTACTGTATATAAAGTGTAGTGTTTAGACACTCCCTACACTGCGTTAAGTTACGGAACTCAACGCCGCATTTTGTCTTACCAGAGCAAGTGAGTGAGTAGTCTCGTCCATGTCACGTTGTGTTTGTGGACGGAAATAAATGTCAATTATATTATATTATATTTCTTACACTGGTTTTTTTTTTAATTTTTATATACATTTTTTTAATGTTTTTGTATCTGTATCCCGTTTTTATAACTGATTAAAAATATATTTAAAAAACATTTTTGAAAAAACGTATAAAAATTTGAACGCAGAGACTTTGTTGATTATGTTTGCTCTTTGACGGTATCCATGAGGCGCGGGTTCGAATCCTGTGTTCAAATTTTTATACGTTTTTTCAAAAATGTTTTCTAATCCTAAGTGTGGAATAACACTTTAAAAATAGTAAATGTTAGATTATTTCATAGAATAGAGTGTTGTGTTATCTAACTCTTGTTATTTTGTTTCAGGTATGTTGTTCCCATTGCCGCCGTGTTTTTGTGTGAAGGTAAATTAGTTCGCACTACTTGCTTTTTATTTTTTAATTTATTGATTTGCAACGCCGCTTCTTGTTTGTTACGCTCTCAAGTGTTAGCCGCTAGAGCGAATGTCGTGTAATTTTGTACTAATATTTAAAGGATATAGTCAAGAATATGGGATTTCATTTTTGAAAAAACGTATAAAAATTTGAACACAGCGGGATTCGAACCCACGCCTCTTGGATACCGTCCAAGCGCTCTGACGGTATCCAAGAGGCTCGGGTTCGAATTCCGTTGAGTTCAAATTTTTATATGTTTTTTCAAAAATGTTTTCTAATCCTAAGTGTGGAATAACACTTTAAAAATAGTAAATGTTAATATGGAATCTGTTTAAAAATATATATATTAGCGAAAGATATATGAAAAAGTTGCCAAACATAATTGAATATCTCATCTGACATTCCAATAAGTAAAATCGGTAGTCTTTGTTATACAATTCAGTTCAAATATTTACTTTAATTTCATTGTTTTTAACGTGAATCTAGTCTAAACTGATAAAACCTAATAAAATACTTTAAATCTGAGCGAATCCGGGGGCTAAAAGCTATTCACATTAAAGCAGTCTTCAAAGGCTTACGAAAGCATTGACTACCCTTATACTTGAAGTGAAATAGTCGTCATATGTAATAAAATCAGGGTGTCCACCTGTTCAGAGCCTGGCCGCTCCCGGCCGGCTCCTTGTACCGGCAGATGCGTGTTACGAGCTTATCTGAACGATCGCCGGTGATTTGTCCGGCTGACCCTTCCAATGTAGAGTTTTAAATATGGTAGAGACGACGTTACATATTGATTTTAGTTTAGTTTTAGTTTATTTTTTTTAGATATAGAGTTTCAAATACTATAAATATAGTTTTTGATGGCTAACTCTGTCTGTTGGTCTGTTACCTTTGTAGAGTAACTTAAAGAGGTTACCTTTGTAATTTAATTATGTACGAGTATAAACGACGTTTATATATATATATATATATATATATATATATATATATATATATATATATATATATATATATATATATATATATATATATATATATATATATATATCTATATATATTAATTAACGTCTATATTTTTAAAAAGGTGAATTGTTATCCTTTTTTTTTAATTATTACCATCACCCACTTCCACAGGCTGGCTGGAAGAAAACTTTTCTTGGGATAAATCCATCGTTGCGGACTTTATTACTGTAATGTTTTTTTTTCTATGTATTTTATAAAGTGCAATATAAAATACATACTGTCAGTCATGTTAAATTAAAATGCACTTTTAACATACCATAGGTCTATAGCACTGTCCAAGTAGCCAACGTCTCAAAGCGTCTTATCTGGGAACATTAAGGCACAAGGATTTGCGGCTCACGGGCTTAATCGACGGGAATTGAACGCGTTTTATTGTACCCAATGTCTGTCACTAAGTTAGGTTAGTTGTGTTTTATATGTATCAATATTGGAAGATTCAGTCATTTTGTTACTCTTTCCCGTAAAAACTACAAAACGAATTTGATTGAAACTCAACGTCGGGCTTTGTATTAGTTGAACGGAGAAATGATTTTTTTAACATTTTAATATTTTTTAAGTGTTATTCCAAACTTAGAATTAGAAAACATTAAAAAAAGCGATTAAAACTTTGAATGCAGCAGGATTCGAACCCATTCTCATTTGAATTCCATGAGGCGCGTTTCGGATCCCGCTGCAAATTTCATATAATATTGCGTTTACAAATTTAATATAATTATTCCTCTAGTTGGAATCGAACCCACCACCAATCGCGTTTACAGTCAGATGCTGACCCATTGCAACTTGACGGCCTCAAATTCTTCAGGGAAATATTTAGAAAACAAATGAAGATTTAACGGTCGTGGCGCAGTGGAACAGCGTCTGATTGTAAACGCGATCGGTTGTGGGTTCGATCCTCATTTGAGGGAGTGCTTATATATAAATTAAATTATTTTCACTTTCTCGCACTGGTAAAAAACAAAGTGCGGCGTTGAGTTCCCCGACTCAACACGCAATGTCTCAATTTCGGTGGGAAATGAACTACAGAGTGCCTTGACATTAGGAACTTTCTGTCTACCCTGCTATTGGAGATAAAAGCGTGAAGCTAAAAAAAATAAATAATAATTTTAAACTTGTGAGACTTTAACCCTGTTAATAATTTAATTGATATATATTTTTATATTAACCTAAATACTTATTAAAATAACAAAATATATCAGATATTTCTCTTGAAGAGATGATGCGAGAGAACACAGTGCCTTGACAAAGGGGTCTCTCTACTGTGATTTCCGCTCGAAATGTCTAAAAGCATTCAACGGAGTGACTTGACACTACGTTGTCTCCGACTACCCTTACATATAGAAAAAGGCGCGAAATAAACCAAATTAATAAAAAACACATTATATAAAGAGTTTAAACATATTATTATGTTTAATAATGTATTTTTTTTTTAAATAAAAAGATTAAAACCATAAATAACCCAAGCTCCGCCGCGTAAGATAAAGCTTCAATTCCACTTAATGTCTGTACAATAAATTGGCGTGGTTCCAAATCGCGGTTTTAAACACTGCATTCATATATCTTGCACGTTCACTGACATTATTGCATTTACTCTGTGAAAAGCTATTTACGTACCAATATTATATTATATTAAAATTATCAAAACCATTAGAAAGCTATAAGCAGAAAAATAAATATATAAAAAAAGAATATTTATATATATAAGAATATTTTACGTATATTTTTTAGAAATACTTAGGAAATGTATGTGTTTAATTTCAGGAACATTAATTTAAAGAAGTACTATTATAATAAAAGATAAAGCGCGGTGTTTAGTTCCGTCACACAATTCAGAAACATTCGATCAGAAAATGGACAATGGGGTTTCTCAGACTACATTCGATATACAAGAAAAATAGAAATAAAAACGATAATGTGATAATTTCATTATGGCGCAGTGTGACCGCGTCTGACTGTAAACGCGATCGGTTGTGGGTTCGAATCCCACTCAGGGGATTGATTATATTTGAATTATTTCCACTTCGTTGCTCTGGCAAAACAAAGTTTTTCGAATTCGGTGAAAAACGAAGTTCGGAGCGTCTTCACACAGGGTACTTTCTGTCTACCTTGCAATGCCAAATAGAGTGGGAATATAAAAAAAAATTTCAATAATGTTCTAGTAGCGTAGTAAGTATTGTCTGTCTGCACTGCACTGAACGGATCTAGAATATCGTTGTGTAATTCCAGTGCAATAAATATTAACAGTATTGATTTATATTCTTAGAGCATGTAATTATAGGATTGCAGTGCCTGTAGTGAGTTATGGTATAACTGGTCGCCTATTCGACGATTAAGGCAAAACGTTTAGATACTTTTTGCTTATTTCCTCCACATATCTACTGTATTATACGTGGACGATATAGACCTTCTTGATTGATATGGAAAATTATCTTTCTTTTCTCTCCTTGCGTTTTTTGCTATGGTAAATACTTACTAAGTTTTACTACAGGGTGAATGGGTTGTTTTCATGTAAGCTTCTTCTTATGAAATGATATGAACGGCGATATTGGTTAGTGTAATTTTTTATTTATTAAAAATAATTAAATATTTTTTTATAAGTAAAAAAAAGCGTGAAGCTAAAAGGTAATCTATTAGTAGGTAATCAGTATGTATTTGTCTAAAAATTAGCACAGGAAGAGTCTGTCGGCTTTAAGATCAAATATCTAGTAATATATACTTGAAAAAAAAAAAAAAAATTAAATATATATTATTATAATTAAATTGAACGGTCGTGGCGCAGTGGGAAAGCGTCTGACTGTAAACGTGACCGGTTGTGGGTTCGATTCCCACTCGGGAGACTGATTTTATTTAAAATATTTTCACTTCCTCGCTCTGGTAAAAAGACAAAGTGCGGCGTTGAGTTCCACCACTCACCAAGCAATGACTCGACTTCGGTAAAAAGTGAAGTGTGGAGTGTCTTAACACTAGGTACTTTCTGTCTACCCTACTACGCGGGATAACAAGCGTGAAGGTAAAAAAAAAATTGAACATATAAAATATATTAATTGATTGTAAATTATATAATTAATATACACATATACAATAATTAAACTATAATATCAATTAAAATTATAATTTAATTAAGTTTAATCATAAATAATCTTTGAACAGCGCCATCTGTAGAGAGCAGTTGTAATTTCTACTATACTATCATTTCCTTTCACACTACTAGATGGCCCTACAAGAAAAATAATGTTATTAAAAATACTATAATAATATTGGAGATGCCAATCTGGCACAATGGGGAAAATTTGCCCTTAGACGCGATGGGTGTTGATTCGATTTTCGTTTTTAAAAAAAATATTAAGATATTAGTAGAACGTAGTCGCAAATGAGAGTTTTGATAGAGTTTAAACTTTTTAGTCGATATTTTCAAAAAATTTAAAGTACAGTTTAAAGTATTAAATATTGTTATTTTTAAGATATGGATGAAATTATCTTTGTTCATTCTAGTATTTTATACCAAAATAAAAAAATAAGATTTTTTTTCTATGAAATAATGCAATGAGACCTTTTTCAAAAGACATATTAAAAAATATTTTAAATATTTTAACCATTTATCATTCTACTCTGCGGTATAAAAGCGTGGAGCTACATAAAAAAAAAACAAAAAAAAATGAAGACGAGGTTTTTAGATTTCTGAATATTCATTTGCATTTAAGATCTTAATATATGCCCACTCTGGTAAGAATTCTTGAATTCATCGGAAAACGGAGTATGGAGGGTCTTGACACTGAATGAAAGACCAGTGACGAGAACCTATATTATATTATTACGGCAAATGTGCAACGAGCATTTTTTGCCACACAATATATATATATATATATATATATATATATATATATATATATATATATATATATATATATATATATATATAAAATTACCACATAATTATTGAAAGCAGCAACAACGCGCTTACTCAATCATATTAAGCAAAGTATGAGTTATTGTGCAAAAATATATATTAAACTTAGAACGTGAAATTTATAGTTCCTAAAAATAAAAATCAGCAAAATATAGCTTCACGCTTTTATCCCGCATAGCAGAGTAGACAGGAAGTACCTAGTGTCAAGATATCCGCTTTCACAGAATGTGAGACATTGCGTGTTGAGCGGCGGAACTCAACGCCACACTTTGTTTTACCAGTGCTGAAGATTGATAATAATTTGAAATATACTCACTATCCCAAGTGGGATTGAACTTACAACCAATAGCTTTTACAGTCAGACGTTGTCCCACTGCACCTGTAAGCGTGAAGCTAAAAAATAATTATTTACAAGATTGATATAATTATATAGAAATAAAATGTATAATTTCATTTAAAAACATAATATTCATATTATATATTGACAGATACATTGAGTAATTGAAGGATTGATTTTTTTACATCGTTACTGTATTTCTTTCCTTTGAGATTGAACCCCAACTAACGTAAAGAGTAGTTACAAGCAGACCACTGCGCTTCCACAGTGTCGTTAATATTCACTTAAATTTCCATATAATATAAATTTATATTATTATCTCAAATCTCATAACTTATGCAACTTAAACAATAACTTAGAGACATGGCGACCATAAACTACGGTGGTCAGTTTAATTTCCGGTCCGTTATCCCGCGGGATATAGACTTGCTTATCGTTTCGGACGTGTTCATATATTTCGTATGTATAAACAATATAATCAAACATATATATATATATATATATATATATATATATATATATTAATTGATTGATTTATAAGAAAAACAGGCATTACAGCGTAGTGAACTGCGTCTGACTGCGTAAACACGATGTTTGTTATTCGATTTCCGCTCGAGGAAATTAAATTCATAAAGTAAATAATAATAAATTCTTTTAATATTTACTATTTTTAAAGTGTTATTCCACACTTAGGATTGAAAACATTTTTGGAAAAACATATAAAAATTTAAACGCAGTGGAATTACAATAATCCAAATCCTAAGTGTGGAATAACACTTTAAAAATAGTAATTATAAAAATAAAATAGCAATATCTCTTGTTAAACTATTATTTCTTGATAATCTTTAAGAAGTAAGAAAATTTGTAAAAATTTCTCTACAGAGATGCTAACAACATAAATAAGTTGTAACAAACGTATAAGAATTTCGACGCAGCTGGTAGTAGAACGCGTGGCTTAGCAGTTAGGGCCCTTGGACGGTATCTAAGAGGCGCGCGTTCAAATCCTGCTGCTTTCAAATTTTGATACGTTTTATCAAATATTTTGAGCTCTATTTTATATTTTAAATTAGAGAGAGATTCAGGTGACGCAGTTTGTATAGACGTTGTACACTATTAACGTCCCATTCTATTAGAAGCTACCGTTAGGCAAGTAATTAGATCAGCAATGATTTTAGGTTCGATTCCCATTCGGGGGCATTTATATATATATATATATATATATATATATATATATATATATATATATATATATATATATATATATATATATATATATATATATAAAAATTATTCTCAATTTCTTCGCTTTGGTAAGATAACGGGCGACGTTGAGTTTGTCACTAAACACGCAATGATTAAATTTCTTGAGGAAATCAGTCAACGGAGTGTCTTGACACTAGGCTGTCTCTGCTTATCCTATTACGCGTAATTCAACTGATAATATTCACAAAAACACAACAAACCGTAAAAATATGCTTAAATAATTTTGATTTTTAATAGATTTGAATCTGTAACCCCGATTCATATACTAATAAATTGTCGATATATGGGGTTTCCCAATAAGAACGATATGTTTTGAAATTGAAATAAAACATGTAATAAAGGTTCGAATTTCGTGTTTAATGGCTTTATTTGATAGGAAATTTTATGCTATTTATGATTTAAACAAAATATCGTTCAAATGACTGTATTAACGTATATATAGTATATATGTTAGTATGTCGGTTATTTGCAGCTTTAAAATAAGAACAATAGTGGATTGTTTTAGTTTTTTTTTAACTAAATTTAATAAAATATTCTGATATAATTTTAAATGTATATACATTTTAATAACACCAACCGCACACTTCCTCTCTGAGCACTCATAATAACTATGTACCTGTTAGCAATTATATTGAATAATTTTAATAAAAGTGAAAATTTATACGAAATTGCAAATAAAGTTGAGGCCGGTCGTGGCGCAGTGGACAGCATCTGACTGTAAACGCGATTGTTTGTAGGTTCGATCCTCACTCGGGGGAGTGATTATATTTAAATTATTTTCACTTCCTCACTCTGGCAAAGACAAAGTGCAGCGTTGAGTGCCACCACTCAAAACGCAATGTCTCGACTTTGGTGGAGAGTGAAGTACGGAGTGTCTTGACACTAGATACTTTTTGTCTCACTAGATACTGTTTGTTTTTGTGTGCTATGCGGAATAAGAGTCGAAGATCGAGTTCAGTGGAATGCTATTGCATACCTATGTCCAACAGTGGACGGGAAAAGGGGTGATGGTGAGCATGGTGGTGGTGGTGGAAGTGGTGAGGGTGGTCGTGGTGGTGATGATGATGATACTCCACTTTACACTCTATTGTATAAACATTGTGTATGACGATAAAATCTAGCGACGTGTTTTACATATTATCAGTTATACATCAATACGTCAGGAACAAATATTCAGATTAAATTTTTGAAAATTATACTGATCGAAAAGTATGAAATTTAGTATGGTTAAAGTTGATTTGTAGATTCATAATAATACATTAGAAATAATCAAATAAATTTTATAAAAAGTAATTTGTTTGAAATAAACTCGTATAAAATAAAATATCCGTTTCTATGGCAACGCGTATATAACGTGTTAACCGGAAATCAAAATATAATAGTAATATTCCTAATAAAATTATCACCTCACTATGTTTTTAATAAAGACTAAAAATTTAAAAAGAAATAACAAACGTACAAACACACAACCAAACAAAAATTCCATATACATATCAAATATCGGATATTACGCGCGAAAAAATACATATATAACATTTGAAAACCGGATCTAATTATATAACGGTTATTAATATCCTATCCTGCCAGTGTATCCTGACTGGCAGGATGTGGGGTGAAGCGTGAACACTGTTCCTTCTGTCTTCAACTGAATTCTTACTGAGAAGGTTGGCGGGAGAGACGTCACGCGCTCACGATGGATATTAAAATTTATATAAGGTGTGTAATAAGATATATAGTTAAAGTATTACGGAATTGACTGGGTTCTAGGTTCGAATTTAAAAAAAAAAATTGTTAAATAGTTTTTTTTTATAATATTATATTTTTTGTTCGGAATTTGATGAATTATCTAAGTATATGGTAACGCCACCGTAGCTCAGTGGTGTAGTGTGTAATTGTGACCGTGTCGGTTATTGTTTCGATTCCAGTTCGAAGTAATGAATATATATGCAAATAAATTTTATTTCCCCACTCTAATAAGCAGAGGCGCGGCGTTAAGTTCCGTCTCGTAACTCGACTATCTCATAGATGGGTGAAAGTGTTAACCTAGTGAGGAATTCTGTGCAGCTATTTAAGCTTTTATCCCTCATAGCAGCGTCGACAAGAAGTGTTTAGTGTCAGAACACTCCATACTCTGCTTACCGCTGAATTCGAGACATTGTGTGTTGAGTGGCGGAACTCAACGCCGTGCTTGATCTTATTAGGGTGAGGAAATGGAAATAATTTAATTATAATCTTTCCCCCTAATTGTGCTCGACAACCGATCGCGTTTACAGTCACATGCTGTCCCACTGCGTCATGACCGGCCTCATATCTAATTTAAATATGTATTTTATTGTAATAACCGTAGTGTCTTCACGTTGTACCTAATCGCTACAAGCGTCAACGTGAATGGGGATCTGTTTTCGAAAGCAACGAAAAGCAAAGCGGATGAGAAAAATTTACAAAACAGCGTGTTTGACTTCATCATAGTGGGAGGTGGCACTGCTGGGTGTGTGCTCGCCAACCGGCTGTCAGCAGTTGCTGACTGGAAGGTAAAGTGATGTGCAGTCTTCAATTTATTACTAAAAGAGTCGTTATAATGAAATAGATTTAAGAAAAATTTATATATTTTCTGTTGTATTTTTAAGGGACGTCTTTGTAACAAATATTAATCGAATTCTTAATCGAAATTTTAGTTTAAATGTGTTTTTTGAGTATGAATATAAATATTATAATATCTCTAGTATAATATTTAAGTACAAAATAAAATAGTTTTAGCTTATTATGTTGTTTACCGTAAGTTCTAATTGACATATGATAAATTTTCCAAGATCCTAGTTCTTGAAGCCGGAGATGAAGAGAACATTGACTACAGCATCCCCGGAGTACCCACCAAAGAGTTTCGTCCCATTTTGTGGAACTTCCGTACCGAAAGAAATGGATTTTCATGCTTGTCCAGATCCGGGGGAAGTTGTGAAGTAAAAACGGGAAAAGTTTTGGGAGGTTCTAGTGTCACTAACGATATGAAGTACACGAGAGGATCAAAGAAAGACTATGACGCTTGGCACAGTAACGGAGAAATGGGATCCTTGGATTGGAAGTTTGAAAACTTGATCGAGCATTTCAAATCTTCTGAAGATAACGGTGAGAAGAAATATTTTATTATTAATATATTGTATTTACGTATAGAAAAATAAATTAGAATATAAATATATTATAAATTAGAATTAAAATATTATGATGATTTTATTTGATTTTTTAAATTAAAATAATATATTTTAAATGTTTTATATTTTTTTGTAACATAAGTACAATTGTATTACATTTTCTAGGTGATTACGACGTCCTCATGAATTCTTTCTACCATTCTCGCGGTGGAGAAATGCATGTACAAAGATTTAAATACATTGACCGTTATATGGAACTATTTATGGGCGCATTCGCAGAATTAGGATTTCGGTCTATTGATATTAATACAAATGTACCAGAAGCCGCTTTAAACAATCAGTTTGTTATGTTTAACAATACTCGTTTAAGTACAAATAGTGCTTTCCTTAAGCCAGTTAGACATAGGAAGAATTTAATAGTAAAGACAAAAGCTACAGTTACAAAATTAATTATCGAAGAACAAGAAAAAACTGTAGAAGGAGTTATTTATGAAATAGAAAAAGGCAAAGAACAAGCAGCGTATGCCAAAAAAGAAACTATTTTAACTACAGGTGCTATCAACAATGTAAGATTACTTCATCTGTCAGGTGTAGGACCTGCATTGGAACTAAATAAGCACAATATATCTGTAAAAGTTGACCTCCCAGTAGGAGCCAATTATCAAGACCAAGTGACGACCGGTGGCTTAGCATTTTCTTTAAATGAGGTACCAACATTCAGTGAAAATCAAATTATAGAAGATTTCAAAGTTTGGTTTCAAAATAGAGGAGGGCCGTTAGCGTCTAGAGGTATCAACCAAATATCAGCTTTTATTCAACTTTTTGAAAATAAAAATGGACCAGATGTGGAGTTATCTTTAGAAGGAAATTACATTCGAAGTGACAAATTTATGCTTACCAATGTAAGTGTACATACGGCTGAAGAGTCAAGCTTACCGCTACCGTATTATAATTTAGTGATCGTTAATCCAGTACTATTGAAACCTAAAAGTAAAGGCAAAGTAACCTTAAACAAAAGAAATCCCAAATATGGCCGACCTGTCATACAAGCAAATCTTCTAAAGGAATCCGGAGACTTAGATGCAATTATTGACAGTGTGGATATAGCTTTACAAATGCTTGATACAAAAGATATGAAAAAAGCAGAAATCAAGTTAGCTCCACTAGATTTATTCCCTTGTGATAGATTACAAAACCGTGATCAGTGGAATTGTATAGCGAGACATTATACGAAAGCATTAGGTAACCCTATTGGCACGTGTCGTATGGGTGAAAACCGAACTACTTCTGTTGTCAATTACGATCTAAAAGTACACGGTCTTGAAAGAATTAGAATAGTTGATGCTTCGGTGATGCCAACACATGTACGGGGAGGTATATATATACCCACCGTCATGATTGCTGAAAAGGCAAACAAATTGATAATGAAAGACTGGAAAGAGACTAAAAACAACTTTTTATAGTATTTAGATTATTTAAAATAATGTTACGCTTAGAATTATATATTTAAGTAAAATAAAAAATATTAGTACCACGTTGTTTTTATTAAGTCACTAGCTTTTTCAGCTATCATTATAACTGGAGCTGCAGTTGATCCTCTCGTTATCTTAGGTATTATAGATGCGTCCACGACTCTTAGGCTTGCCACGCCATACACTCTTAAATCATGATCTACTACAGACTCAGGGTCCTTCGCTGGACCCATTTTACATGTTCCAACATAATTATGCAGTGGGGCTGTAAACTGTCTTATTATACACGACCAAAACTCTTGTGAAACACGTTCATATTCTTTGCATTGGTTGTTTAGTATTAACCGAGGATCAAATTCAATATCGGCTGACCGAAATATTTCTGTGTCAAAGAGTCTGACAACTTCTTGTATCCCTTCTAATATTTTCTTCTCATCAGTAGGATCTTTGAGAAAGTTAGGATAAATTAAGGGCATTCCAAATATAGGATTTGTGGCGTTCAGCATAACTTGGCCTCTGCTTTTAGGCGTCAATAGGGACGTACAAATGTCTATTCTATCGTAATACATATTTGAATTGTGTCCGCGAAATCTAAATTCTATATCCGGTGTTCCTAAAATTTCCGAAACAGTACTTTCGAAGAAAGCAACAACTTGAAAGTTTGCCGACAGTGGTCCCAAACCTTTTGAATAATAAGTTGTGATATCTTTTAGTTTCTCTGGAAATTTGCAAGTTGTTGCTGTTTTACTCAGTTTTATTACGGGAAGGCAAACAGACAGATGATCCTGGAAATTACTTCCAACTGGTAAATCATATATAGCTTTAATATTAAGGTATTCTAAATACTCTTTTGGTCCAATGCCGGATTGCATTAAAATTTTTGGTGAATTTATAGCACCAGCGCTTATAATAATTTCCTTAGAAGCTTTCACTGTTGTCTTTGTACCATTTTTTATATATTCTATTCCTACCGCCCTAAAACTATCTCTAGTGTCTTCAATTATTATCCTAGTCACAAGAGCTTGTGTTATTATATTGATATTTGTTCTTAATTTTCTAATGGGTTCAATAAACGCTGTGTACGTACTCACACGTTCCCCAAAGTACGACATAGTCTGTATCCGCATAAAGCCTAACTGATTCCGCCCATTAATATCAGTATAATTGTAACCGAGTTCATTTAGCGCACTGAGTAGGACATCACCGTTCTCGTCGACATACGGATAACGCCCCACGTCTAGTGGCCCTTGCGTAGAGTGGAAGAATTTATTCTTTGATATATCCTTGTCGTAATTCCCCTCTGAGTACTTAAAGTAGGGCAGCACTTGGCTAAAACTCCACCCTTCATTGCCGTTAAGAGCCCATTCGTCGTAATCCGCGGGACTGCCTCTCATGTACGCCATGTCGTTAATTGTAGACGTTCCCCCGACGACTCTACCTTGCACTACCTCGCAACCTTTTATGTGACGGTTTTGACAAAATCTGAAATGCATTAAAATACTTAAATTAGCTTTTATCTGAAGCACAGTCTTCTGGATAGTATTTATTATAGCACAAAAACACTCTAGTATCGATAATTTTTTACTTCATAGAAATAGTTACATGTTATTATTATTATCTTTTTTTATTTTTAAATGTTTCAGTTTACGTTTTATATAACTACACTTTCTTCTTAATAAGTATTTATAATATGAATATTTAAAAAAAATGGTATACGTTATGTCTAGCTAATCTTTATGGGAACAAATAGAAAATGCCTTTTAATTAAGTTATAATAGCTTTAATTCAATTAAACTCAAGCGGTAATTAAAATAATGTATAATTAAAATATCTACCCTTTCTTTGGCCTCATGGAATATTGCCAGTCCAGAGCAGAGCCCTTAAATTCGCTGGTAAGGCCTGGAATTAAGGTGATTTTCGGCTCTTCAGGACCAGCTTCTAAGAGTAGAACCTGCAAATTTGTTTTTATCGTCATGAGCATCTTTATGAACTTTAGATTTGAGATTCGAAATAAAGGGCAAATAAATAAAAAAAATACTTTTATTGTTTGATTTTTAGACATATTTTATATTATTTAGTAAATCTAATTTTAAAGAGGCCGGACGTGGCGCAATGGGACAGCGTCTGACTGTAAACGCGATCGATTGTGGGTTCGATCCCCACACAGGGGAGTGATTTACGCTTCCTCACTCTGGCAAGACAAAGTGCGGCATTGAGTTCCAACACACAACACACAATGTCTCGAATCCGGTGGAAAGCAAAGTACGGAGTGTCTTGATACTAGGTACTTTCTGTCTACCCTGCTATGCGGGATGGAAGCCTGAAGCTAATTTAAAATCTTGGTTGAAGTGTCACATTTAAAGAAGAAGGTATATTGTTTGTTTCCAATATGTTATTTTTTCATTAATAACGTAACGTAAAACAAGAATGTGGAATCCCTTTTTATAAAAAATAGTTATAAATTGTATGGATTTCATATAGAGATATTGTATATGAATTACTACTGCATTTATTTGATACACATTTTTGCACACGTTGTTAAGATTTATGTATAAATAAAAAAATATATAAATGTACCTTCCACTTCCGGTTTTCCGACAGCCTGCTAGCAACCACACAGCCAGCTGTACCTCCGCCCACAACTATGAAATCATAGTCCTCCCTCTCGTCACTGTCATTGTTGTCATAATACACGAACTTATTTCTATAAGCTTTTCTAATTTTCGAATCGACAGTAGCTTTATCGTTTTCTTTTATAAATTCTTCGTTTTTCTGAAAATAATCCGGTCTATCTCCAATATGCCCATATAAGGTGTGGATCAAAGAGATCAGGAGGATAGCAGTGGGGGCGCATTCAATGTGTCCGTCGCATGGGTTGCAAAAATCATCTGTATTGTTACTGGTTAGTGTCATTTCATTTTTATCTTCTATAGAGTCTCCTTCTATTCCCAATTTTTCCGACACAGATAATAAAATGTTAATTTTAAAAGTATTTTTCACATTATTTCTCTGTTGCAATCACAATAAAATGATTATTCCGAGCAAAAAGAATGTGCGCCTTCAGTTTGTTTATCATTTCTTGTTACGTATATAAACATACGTAACTATTTAAAGAACAGTTTGTCTGTTCGTTGTAAAATGAACGCAAATAATCTGGTTTCTTCTCAAACTATTTCCTTTTGAAGTTTTGACATGACACATTTGTAACTATTTTTTTTTAAATTGTTGTTTAATGTTTTTTTTTTATAAAATTTAATGTACTAAAGAATGGGTCTGTATTGTTTCCTTATTGTTATTTATTTCTCATTTACAAATAATTATAATCGGCTACACAAAACTTATTTTAATGTTATTTAGTACTAATGTACGCCAAATATAGAAAGTATAATTTTTTTCTTGCTGTTTTTGTACTAAGTTGATCTCAACTATATGTACGTCAGAAAAAGAAGAAAGATTATTAAGAAATAATCTTCTAACAAGAGAGATTGCTATTTTATTTTAATATTTTGCTATTTTAAAAATGTTATTCCACACTTAGGATTAGAAAACATTTTTGAGTAACAAACGTATAAAAATTTCAACGCAGCCGGTAGTAGAACGCATGGCTTAACGGTCAGAGCGCTTGGACGGTATCCAAGAGGCGCAGGTTCAAAATCCGCTGCGTCCAAAATTTAATACGTTTTTCCAAAAATGTTTTCTAATCCTAAGTGTGGAATAACACTTTAAAAATAGTAAATATTATAAGTGTAAATTACAAAACCTTCTATCTTCTATATAAAAAACGAAAACAGAAAAAAATACTGTACAAAAATCAAGTAAACCCATACAAACACATTATAGATCATTTGTTGTTCAGTTTATACTTATATATATACACATTGTGGCATTGTTTCTGCGCCGGTATTTCATTGCTTAATAGTTTCTAATGAATTCTTCGCGTGCGCTCTTTTCAGATTTCTAAGAAGGCATAATAAAATGGCAATCATGTAAAGTGGTGAATGTATCCGGCTTTTACTAACGAGGTAAACGAGTTGAGCGTGAAACGGGATTATTAAATACACATATTGTATTCATGATTGGGTGGATTTGAACCCGTATCTCTTTGATATTGTCTAACTCTAGTCAATGAACGCTAATCTATATACTATCATTATATATCATACTATCATTTTTGTTATTATTCTATAATATATGTACTATATTTTTTTTAACTTCACGCTTTTATCCCGCATAGCCCTGTAGACAGAAAGTACGTAGTATCAAGAGGAAAGCGAAGCACAGAGTGTGCTTCGCTTTGCACTGAATTCGAGACATTGCATATTGAATGGTGGAATTCAACGCCGCACTTTGTCTTACCAGAAAGTGGAAGTGAAAACAATTTTAAATATATTTTAAAGGTACAATTATGATTTTAAAGTAATATGTTATAATTGTAATAATTATAATAAATTATTAACTCTACGATAATCATTTATCAAATTCACTCATAGAATTGATACAAAAGATTAACAAATATCTATTGAGCATATATCACATTTAGTATTGTTAAAGATAAGCGCCTGATAAAAATATAAAAGCAAATACACCTCTGCGTGTAAGCCTCTGTTATTCTTACAAGGAGAAACATTCATAACATGATTATAACAAGGCCATCGAGGATTATTGATGTACCAACACTGTCTGACTGTTAAAGATCATGTTCCAATCCCCTTTCAGGGTATGATTATATTTTTTTCAGCTTCACGCTTTTATCCCGCATAGCAGGAAAGACAGAAAGTACCTAGTATCAACACAATCCGTACTTCGTTTTCCACCGAATTCGAGACTTTGCTTGTTGAGTGGTGAAACTCAATGCCGCTCTTTGTCTTTATCAGAGCAAGGAAGTGAAAATAATTTAAATCACTCCCCCGAGTGGGGATCGAACCCACAACCGATCGCGTTTATAGTCAGACGCTGTCCGACTACGCCACGACCGGCCGGACCGGATTATATTTTAATATTTGTACATTTTTCTCCTCTGGAAAGTTAAATAAAGAAACCTACCTTGAATAATTGTAAAAATAAAGAAACCTACTATAAACTGTAAAAAAAATATTTTGTGTCATAAATGAAGTGATTGTAAAGATTAATTCAATATGCTAGTTAGAAAAAGCGTTAAACATGGAGTGAGTAAAATTTTATTAATTATATATACAGAACAGCAAAACGGTGGCCCCCGTGGCTTAGTGGGATAGTGTTAGGAAATGCTATCGGATGTGGATTCATTGCTCACTTAAGGAAACGATAATAAAAAACGAAGCGTTAAGATCCGCCACTCATCTATGTACTATGTCTTGATTTTTGGCGGAAATTAGTGAACGGTGTATCGGCTTGACTTTAGATGTATCTGGCTGTCACGATAAGCGGGATAAAACGCGAAGCTGTAAATAAGAAAAAGAGAAAATACGCTTTAAGATTTATATAAAAAAAAAACAACTCAACAATTTGCAATGTAGTTTCCTGATAAGAATTATCAAAGTATAAAATATAACGCAAAATTTTAGTACTTTATGACGAGTAACTACACGAGCAAGGTGTGCAATTTCATGGTAACTTAAATTGTTATAGCCCGAGTTAAACCTCGCAATAAACCTGTAACAACTCTACGGCTTACGCCTTACATTATTAACATTGTTTTAATGGAGCTTGCTATATTTCTATGATAAACGATTTTTTTTTCTAGAAAATTCTTACACATGAAAGCTTACACATTGTATAGTATGATTACACATTGAGTATAATTATACATTATGATGCAAGGTTACATGTTTAAAAAACACATGACAAGACATATCTCTATAAATATCAAGAAGGTAGATTTGAGACTATCGTGGCACAGTGGTACAACCTCTGATATTATAATATTGGTTATTGGTTCAATTCTCAGATGAAAGGAATATTTAAATATATATTTATAGGAATATTTAAATTTTATAATATTTTGACGTGATTTGCGCGTTCTGGTGGTGTTGAGCTCCACCATTCAAGAATTAGAATGTCTTGAAATCGAGCAGAACGTGGAAACTTTAACATACAGTGTTAAATCCGACACAGCCGGTAGTAGAACGTATGGCGTAGAGGTCAGAGCACTTGTACGGTATCGGTATAGGCGCGGGTTCGGATCCCATTGCGTTAAAATTTTTATACGTTTTTTTAAAACAATGTTAACATATAGTGTTTTTAAAACTAAAGAAAAAAAAGTTCTGGTAAAAACGAAATGCGGCGTTGAGTTCCACCTCCCAGTACGCAATATCTCGAATTCAGTGGAAAGCGAAGTACGGAGTGTCTTGACACTAGGTACTTTCTGTCTACCCTGCTATGCGGGATAACAGCGTGAAGCTAAAAAAAATGATAAACTCTAGCAGCCAGTCGTAACACAGTGGGACAGCGTCTGACTTTAAACGCGATCGGTTGTAGGTTCGATTCCCACTCGGAGGAGTGATTATATTTAAATTGTTTTCACTTCTTCACTTTGTTAAAACAAAATGTGGCGTAGAGTACCACCAGCCAACATACAATATCTCGAGTTCGATTGAAAGCGATGAACGGAGTGTCTTGACACTAGATACTGTCTGTCTACCCTGCTACGCGGGATAAAAACGTGAAGTTTAAAAAAAGATAAACCCTGTGTATTATTATATGTGTATTTTCTTACACAAGATGTTATAAAAAAGACCACCTATAAAGTAATTTTCTAATTCAAGCGTCTCTACAATTGTAGAGATCAGTATCAGCCAGTGGTTGCGGTCACATACCAAATTATAATGCAATTTTGTTTTGTCACGAACTCATTAGCGTTTGAACTATTATACTTGGATGCGAGTGGTTTTGATCTTCCAGTGATTTACTCATATAATTTTTTTTAGAAAAGACAGAAAGTACCTAGTGTCAAGACTCTCCGTACTTCGCTTTCCATCGAATTCGAGACATTACGTGTTGAGTGGTGGAACTTAACGCTGCACTTTGTCTTACCAGCGTGGAAGTGAGAATATCCCCGAGTGGGGATTGAATCAACAACCGATCGCGTTTACAGTCAGACGCTGTCCCACTGCACTCTACCGGCTTCAAATTTTGCTTTTGTTTATTATTTTATAATAAAAAGAAAATAGCTCTCTTTTATATAGATTTTATTTATTTTACCAGAGGTTTTCTTGACATCTAAAATAAATATATGGAGCCTTACCGTAGTATTTTTTTATTAGCTTCACCTGGAGAGCATGGGAGACAGGAAGTACCTAGTATCGCACTCCCTCTACTCTGCTTTTCACCGAATTCAAAACATTGCGTGTTAAGTGGCAGAACACAACGCCGTAGTGGCGTAACTCAGTGCCTTATTTATTTTATTAACTTCACATTTCTAGAACATTATAATAAAAAAAAACATTTACTATCAGCATTTTTTCTGCTTACAATTTTCGTAAAAAGTATCAACAGTTATTCCTTCATGTTATTTAGGCGCTGTATGAACTACAATATATTTTAAATATATGTAAACATTTTTCTAAACTTCTTTATTTTACATACGGCATTATTGTACAATGTTAAAGTACTTTTTTATAAGAAATAACATAAATTGTCTTATAATTACATAGTTTTAGCGTTTTCAAGTTGTGTTTGAGACGTTATTATTTTGGTGAGATAAATCATTTGGAACTAATCATTTGGAAAACGTTTTGAGACATCACGTTCAGTGTGCCGTGAGAAACAGAAACAATGCTCAATTACACGAGATCGACACTGTGCTACCTGCGCGAGTAGAGCACGTCTTACTGAACACGTTAGTTATGGGTTCAAATCTCTCAATAAACTGCACTCTCTTAAGGATTATATAATAAAATGGAATAATAAAAAATATTCCAGAAAAATATTCAGACCATATATAATGTAGTATGATACTAATAATAAAAATAACAAAAAAATCTGTCGAATAAATACATGTTATAAATTTATATGATGATTTGAATTGAGGATAACACAGAGTTGTGTTACGCTGCAGTGTTCTTTAAGTCTTTTCTTTTAACTAAATGACACAAATATATTATATTTTCTCAGTTTCTAAATTAAAATTTTATTTCTATTCTGTTCTGAACGTTACGGTTAGAATATTATAAATTATAATATATAGCAGTTAAAATTAGAACAAGCTTTGGGTCAATTTTACCAAAACCAGTGGTATATAGACATTTTTGACTATATTGTCCACAGGGACGGTCATCGTTTGTAGTGGGATATAATTATATAAATTTTGTTAAACCATTTGTAATAATAAAAATAATTAATATATAACTGGCATTTTAACATAAATAACACGATCCAAGCGATGTGTTACGGTACAGCCGCCCGAATGCGGTGTAAGCCTTTTATTGCCAAAATTTAAACGTGGGACATAAAATTTTAAAGCGATTTTAATCCGTGCAATACGAAACGAACGATAAAATAACAATAAAACGTTGGCGATCCTCTCATTATTTTAATAGAGAAATTAGTCGGACCCCACGCGAGCGTGGCTAGCGAAGACTCGTGTTTTTAATGTCCAATACTGTTATCATTGGACCGGATGTTGCGGGTGATGTTGTGAAGTGTCTGAATGACATGTTGATGTTTGGAGCAAAATTCATATGGAAAAAAGTTACTTGGAAAGTACTTATAATTGTAAATTTAATTTTGCTTCATTCACTGGACGATTCTGATATGTAATGTAATGGTGTAACTTTCAAATACAATTTATTATTATATTTGGGCACACTAAGAGAATGAGTGATGAAAGAATGGTAAGAAAGGTTTATGAAGCAGAGGTCAGTGGTGCGAGAGGTCGGGGTAGATCTCGATGGACCTTCTAAAACACAGCATCGAATATACTGGAAGAGGTCACGTAAAAAGCATGAAGACCCCTCGAAAGGCATGTATCAAGAGGATAATGACTGTGGTCGAGGTGAAAGAGGTATGCGCGGACCGTAGCGTTTGGCGCTCCGTACTCTGTGACAATCCCGCAAGGGATAAAGTGTGAAGATAAAAAATATATATGTTGTTATTTATATAATAAAAATAAAAACAAACAAAACATTTCAACGAATTTTAAAAGTAAGCGAATGTATTTTTATAAAATTAGTTGAAAACAAGAAAAGTGTGAAAGTCAGAGTGGAATGTAGAGTTCCAGTTGACATTTAAAATAGATTTTCTTTTCAATCGATAACTATCAGGTTACAATAACTAACTTTTCTATCCTTCTTCATGTGTTCTTCATAAAATGTGAATTTGGCGAAGTGATTTGTGCTCTACTAGCACATTTGAAGCGTCATTATTAAAGAATTAATAAAAGTCAATGAGCAGTATATATCTTATTATTATTAATACTGAGTTAAGGTTAAATATGTTTTGTATATAGAAGCTTTGTTTTAGAAAGACGTTATTTTAGTCTATAAGAAATAATTGTACTATTATTGTAAAAATAAAATAACCATATTGTATTTTCATATCAATAAAGACATTTTTAAAATCAATTAAAGAACTAAACCGAATAATCGAAAGTGTTAATAACACAGAAAATTAATCGATTATTGCATTCGTATATAAAATATTGACAAAAACATTAAAACAACGCGTAACGGCCACCACAAAGGCTTACCGCCAGCATTCATTCTAATAAAGTTAGAGCGTAGGGATTAGTCGAGTGCGTTCTGTGGATTAACATTGGTTTAAAATGTATGTAAAATTCTATTATTTATATGTATAAACGAATTTAATTTTGAAATATCTAAAATATATATAGCATACAGATATTATATTCGGTTTAAAGACATTTATTTCTCAAAAAGAACACAAAAGTTCACTTATAATAAGAAATTACAATCATATTTTCTTGAGGGTACATTTAAAAGTCTGCCTTATGAATAATATACAGTAAAATAAAATGTTGCGGGTAGTGATATTACACAAACATGTTTAGGTAGGGGTTACATTAACTTATAAATTATTTTGCACATATTCCATTACACGTTTTTTGAATATAGGAAAACTCTTGCTATTAATGATTAGGTCTGATAGTTTATTATAAATTTGAACTCCTTCAAATAAAATGTTTTTCTTTCCATAGTTGGTTCTGGTTTTTGGAAGTTCTAGTTTATTACGTTTCCTAGTGTGGTATGTATGTGTTTTTTTATGAAAGTGTAATTGTGAATGTGTTTTATTTGTTATTATTTTTCTAATCAACATGCAGGTTTTTAAAGTGTATAATTGATTTATATTAAGAAATTTTGTTTTTTTGTATAATTCAGCGGATGGCGTCATATAATCATATTTATAAAGAACTTTAATAATTTTATTTTGTAAGGTTTGTAATGACTTTATGTTAGACTTCGCAGCAGTTCCCCATATTTCAATAAGATATTCGATATGAGGTTTCACTAAAGAATTATAAATAATAGGACGAATTTTATTAGGTATACATAAAGAAATCTTACGTAGTGCTCGTATCAAAGGGGATATTTTATTTTTAAGATGATCAATATGGTATTGCCAGGTTAACTTGCTATCCATTATAAGACCTAAATATTTTTCATGCTCAGTTTTATTTATTGGCTCGTTAAAAATTGTTAGTTGGTCATGATTTGGTATATTTTTATTTTTAGGCGCGAAGATAATATATGATGTCTTTTTGGTATTAATAGTTAATAAATTAGAAAGAAACCATTCGCTAATAACATTTAAATCACGTTGAGCTACGTCAATTATATTTTTAATGTTATCACCAAAGTAAAATAAGCTTGTGTCATCCGCATACAGAGTTATATCTCCAGATAAATTAATGTTACTAATGCTATTTATATAAATTAAAAATAATAGCGGTCCCAAGATAGAGCCTTGTGGTACTCCATATGTTAACGTTGCGGGCTTACTTTGAAATTTTCCGATTTTAACAATTTGCTTGCGACGATGTAAATATGATTCTAAAATTTTGATTGCCGAACCTGTTATACCTTCCTTATGTAGTTTTTGTAATAATAAATTATGGCTGACCGTGTCGAAAGCCTTTTTTAAATCGATAAAGATACCTAGAACGATTTGCTTACTATCCAACGCGTTTTTAATTTTGGTGACAATATCCACAGTTGCTGAAAGTGTATTAGATTTCGGACGAAAGCCAAATTGTTGACTAAAAAAGAAGTTTTGTTTATTGAGGTAGTTATAAAGACGGACATATATTAATTTCTCTAAAATTTTTGACAAAACTGGTAAAACAGATATCGGCCGATAATTCCCCGGATCTGCTTTACTTCCGGATTTATAAACTGGCGTAACTTTAGCAATTTTTAAACTTTCGGGGAATTTGCCTTGTGTAAGATATTTGTTAAAACAGTCAGTAAGATTATCTAGAATAAAGTATTTTATACACTTTATATCTTTTACGCCGATGTCATCAATGCCTTTACTTGTGTTTACGTTCAACTTGTCAATTATTTCACCAACCTCTTTTTTTGTGGTGGGTGCAAATGACTGAATAGTGTTATTTTGTGAATGTGAAAGACTGGTGAAAGAATGAAAATTTCGATGATATGATTGGGGTATTTTACTTGCTAAATCCGAACCAACAGTGGAAAAGAAATCATTAAAAAGTTGACAAATCTCATAAGGATTATTTACTACTATATTGGAATCTCGAACAAGATTTGGAGGCATGATATTTATCTTATATTACCGTACTTAAAGTTAGATTTAATATTTACTATTTTTAAGGTGTTATTCCACACTTAGGATTAGAAAACATTTTTGAAAAAACGTATAAAAATTTGAACGCAGCAGGATTCGAACCCACGCCTGGACGGTATCCAAGAGGCGCGGGTTCGAATCCCGCTGCGTTCAAATTTTTATAGGTTTTTTCAAAGATGTTTTCTAAAGTTAGATTTATTAAAAATAGAGTTAAATAGAATGCTCTCTGTTTTGAACTAATTAAGAATAATCCAAAAAAATTAAAAAAAATAAAATCAAAAAGCAGATTTTCGTTAAACTCTGCATAAAAGTGTAAACAGTGTGAACTTAATATCAACACTTGTATTCAAAGTTCTTGTATTCAAAAGACTGCATGCTGAAAAATAGAGCTCATGAAGGTACTTTGTCTTACCAGAATGATTAATGGGAAAAACATTCTAATATCTCTTCATTCTCATTATCATTCTCTACTGTTTAGAGTCAAGGGCTGCCTGTGCTGTGATAATCTTAGAGCCTAAAAAATATTTTAATTTAAATTTGACTCAAAATTTAAATATTTTAGTTTTTTTTTCTATTTTTTTAGTTTCACGCATTTAATACGCATAGCAGGGTAGATAGAAAGTCCATAGTGTAAAAACCCTCCGTATTCTAATTTCCGCTGAATTCGGGACAGTGACGGAACGTGTTGAGTGACGGAACTTAACGCCGCGTTTTGATCCAGAAGCGATGAAATGAAAATAATATTAATATAATCAATCTCCCCCCAAGAATTGAAGCCACAATCGATCGCGTTGATCAGACGCTATCCCACTGTGCCACAACCGGCCTCCAAGTAATAATATTTTAAAATTAATTGTACAGTCAACTTAGGTGGTCTTCGTAAATAATCCCTATTTAATTCTTTACTATTAGTAGATACATATATTTTTTTTTGTTAAACAAAACCTTTAAATACGGAAATGGTCTCTAGCAGCGACAAATCGAATTTTAATCGATTCTTCTTATAAATCGATTTTGTCGTCACGCCTGTACTTAGTGGAGCGATTAGTTGACCGCATCCGATAATATCTATGGTAATTTAAGTATAACATTTTTAATTAGATAATTTAATATTTTTCACACTATTTAGCACAATTAATACGCTTTTAATTGAGGCCGGTAGTGGCGCAGTGGGACAGCGTCTGACTGTAAACACGATCAGCCTGATTCACACTTGGGAGAGTGTTTATATATTAATTATGGTCACATCTTCACTCTGGTAAGACAAAGAGAGGCGTTGAGGTCACTCAACACGCAATATCTCGAATTTGGCGGAAAGCGAAACATGGAGTGCCTTGACACTAGGTACTCTCTGTCTACCCCGCTATGTGGCATAAAAATGTGTACTGTTCTAATTTTAGTAAATATTTACTGTCGAAGTGAGTATTAAAAAAGCCAGAACCAGAAGCGAGAAAATGAAAATATTTTTAAATATAAGCATTCCCCCCCAAGTAGGAATCGAACCCACAACCGACCTCACAGTCAGACGCTGTCCCATTGCACCATGTCCAGTATCCAATATAAGACTAACGTACCCTGCATTAAGGAAATAAAGATAACCAAATAAAGTAAAATAATAACGAAAAACATCAATAACTCTAAGAAAATGTATCAGACGTATCAATTATGTTTTTTTCTAAACATATTTAGTTAAGAGTAATGACTTTAGGGTTATCTATTATTCGTGTAAAGCATTTCGTCAAGCGCCGCCCACTGAGAGCGCTATAATGCTGTAGGTACACGAGCAAACGAAATTTGAAGAATTATATATATTATTGTAATAACCTATTTGGTATCTGTGATTATATTATACAAAACCAAAACTATTTTGAGGCCGGTCATGGCGCAGTGACTGACTGTAAACACGATAGGTTGTGGGTTCGATTTTCACTCGAGGGAATGATTAAATTTGATTTAATTCCTCGCTATAGTAAAACAAATTGCGGCGTTAAGTTCCATCACTTAACAGTAATGTTTCGAAATTGTTGGTAAGCTTACGAGGTGTCTCGGTATTTCCTGTCGATCCTAACATGAAAAGAGCATGAAGATGAAAAATATATAATTTGTGTGTGTATACTATATGTGCAGTAATCATTTTGCCTGTAGCTAGTAAAAGACACAGTAATTTAATATGTTATTCAAGTTCTAAATTTCTCGTTGCCATAGCAACTAAATTCTTACTTCATATAAACATGTCCACTACACTATTAAGTATATAATGTATACTTCACTTATGTGAAATTTTGTATGAATAGTTTCTTTAATGACGTTTTCAAATATTTTCTGTTACAAATAATATCAAAGTAACTTTAAACAAAATTAAACTAATTTTTAAAATTAGAAACAGATAATCAATTAAAAAAAAAAAAAACAAATATTATTTACAACTTACCTGATATCGTCACAGTGCTTGCAGAATTACATACACAATACTTTTTATCTTTCTAGAGCAGAAAAATGAAAATATATTACAAAAATAAACCAATAATAGTTATAATATTTACTATTTTTAAAGTGTTATTCCACACTTAGGATTAGAAAACATTTTTAGAAAAAACGTAAAAAAAAATTTATACGTTTTTTCTAAAAATGTTTTCTAATTCTAAGTGTGGAATAACACTTTAAAAATAGTAAATATTAAAAATAAAATAGCAATATCTCTTGTTAAACGATTATTTCTTAATAATCTTTAAGTAGTAGAAATTTGTAAAAATCTCTCTACAGAGATGCTAACAACATAAATAAGTTGTAACAAAAACGTATGAGAATTTTAACGCAGCTGGTAGTAGAACGCATGGCTTAGCGGTCAAAGTGCTTGGACGGTATCCAAGAGGCGCGGGTTTTGAAATTTTTCGGGGTTCAAATTTTTATACGTTTTTTCTAAAATTGTGTTCAATAATAATTACGTAGATCAGTTACACAAATTTACTCAAATCAATCGAGACTTAATATTTTTACAAGAAATACTAAAAAAAAATTAATTTTCTATACTCTACATACATTGTATGTACGCCCCACTACATCCCTGCGCGAGACCCTGCTGCTAGCCGTCGGGGTATCAGGAACGCTTGTTAATGTCTCGATATTACGACTCGTTTGTACAATTATTGTTACTTTTGTTTATATATATTTGGGGTGAAATTATTTCATATTAATCTATTTATATTTTACTTTAAAACTTATTAATATATAGATATTTAAATATTTTTCTTGTGAGTTATTGTAAACAATTTAATCTCCGCTTTTCGTTCATTTTAGATATATCAGCTTGTAAGTCTAAATGTTACGCCGCAATTCATCTTGAAAAAATACTAAAATAATTTATACTTTATGGTTTCTTCTATTCATAACCGAGCAGGAATCGAACGTACAGTAGTGACGTTCTGTTCCTCACTATTCTAGTTTACCGTAATGCCCTTTAACGATGGGAATACTATATGTATTAAATTTCTAACTATCTTTAACGATTTCATTAGCATGAAGTAAAATAATAAATTTAATTTTCAATAAAATAAGAATATACCTATTTGTTAAGAAACGTAACGTAACGTGATAAACGCTATAGATAATTGTTCTAGACGTCATAGTTGACATCTATACTAAAAATACAGTTTAAATATTAATTATTAGCATAAAAGAACAACGTACAGACACAAACGACGGTGCTAAGTGAATTACGGAGTGTCTTGACACTAGGCACTTTCTGTCTACCCTGCTATGCGGGATAAAAGCGTGAAGCTAAAAAATGAAACACATCTTTTTTAAAATAACGCTTGAACGCTCAGCAGCTCCCAAATATTACCGAAACGTTGAACATTTAAAAAAAAAAAACAAATTCCTCATAGATATAATGGTACATAATTTTAGGGTAGAGTTCGCTTGAGGCGAGAGCATGCGTGTTTGTGTAGCCGTAGCTGACAGGTAGAGTCGGGTCCGTTGGTAAGCCAATTATACTAATTTCGTTATTTTGATCACCGTCTTAAGTGACTGGTGTAGCAAATAGTAGCAGGTTTGTTTCTTGCTTGAGGCAAATGTGCATGTAATATGGGAAAATTAGAATAAAATCGTAATATGTAATTCATCCTTCTTTGAGCCATTTTAATCACGTTTAGTGATAAAGCCTCCTTTTGCTTTTATAATAATTTGCCTTTCAAAATTGTTAATATGTTTATTTATATGTTATTTGCTTTAAAAAGTTTTATTAATATTATTTTATTATTATTATTATATTTTGTCGTTCTTAACACTAATTTTCTCCTAATTTAAATAACAAATATAATAAATCAGTCATAGAAAAATTTGCAATAAAAGTCTAAAAATATCATTAAAATTGTAATATCTATCGAAAATTTCAGTTTAATGAAGTATTGTTAGTCATTATTATAAATTTAATGTTACCAAGTTCAAATCTGGCATGTTTTCCACCTCTGTACAAAAAGGTAGTAACGTAAAACTACATTGGAACCGCGTTATATGAAGTAGAAGAAGCCGGTTTGAGGCCGGTCGTGGTGCAGTGGAGTAGCGTCTGACTGCAAACGCGATCGGTTGTGGGTTCGATTCCCACTCGTGGAAGTGATTATATTTAAATTTATTTTCACTTCCTCGCTCTGGTAACGCAAAGTGCCGCGTTAAGAGTTACAACTTAGCATGTAATGTCTTAAATTCGGCGGATAGCGGAGTACGGAGTGTCTTGACACTAAGTACTTTCTGTCTACCCTGCTAGACGGGATAAAAGGGATGAAAAAACATAATAAAAAATTATAATATTATAGTATAATTGTTAATAAAGCTTTCTAAGCTAACAATCCATCAAAATGAAATACAATGTAACAACAAAAAATTAATTTTCTGTCCGTTGTACCCAATATTAAATTACTCGAGGCGTTTCCAATCATAACCGAATTAATAAAGAGATAACTGTACATTGTTGAAATATATGTAATGTGAAGAAAATATATGTTGAAAATTTGTCTGTCTGTACATACAGAATTTTAATTAAATTAAAAAAAATAATATATAATTTAATTAAAAATACAAGTACTTTTCATGCTTGTTGCAAAGAAAATATATTATTAAAAGATTTGTTTTTTATTATTATATTAAAAATATATACCATAGACCAGAGGCTGGTCGCGGCGCAGTGGGATAGCATTTGACTGTAAACGCAACTGGTTCTAGGTTTGATTCTCACTCGAGGGAATGATTATATATTGAAATTATTTTCATTTCCTTGCTCTGGTCAAACAAAACGGGACGTCGAGTTCCACCACTCAACAGTGGTGTGCGGGATAAAAATGTGAAGCTAAAAAACAACAAACCAACTTTAATAATACAAACGGCCAGTGCCTGTAATATGTAAATTAAGAACAACGGCAGAGCTAGTACCAATTTCAGAAAAAATATGTACATATTAGACAAACCCAATTTCTATTTTGAATTTTATTTTGCTTTTCAAAAGTCCTAAGAAATATGTATTTTTTGAAGTCAGCGTAATATTGTTACACAATATTTTTTTTCAACCTCTATTGTCAATTAAATATGCAAAATCTACTTTAACACCACTCAATACAATCATTACCATCAACGGGATTCGAATATATATATATATATATATATATATATATATATATATATATATATATATATATATATATATATATATATATATATATATATATATATATAGATAGATAAATGATTATTACGCAAGTTTATCCCTTAGCTGACGGCGATGGCGGCCGTGAAGAATCGTGATAGATTATACCGTTTGACACCGACTAGTGTTCAACGTACGGACGTATTCCATACTCTACATAACGGGGCTTGGGAATTATTATTGAAAAAAAAAACAATATAATATATTTATTTATTTTTTTTACTTTACCTTCACGTTATTACCCCGCATAACAGGGTAGATAGAATGTAGCTAGCGTCAAGACACTCTGTACTTCCTGTCGTTCCACTGTGACACGGTCTCAATATTTTGTCTTAGTATTATTTACACTGTAACGAAAGAAAAATATTTTATAAATGTATTTTTATGCGTTGTTATTTCGAAATGATCGTTTTTAGGAATAATTTTTGGGTAGTGGAGCTTGTATAAATTTTTCTAAGACGTACAAAATGCGCGAACTCTACATAAGGTGTAATGTTCAACGCCGTAAGCTATCTCTCTCAACGTGCTTTTGAGTGAATATCGTCTCTACTTACACATAGTGCCCATAGTTAATCCATAAAAAAATAATTAAAAAAAAATCAAATATTGCAATATTTTTTATAAATAATATTATATAGATAAATACAAAAAATATGTTTCAAAAATCGATTATGCAACCATTTTCAACGGCAGCCATTCGTTTCGCTCACACGAGCATCCGCACAATGGGATTGTCGTTTGTGCATTGTTGAACGTCACCGGTCACAACAAAATGACTAGATTTGACGAATTGCGCAATAAATACGAATTGAACGAATTTCGTGGAAAATTTCAGCTTATATTTTTTTTATTTTACACGTATCTACCATATTATAGAGATTGAGTTTATTATAAAGAGATTATTACAGAAACGGAGATATTGCGGATTATTAAGTAAAAATTACCGCTATACTTAAGACACCCAAATGGTAATTAAATCTATGATATATACAATCAGACATGCTCTAACGGCATCAAGGAGATATCTGTTCAAAATTCTACTTATGAATTTCATTATGTAGTTGGTTTTGTAATACAGCGTTGAGTTCCGCAATTCATCATGCATCGTGGTAAAATTGACCATACTGATAAGAACTCTACAATTATACTGCGTGGTAAATAACCTTAAATTATTACTAACCATATAATATTCTACTTGCTGTATAATACTGAAGATACGAAGATGTGTCATTTTAAATATATATAGCAACAGATAAGTTGCACAAATCAACTCAATTTGCAATAAATATTAATAAAATAAAACACAAACAAGAATGCTTAGCACTTAATTAAATTCTTTCATTTTCAATAAATCTTTTAAAGATGGATGTATCTATATAATAAAGCCGTTTAAATTAACGTCTTGCGGTAGGACGGGTGAAATAAGGCGCAGTGGCATGCGAGAGCGGACACGCAAGCGCGAACTGATACCATCGGATTCGAACCCACTGCTAATTAATTCGATGTGATATATTAATTTATAGATGTCGAAGTTTCTAAGGTGCAGTGGTTAGTGTCCTTTCTTAGACACTACCAGAGTCTGTGACTCAAGTGTAAGAAAAAGAGCCCCTTATAAAAGTACATTAATGCTCGCCTAGTCTAGATCTGAAACTAAACTAGTGAAGTTAGTAATAAATCTAGACAGGTCGAAATCTTTTATTAGATCTCGCTATTTATCTCTTGCGATTGTTTTTAATGCGTATGAGTAGTACATTCCTATTAATAAAAATAATTTATTGATACATGGAAAAATTTTCAAGAAAAAACTTGATGATTTTTATATAAAAATGCTTTTTTTTTGTTTCAGGTACTATTTCAAGAACTTGTCTTTACTGGATGACGTGTAAGAAACATTAAGGTGCTATAAAATACATTTCACTGCAAAATAAGTAAACACTCAATTCAGGCTGAATATGTGAAACATGTTTAGCCTAACTGAGTTAATATAGAAAATCATTCCAACCACGCCACTCTCTTCTTTCCACACGAATTTAAAAAGGAAACACATTAAATAAGGCCTTAGTCTTACAACTGTACCACTCACAGTAAAACACTTCCTCGCGCTGTCTCAGCTATTCCAACACAGTATAGAATATAATATAATCGAGCAAAAAATGGACACTCTGTAATTGAAACAGTGTCTTGACACTAAGAACTCCCTGTCTACACTTCTATATGAAAAAAAGTGTTAAATTACGAAATCTACAAAAAAATATTTAAGACAATTCTTTATTATTAGACTGTTTTTTCATGTTATGAAGTATAAAAAAAATCTATTGTGATAAATTTTATTTAAACTTTCGTACCCTCGTCGTCACTTTATGATTACTTTTTGTAACAGATATGTTTTAAAAAGTAATCATAAAGCGTGACAGTGTAAACGTGACTGGTTGTGGGTTCGATCCCCACTCAGGGGAGTGATTATATTTAAATTATTTTAACTTCATCGCTCTGGTAAAGACAAAGTGCGGCATTGAGTTCCACCACTCAACACGCAATGTCTCAACTTCGGTGGAAAGTGAAGTACGGAGTGTCTTGACACTAGGTACTTTCTGTCTATGCGGGATAAAAGCGTGAAGCTAAAAAAAATGTTATAAAAATCAATCATGAGACAAAATAACTTAGATGGCAACAAAACGCCATTGTCCAAGGCCAGTCGACTGTGTAACCCATCTGTAATGGCCAATTACATAACATACAATTTCAATAATTTAAACCTAACCTTCATTTCTATTGTTCTGGAAATATAATAGAAGTTAAAAAAATATCGTTGAAAAATATCAGAATTGGATCTTTATAATTTAGTCTTAAATTATATTTCTTACTAGAAGAAATCCAGTACGAATATCGATGACAGCATCTCCCTGCTGAGAAGAGTAAGGAATTTATCACAAAATTACCTTATTTGAAATTATATACTATTTTCTGGGCGGATTTTAAGACCGTAGTGCACTAAATCAGACTAGACATGAAAAGATATTACTTAATATAGAGATAGGAATTTAGATTAAAAATATAATTACTGTCAAATTTCATCGAGGCCAAAGCCATTCGAGGCCGGTCGTGGCGCAGTGGGACAGCGTCTGACTGTAAACGCGATTGGTTGTGGGTTCGATCTTCACTCGGGGAAGTGATTATATTTAAATTATTTTTACTTCCCCGCTCTGGCAATGACAAATTCCAGCATTGAGTACCACCACTTGACACGCAATTTCTCGAATTCGGTGGAAAGCGAAGTACGGAGTGTCTTAACACTAGGTACTTTCTGTCTCTCCTGCTATGCGGGATAAAAGCGTGAAGCTAAAAAAAAGGAATTCCATCGATGACCATAAACGATAACATAGAGTACTTCAAGCATTTACAATTTTTTATTCCAATCTAAGGAACTTACATTAAGGTGTAGAACGAATGTAAAATATATATAATTTATTTGCTAATAATTTTTATAAATGCAAAGTAGCTATTACTATGAAGTAACCCTTTTGTTAGTTATAACTGTTTTACACAATAGATCTCTATGATAATTCTTTATTAGCCAATTCTATTGTTAAATTGATTTGAAATCATTCGACAATTTTGTCTTTGTTTCGTTCAGTTCAACGTTCTATACGCATGGGGGGAATTGACAGCTCTATGCTACTGATAGTTATTTTAGATGTTACAGATTATATATGTAATAGAAAAGTAATTATGTTATCTATAACGATTTAAGTAATTAATTATATGTTCAACCTCAATTCTAAGAACCTCAGTCAATTTTTTTTACTATTATTATTCTAAGAACCTTATTTTTAACCTTCATTCCACACTTTTATCCCGCATAACAGGGTAGACAGGGAGTATCTGGTGTCAAGACACTCCATATATAACAATCTTTCTATACTTCATAAAATGAAACCACATTTTATGATACAAATGATTGAAATATTTCTTTAGCTCTTTACTTATTTTCGGTGTAATACGACAAAATAATATGATTATCCAAAAAAGCGTGTCAAAAGCTTCATGCTTCATACCGCATTACAGCTCAGGCAACAGTCAAAAGTCAAAAGTCTCAGACAGCTTAGTGTCAAGACACTTCGCTGACTGCTTTCCAGTGAAAATCAGGATATTACATAATGAGTGACAATTTCATCCCCGCGAGTTGTCTTACCATAGCGAAGAAATGTATATATATTTCAAATATATTAATGTTTAGTAAGTCACTAGATATCACAATGCGCCACTATAACCTCGAATCTCTAATATTCCAAAATATAGGTATAAATAATATTGAAATATGTACAAAACAAAAAAATAGAGTCTATATAGTCTTATATGACAAGTCACTGCATTTTAGTCAACCAAGCTCTATATCTATTTTCATATACAATAAACAGTAAATTTTAACAACAAATATTTTTTACTTCTTTTACTCTACATATTAACAAAATCGTTATATTCAAATAGACGTCCAAATATCTTATAATCAATAGAAAACACCGCCGGATGTAATTAATTAATTAACTTCAAAGCTTAATGAGGATTGCTTTAATTAAAATCATCTTCCGGCGTATTGAAATGAGCACAAAAACATTGACTTGTGAGCTATCCATTACTTAGTAAAGTAGAGTCAATTAAAATAACGAAACTAGATATCTGTTATCAAATGTTTTGCTTATCACATTTAGCTTTGCCGCTAATTCGTCAAGACACGCTTTTATTAAAAACTTATAAAAAATTGATTTCAGCGGAATTCAAACCCGTGCCTCTTGAAAACCGTCCAAGCGCTCTGACCGCTAAGCCATGCGTACTGCATCTGGCTACGTTGAAATTCTTATACGGTTCTAATAAGTTACGTTATATTTTCTAATCGTACGTGTGGAATAACACTTTAAAAATAGTTAAATACATAAAACGCTATCAAAGTATCACAAATAAAAGTAAGATGAGCAAAAATTAATTGTAAATTAATATTTTATATTTTATTCCATAGAAAGAAAACCAACTCAGTGAACTATAAAATAGTTCTAGTTTTTGACATGCCAATACCGCTGTAGATATTGATTGGATTCAGCAATAATTATGTATTCTATTTTAATAAGTCTAAATGCTACTAAACTTGGTACTGTTAATAAATATTGCAAGTTAAGAATATATAAAAAATCTATACTAAAATCACAATTATTTTCTCTTTTCGTCAAAACTAAGTTTTGTGTGGGATAAATTTCTGATTGATGTTATAAACGAATTTCCTGCTTCCCAATACGATATTTTTGTTATTAGTTACAGCGTACGTAAAGCATTTTTCCTTCATCCAGATTGCAATACATACTCTATTCATAGTTGATAGGTTAGTCATCGTTGATATAAATGAAAATATTTATTAATAAACTACTTGTTATTGAACTAGAATTTTAGGACTTATTAGTAAATTACTTTTCACCCACTTTCCACTCATCTAGTCATATTGCATGCTGGGTGGCAGAATCATAACCCTTTTTTTCAAAGTAAACCGAGAAAACATGAATATATAAATGACACGATCATATAAATGACTATATATCTGCATCTTACACGTTTCTTAAATAAAAGTAGTCTACTACACCTTATCATATTAGTTATCTGCCAGTAAAAGTCGCGTCAAAATTACTCCAGCCGTCCCAGATAGTAACCGGAAGAAACAGACAGACAGACGAAAAAACTGTTAAAGTTGTTATATTACTATGCGTATTTTGATAGTACAAATAAACACTCGTTTTTTAATCTTTTGTATAGATATAAAAGTAAACACTTCTTCGAGTAGAATTGGACCTGACAAACATATTTTCTGCCAGGTGTGTATACGAGTAAAGTTCTTGAAATAAAGTCGTTATTTCAAGCTTTCCTGTAAATTTAAAAGCTTTTTTTTGTAATTTTATTTAATCAGTAAGCTCCACTCATATATTGATGAGTTAAGCTTGATTATCAAGAGATGTAGTTGTTACTGTTTTTGTCCGCTTGTGTCAGTCATGTAAGTATAATAGTGACTAATGGCTTCCTCATCCGTACTGTGATTTTTAAACGTCAACTTAAAAGGAGTTGATTACTTGATATATTTACATTTAGCTGTATTCTCACACTGGTTTTGACATAAATACAATATTTTTTTCTTTTTACATTATATATACTTTTACATACCTTTTTTTAACATAAAAGCTTTTTAAGTCACAGAATATGGACTTGATTTGACTTGACATCATCCAAGCTATATAACTATATCTATATCTATATATTCAATACCTACACTTCAATTTCTATATATTGAAAAACTTATATATAGAAGGGTAAGCAAAGGTCAAGACATACTGTAATGACACTTCGTTCTCTATATTTTTGTATATTATATAAATTTTGATGAAATTACTACACGTCTAATAAGAGAAGACAGCTTTGATATAAACATATATTCTCAACTACTTTATGTTAGGCAATTTGCTATTTGCATTCAAATATATACTAAGATATTTCAAAAAATATACTCCCTAAGAATATACCAAAAATTTCTGTCGCTATTGATTCCTTATGTGAATGTCAGTATTTTGTTATTATTTATCATATTTTTCTACTTTTTCTATAGTTTTTCACAAACTGCTCTGTGTAGGTGTCTTCTTTGAATTTCTCTCATCCATTACCGGCCTAAGATTTTCAACAGATCATTATCACATATGTTGACAATCGTTGTGACTTAAATAATTGTATATTTTTAATTCAATTATATTAGATAAGTATACCTTTGAATACCACTCATCAAACGACACTGATATAAATTTAAAAAAAAAAAACAAAAACCACATAATTATAACAGTATTCCTTTGTTAAATGTTAGATAGAATAAGGTATAATAAAATTTAGATACACTCTTAGCAAGAGAGAGGAAACAGATCAAAAATTAAAAAAGAAAAGTAAACATATAAGTAAATTCTAAAACAATGAGCCCAGTAAATAAATACCAAGACATATTTTTTAACTAATTCCTTTTCGATGTAGAGCATTTCGCTTTTTACTGTGCGATTATCACACCTACTCAAACATGTAAACATTTAAAACTAGTTTAAGATCAAAGATTACAAGATAAAATGCTACATACAGTAAGAGATTTCTCTACAACAATTTCTAATTGGTCTCCTGCGGCGATCAAAGCGAATACTCGTTCCTTAAACACGCTACTTAAGTTAAGCCAAAACCTTATAAGTAGGACTTGCTGAAAGCTTAGAAAGTTGCTTTTAAAAAAAGAACTTTTTTGTGTATACATGTCTGGTGACAGAATCTAGTGAAAATGAGTTTTTTTCTAATTAAATCGTTGAAATAGTTATATATTATAAGAATAATTATTCCGTCAAGATTAAAACAATCCGTAATTCCGATATACGGACGCTCTATGATAGCAATTATTAATGTAGGTGATTAGTAAATCTAAGTAAGTTTAAAATAACTCTATATACTAACATTATTTTATTAAATAACACGTCCAAATTCGTTATAGTCGTATAAAAAAAAATTGAAATAGTGATATCTCAATGGCATGCTATACGTTTCTAAAAATTATGTTTGTAAGAACGATCCTAACTTACGGAAATCATTCTAGTTGTCTTGCTCTCGTAAATTAAAATGAAGATTTTTATACAACCTAACGAATTTGTTATGTATAATTTAAAATTTTGGAACTTTAAAAATGGTCCAGATGTATATATGTATATATATATATATATATATATATATATATATATATATATATATATATATATATAATTTTAGATATTTGAAATATATATTTTCGCTCTCGCCTAGATTTATTTTGTGCTCTGAATCATAACAAACTTATCAAAAGTAGGGTGAAAACCCTTAACTATTACACACTCAACACTACCACTAAACGAACAAGGTAATTACAAAAGACTAATGGATCCACTTTATAGTGTATTTTAGGAGCAACATTTATTCTAATTTCATGCTTATAAATATACATAAATACATCTCGTTAAGTTAAAATTAAAATAAATCTCGCAAATCAATATTGTATAGAAGCATACGGACGTTTTATCTTAAAAGCAGCTCTACACGAACTGATAGCGCCATCAAATTTATGGCCCCTCGTTTTCAGTAAAGATAACTACCATGGTATAGGACGTACAACTAAAAGTCACTATTGACTCTACTATAATTTTTCATATGACATAAACAATCTTCATACATTAATGGTATAAGATTTGAAAATGTAGAGTTAAGTTATTATAGTGTATTCATTTAAGTTCTGTATACAAATTATGAATAAACTTATTAAGCAATGAACATAGCGATATCGTCAAGTAATTTAGACTTATCATACTAATTATTTTAAATTTATTAAATTTATTAATTTATTATTTTAAATGATATAGCACTCCTGTACTGTTAGTTAATTTTATGATACTTTCAAAAAGATGTAGATCAGAATCAAATAAATTGAACAGAATCAAAAAAATATGAAATTTAAAAGAGTAATCTTGGAGTAGAAACATTTAAATTTGAAACGTGAATGAATGTATTTGACTTGATAAGAAAAAATGCTTTTAAATAAATTAATTACTTCAATTTTAAATAATTTAAGTGTAGTAAGAGAATTAATTATATTAATATAAAATTTATATTATACTTATTACAAGACTATAGCTTTTGGGAAGCTTTTATGCATTTCAAAGACATATTAGTGATTTTTTAATGACTATTTGACATAACTTCAACTTTTAAAAATTAAAAACGTGTTTGAAATTCGTTAGCTAGTTGTAAATAGACAAAACAATAAATTAAACTTTATTTCTAGACCAATAAAGTCTTAATTTGTGTATCGTTATAAATAATTAGTTTGTGACCTGGGGTCAAAAAAGATAATAAGTATGGCTATATAGAGCAGGTGATGAACAGGTTGGCAGTTTAAAGGGCGCAGACGCGTTAACGGTGTTTGATATTTTCTTTGCTTTTTACTTGTTATATAATTTTCTACTTATTATAGCTTATTATATGTGCAAAATAACAATACTCACAACGAAGAAAATATTTATATTTGAAATAATTAAAATTTCTTGGTTTTCGAAAAAGTATTACATTGTAAAAAAAAAGGAATTTAGTTCTTCTTAGTGACTTACTAAGTTATTTGCTCCGAGTAATCATAAAAAATATCCATTTTTTACTTTATAACTAAAGATATGAAACTACGTTAAGCTGGCCTTACGAAATATATTCGTACTCATTTAGACTTTATACTTTACATTTATATGCAAATATTCATTAGGGAATGGTAAATTTTAAATATTATTTTTCCTCATATAAGCATTATCTTTTTAATGAAACAATAAAACGCGATTAAAATATCTTTATAGCCGCAAACTCTATATTACGTACCAATAAAATAAAAGTTTATATAGTTTTGTATTTATTGATACTTGATCATTGTATGGATGGCTTTTAATGAAAATAATTATGAAAATTTAATTTATGAAATAATTAATGATTTGTTTTAACAACGTTTTTAATAAAACCAAAAAAGATATTTGTTTATGATATTTTAAGCTTTTCTATTATTTACAAATTTGTTCTTAAAATAAATCCACTAACATTTCAAATATCACGGAAAAATTGTTTTCAAACGCAAAAAAATATTTTACAAATGATCTATTTTATTTTTTAACAGTTAAGATTTTAAATGTGTACTCTAGGACGAGTTCTGTATTAAAACAATATTCTATTTTTGTAAGTAATGTCAGCTGACTCTATGATTTAATTTATCTATTAATAAAGAACATAAACGGTATTGTGACACAAATTGTAGAAATTAATAATCAAGAAGAAATTAATAATTAAGATCAAGAAAATAATAATCATTTAAGAAATAATCAACGTAGCAATTAAATGCATTTAAAGAACGATAAATCTTTATATTCGTTATCTTATATTATAATAATTAAAAATAGCAAGAAAGTTATATGTATAGTTCTAGTTTTATTTTCTTATACTCATTACTATTTTATTTGTTTACCAGTAAATTTATTTTAAGTGTTTTATTGACTGAGCACAGAACAATTCCAAAGTATAAGATAGTATATAGTAAGTTAGCGTTGTACAGAACGTCCCATACAGCCATCGGTGGACATAAATCACAAGTATTGTGAGGAGAAACAATGGGTCCTAACTCGGTTGCCATGCTTGCATACTTCCCGAATCTAATGTGTGTATCGGAATTCAAAGATATATTTCTTAATATCTGTGATTTTGACTTAAATTATTTTAATAAAATACGTAGAGATTTTATAAATTTTTACTAAAACTCTACATTTTAAATATTTTTAGGTACTTAGTAGAAAATGTTATGATTTTGGACTTAAAACATTTAAAACATAATTTATCATAATTTATCATCTATTTTCGTCCGACGCATTTAGGTCAGTGTTCCCATAGAGCTATAGCCAATACATATGCTAAATAATTCCTAACGCTTTACAATATGACTTCAGCACCGCATCGGACTCAAAGAGAATATAAAATCAATCTTAAATCGTTATCAACCAGCCCACTGTACTAACTGGCTACCAATTGATACTCTTGTCAAGACATTTCGAACCATTAGTTCATAGTATTAAAGTCCTCATTTCTATGTTAAAAGATTTGCTGCTCTAGGTCCATCGTTTTCATTTTAGTATTAGATTCTCTCAACGGAAAAGGAGCTTTAATGTTTTATTTTAGAGAAGGATTTGGTGAATTATAAATGGCGAGGTAGAGTCGAAGCGCGTGCTCTCATCATCTGCAATGCCATGAATTTAAAAGACACTTGAAACGTGTTTCCAACAATCCAGAGATCAGATCACGATCGAATTATTGCAATTCAATCTAAAATATAATTTTAATATATTACGTATAGGAAATATTTAGAATATAGTATTAAGCTCTATCATCTTTAATACAGATAATATGCATGTGTTTAAGCATCCATATGTGATACATTACTAGTATATCGTACATATACTTTTGAGTTTACAACGTAGAAACATTCTCGAAATGCAAAAATAAATAATTGTAATATGAATCTTAGTCCATTACTGAGAGTTGAAATAGATAAAAGAATACCTAAGAAAAACTAATAACACTTAAGAAATGGTATACATGTAACTTCACTATTATTTATGTATGTGATTTTATTATACATACTTTGTATTAAATACATAACGTGTATCTTTGGCCAATTTTACACTGGTAGGAGCACCTCCACGTAGAGCTATTACGTTGATTGGTAGCAAATCATACGAGAAGCGCCCTCGAGGCGATGAGAGGACCTATCGTATCCTGCATTCTTTTTGAAATTACCTGCTCAGTTGCGGTTACTAATCAACACAATATGTTGATACATGTGTTTTAATGTCCTTTACATAATTCAATAATACGCTTACATGAATGTATCTGTTATCAGTGTGGTATAGAATATTTTAATGGAACATCATCTCTATATTTATGATAATTTTTCAAAGCAAAATGACGTTTTAACAAAGTATAATAATATATGAAAGAAGTTATAATAAATCAATGTTAAATTATAAAGCTAGTACGTAGGTACAGTTGCACTGAACTGATGTTAGCTAATAGCAGGGGAAAACCTTTTTACTTAGTCATTATTTTTAAATTATTTGTTAGCTAAATAATTTTGAACTCGACTTTTATGCCACAGTCGTTGATAATTTTGAGCATACTTGCATAAAATATAAGCTGGTAGTGCTAGGTGAGAATATATAACTTATTTTCCAATATTTCCACAAAACTCCATGAAAAATACAAAATACAGACAGACCAAGACAGTTTGACAAATCAAGCACCTGTATATATACATTAAAATATACCTCGTAATGAAGTGTGTTCCAACACGCCTTGCATTCGATTATGTAAACAGGAACTACCCAAAGGACATTTTTATTTATAAATGCTAATTTATTTAAGATAAATATTAAGAAAAATGCTGTGCATTAAAATAACAAAAAATAATTTATCGTATGCTTTATCACAATAAAACTCAATTTATTAAGATTTATTGTTCATAATATTGCATGTTGGCTTACATTACAAGTAATATATTTACAATTTAAGCAATATTTCACAAAAGTTTTATTTGTTGTGTAAAGTGCGGCATTTGTTAAAAAATATATATATAATTTATAGCAAGTCCAGTCAAATAAATTTAAAATGCAATCAGAAAAAAGGTATAATTCTAAATGTGAAATTTACGCATTATAATAGCTGCAGCAATAAAATTTAAAACAGAAACTAGTAAATTACAAGCCTTTAGATCGATTTTCAACTTTCTAGTAATTAAACCGCAAATGAGAGTCACCGTTTATGATTCAGATTCAATTAAAACCTTCGAGTATGAGTTCTGATGAAGGGATGACTCTACATCTCTGTCCTTGTCACGTTAACGGATAGTGTATAGCGCTATTTCTTTCCCAATGAAGCTCTATACGGTTGGCTGGCGCCATGTCAGTTGCGCGCGCGCAGCCACGGGATGTAGCTGTATTTTTTGGAGATTTTTAGCATTTTCCTTATTTTGTATAACATTGTGAAACTTTATGAATGGATGGGATCACATAGCGTGACATACATATATTTAGTGTCGATGCATAGAAAGTGAACAAAGGATTACAGTGTTTGGAAAACACGTGGGAAAGTGTAAAATTCACGGTGCTGATTACGTTCTAAGTATAGTGTTTAATATATTGTGCCATTTCTTTGAAAACAAGTGAGAAAGTTCGTAAAATTCTGAGATTGGTTACTTTGGTTTGGAATATTTCTTACAACTGACTCTATGTCTACAAAACTCGTCTAAAAATACAAAATTAAATATTATAATATAGAGAAAATCGAATGTTTAAGAAATTGATATTTTTATAACCACCTGTATAGAAAGGTGTTCAGTTGTAACGTAATATTGCTAATAACATGTTATCGTGGACCCTTTCTTGACGTTTAATAGAGTTGAAATTATCGCTGTAGGGAAGAATCGATCTAAGACTATCATTCATTATATTTTAATGGTCTTATGATTATGGGATTAAAAGCCGAATATTGAGCAACTTTGTTTATATAGAGACGCGTATACTAAAGAAACGAGGTATGTAGAGTCCGTTAGTTTATTATAATGAAAATTGTTTAGGCAGTAACTAATTATACAGCACTTCCGAAAGCAAAAACGTTATTTAAAGAGTAGGGAGCAATATACATAATGAAATACAAGTATTTTTATACTCGTAGTCTGGTTGCTGTCAACAGATAAATAAAAGGAATTTTATAAAAGTTTTCAATAAATAGAAGAAAAAAATAAAATAAATAAATAAATATACTTCGAAAACAAAACTTTTGTGACCTAAAGTCACTACAATAATCTTACAAATATAACCCATAAATAATATGAAGCCTCTTTTTTCTAGCTTCACGCTTGTTATCACGTATTGTAGGGTAGACAGAAAACACCTAGGGTCAAGACACTCCATACTTCGCTTTCCATTGAATTCCAGACATAGCGTGTTGAGTGGTGGAACTCGATGCCGCATTTTCTTACCAAAGTAAGGAAGTGAAAATAATTTTAACTACAATCACACCCCGAGTTGGAATCGTACCGAAACCGATCGCGTTTACAGTCAGACGCTATCACGCTGCGCCACGACCGGGCCTCCTTTTTAAAGTAACTAATATTTTGAAACAACAAAAAAGATACTATAAAGGAGTGATGATGTATTAAAAAATACCTTTTTCAATTTTTACAATTTCTTTTCGTATTTTCACTCTACAACACTCGTAACATATTTCAATATTGCCGTAAAACTTACTTCAATATTTCACATCTATACTTAAAAATTGCAAAGTAAAAGGGCATATTTTTTCCGTTTTCTATTTTAAGTTATTAAATTGAAGTCAATGAAGCTCTTAATTTATTTCACTGACTGGAACTTGAACTAACGACTATTAAATACAGCTAAAACCTACCTCTGGCATAAGAACCTAAAATTTGTGAATATATGATGAAATGATGTTGGAAATTTAGAGTTTAGAAAAATTATTTTAACACAATTTTAGTTCTTTTTTTGTAATTTTATAGTTAAGACCTATGAATTAGCTATTTTATTAAAGACAAACACAGTTTAATATAACAGAAGTGTAATTGACATAATAAATAATATGGTAATCTATATTATGATGCGTAATAATTTATTCAGCCGGCATAGACAAGGAGCATTCCTGCGTATAAAAGGTACACAATGGGCTCACTTATAAGCTAAGTTGTGGTATTTTACAAAAATCTCAAACATATCCTTTTAAGTAAGATTACATGATGTAACACTTCGGGCAAAGAATTGCGCCTTTTCTTATCATAAAATCTAATTTTCTAGAACAAAAAAACTTTAAAACTCGTTACTTTATACAGGTTTATGTATTTCAAAAATTCTTGTTAGTCCACTACTGTACTTATATACATATATTAGAATATATACAATTTGCGTATATTACAAAGATAATTGCAACTTCAATTTCAAAACAATGGATTTTTTATATTATGATTTTTTTTTTCATGTTTGAAAAATAACGAGAAGAAATATTAACATTAATAAGTAATTACAATCTTTATTTTATTTAAAATATATTAATAATCAATTACTTTGTAAAAATACTAATTTTAATATATATTTATTTTATATACACATATATGTATGTGACATACAGTTTAACAGTACATGAAAGCTGTCCCAGATATGAGGCATATCATTTACACGAGCAAAGCAAAGCAGCTTATAATTTTCATACATAGGAGATTTCTATGCCATTAAGGGCAAAAGCAATTGGGTCAATTTGAACGACTACCAGCAGAAGAGAAATGAGCTGAGATAACGTGATTTAGTGGAGGCTTCTTGATAACAACTCTTGGTTATTATATTTACAGTACTACTGCTGTTGAAGTTGTGTTCTAAGATAGTATTGAATATTTGTTTTGATTGATACTTACTTTTATAGTGTAAACTAAAAAAAGTAGAGTCATATCAATAAATTATATACGCTTGTCACTCAGACTACAACACACTAAATTTAAGAAGCTCTACATCACTGGTTTTTATTCTGTATATCCGGCCGAGCTAATGTGCATTTATGTTATTGTTATTGTTTATAAAATATAAAAAATAATCTTTGATTTTATACTTTGCAATTAGACATACTTTAAAAATGAAATAGTAGTAAATAATTTTCCAGTAAATAAATTATAAGTAATGATTAGAAAATCCAAAAATCTTATATTAAGACGAAATGTCATTAACTAACCACTTATAATGTAATCAGAAGTGATAAATCTCGTTCTATAAAAGTTTTAATACAAACAATAAGAATATTTATGTTTTAATCTTGCTACACGCTATTTATTATGCTGATTGCATTGACATAAATTCATTTTTTTACCATTTGTATTTAAGAAGCTTCACGCTTTGTCCCGAACAACAGAATAGTCAGAAACAACTTAGTGTCAAGACTCTCTGTAGACAGCTTTCCGGCCCAAATCGAGTCAGTTGCATGTTGAATAACTATATAGCAGTTTATGTACATTTATCTTAGATATCATATAAAAATTCAGGCTAAGTCCAATTACACAAATTCTAACAGCGTTTTACATTATAAATCACCTTTCGCCAATGTATGAGAGACGACGACAACTTTTTCTATCGTATCAACATACACCTCTATGTCCTTTTAAAAAACCTATATATCGTATAATTCGATAATTACCACCATACACATACATACATGTTTAAAAGCAAAAAAAAACGTCTCTACTTTTTAGTACTGACTAGCGAGTTACACAAGAGAGCAAAATTGTTTACGCCGAAACCGGTTGAGCTACCTGCCGCATATGTTATTCATTGCTGGTTTAATATGTAAAATATTTTGGGTACTCTACATGATCGGGTAATGGAGCAGAGTTTGAAAATGTTTTAAAAAACTTGTATACGATTTGGCAGATCCGTTTCTTTTAAATTAAAGGGCTTTTTGTGGAAAAGAGAAACAGAATTTTTAAATTACGATATCTTGTAAGAATATCTCTTAGAATGTTGATATAAGCAATGTTTCCTAAGCAATTATGCTTAGCGGTAATAGATCGTAGAGCAGTTGGTTCATGTACATACATATATCTCTATTTTTTACATAAAATAGGCAAAGATAATTGAATTATTTGATTATTATATAAAGTTATACGAAAAATTTTTGTTATGCTTAATACAAAATAAGCTTCTTGCCAGTCGAGGCATGTAGCGGTTCCGTTATGCAATTTGGTTTTACTCTATTTGACATTATAGGGCTTCATTGTCGATTATGTCTGATGAACCTTGAAACATTACCCATACAACTTTATTCCAATTAATATAGCTCTACTTTATCATGATATACTACATAACGATTATACGTATTTTATGATTAAAAATGTTCAAATGCAATCAATACATAATGATTAGAGTTAGAGATGGGAGTTTTGTCGAAAATTGATGTTTTTCTTAGTATAAGTCATGGAATTAGTTGCATTTCATCACCTGACACGCTCTGCATTATTATGATGCGAAACAAATCGAATTAATTCGATAAAAAACTTACTTGGCTAGAGAGCTTATATTATTTTATTAAAATAAATTTTAATATCATATAGTCAATGCTTAAGCTAAGCGTGGCTTAGCGGTCAGAGCGCTTGGAAGGTTTTCAAGAGGCATGGGTTCGGTTATATTTTTTTGAAACGAAAAATCTAATAATAAGTTAGAGACAACACTTTAAATATAATAAATTTTAATGTTAAATATTTAACAGTGTAACTTAGTACTAAGTTTTCCACATATTCACATTATTAAAAGTATTCTTATGGGAAAGCAGAATTATTTACAATCTGTAATGTATGCCAGCTCGTTATCAAGTAGAGTTGACTCTATCAGAAGCTTGTTTTGAAATAACATTAGCGCAATTCCCAAGCAAGTATAATGCACGTAAAACTGTTTAATCAACAACTTGTGTAACTTGTAATCTAAATACTTTACATGTCTTGGCTGTCATTGCTTTTTGTACGTTTTAACGCTTAAATACCTAGAATTCTATATCAAAGATCTTTTATATGTATGAAAAATATCATAATTGGCAAGTTATTTCGCAGGATACTTAGAGACAATCCAATTTCAAGACATTCTGTTGACTGATCCGTCCGAAATCAATGTATTGTGTGTTGAAAGGTGGACCTCAAACCTGCACTCTATCTTGTATATGTTCTATTAAAATTGATGTATCGGCTAAGCGTCTTAAAACGTACGGATCAAGGAAATACACAATAGCACATAAGTTCGAGCTCTGCACTTTCTTACTCGTTGATCGCTTGATGATTTAAGTTTGATGGTGAATTTTAACTTAATCACTTTATAATGTTCCCAGTTCCCCGGAGTGACGCTGTCCAGTGTCATTTCGTTGAATACAATAAAAAAGTGGAATAATTTGTGGCAAGAATAAGACATTATAAGTTAATTAAATCCAATTAAAAACAGTTTAGCGAGATAATGGCAAACACACAAATTATATACTTTAGTTATGAAATATTAAATATGCTTAAGGCTTTTAATTTTAAGTATGTCACAAAGCGTTCCACTAAAAATTTGTGATAAATACCGATAAATTTAACTTGTTAAACTATTGGAGTCTAACAAAATGGTTACAGGTTTCAAATATGTAATTTTTACTATATAACATGTAAATATTTTATCAACCTAAGATCATTTAAAGCAATGAGCACCACAACGTCAAGCAATATCTTCAAAAATAACGGAAATTGAGAAACAAGATATGTTCGCACTCAGCCACACTCGTGCGGAACTCGAACAACGTTAATATTATGTAACTCATTGTATACCAAGATGCAAAACTTGGAGAGATATCACCAGCAATATAAATAAACAACATTGCCAAGAAATAAACGAATGATAAAAAACTGCCGATATTATCTCCTCAATGAGCCCAGAACGAAGTAGATCTCGAAGCAAATCGTATGCGTGAGATTTTGTGATCTTTTTATACGATGTAATTTAGAACCTGTCGCTGGGCAGCAATTACTGCAGCAGTACAACTAACATTCTGACAACATATGTATGTGCATATTTGTAAAATGTGAAGTATGTAAATTGCACGCCATATCATCGACTTGTATAGATATTTTAGTTGATTATTATAATAAGTAATCTATCGAATCGTTCTGATTGGTAAAGATATAATTTATATAAATTTTAAAGAAGTTAAAATGAGAAGCTTTTTTGTGAAACTGGTAATCTGTATTATACTTTTTTTACATTGTAAGGCACATATATCTGTTTAGTACATTAATGATAATACAAGATTTTTTAGTGGACATTCTCAAACAAAAAAAAGCGGGTGCGGAGCTTAGCACAGCATTTGCTTCGTTGCTAACCTGTGCAGATACGGCACAGTGGGACAGCGTCTGACTGTAAACGCGATCGATTGTGGGTTCGATCCCCACTCGCGGGAAAGATTTTATTTAAATTACTTTCACTTCCTCGCTCTGGTTAATGACAAAATGCGGCGTTGAGTTCCACCACTCAACACGCAATGTCTCGAATTCGGTGGAAAGCGAAGTATGGAGTGTCTCGCCACTAAAAGACCTCGTCTGCTATTTTTAAATATATCACAATTAGTACTTTACTTTTTTTCATAAAGGATAATATGATTAGCCACTTGATTAATTTGTACATGTTTTGCCTTAAAGAATAAATTTATTAGTCTCTCAGGACACGCACTCATTAAAATGCATGAGTTCAGGATACCTTTAAGTGTACATCGCTTACAATCATACTATATTAGACAGAACAAATTAACTCTACATTTTATTTATATTCGATGCATTGTCTCAAATGAAATATTTTCAGTGATTCTTTGGGCTTATTTTTTTTTATAATAATAATTATTTTTATTCGTATAGTGAATGACTGACCTATTTAATAATAAACAATAATAATAATAATAATTTAATTTATTTTTTATTTTAAGTAATTAGTTAAAAAACAATTTTTTAATGGATATTTTATGATTGCATGAGCCTTCATATTCATATCCGAGCGAAACCAAGGTAAATATCTAGTATAGAATGGAGGCATGTGGTACAGAGCGAGCGACCACCTGCCGCTTTTTACTGATAATTGATTTTTAATGGACCCGCCTTCGGTCAACGTGACTCGCCTTGCGTCTATTAAATTACAGAACTCGATGGAATTTAGATTTTATTTGTAGAAATATTAATAATTTCTGACTGACTGACTGACTCTTCACTTTTACTGTTCCAAATGTAAATTACGTATTAATAAACTTTAAAACTATACGATTTAAGTTTTCAAATTTCAGCTTAAATATTGTTAATAGATGAAATAATTTACCTTGTTGATATGAATTTAATATTCTTTCAACTTCAATTATATTCAAAATCTGTATAAACCAGATAACTACGAGGCCGGTCGTGGCGTGTCTGATTATAAAGGCGATAGGTTTTGGGTTCGATCTCCACACGGGGAAGTAATTATATTTAAATTATTTTCACTTCCTCGCTCGCAGCGTTGAGTTCCACCACTCAACACGCAATGTCTCGAATTCAGTGGAAAGCGAAGTACGGAGTGTCTTGACGCTGGGTAGTTTCTGTCTAGCCTGCTATGCGGAATGAAAACGGGAAGGTAAAAAAAAACTTAGCCACAGTTGGACTTCTTTTAAATTGAATTTAAAAGTCAGAACGCACGGCATACTAACTAAAACCTACACCTAAAATAAAATACACAGGTTCAAATTCCGCTTTAAGTAAAAATTTTGTGTATCAACTTAAGAATAAATTTCAAAAATACCCTCAGTTAGTTCTAGTTGGATATTTGTAATTCTTATAACATCCTATCTTTAATTAGTCTTGCTTCCTTTATTGCCATATTTCATTAATTGATTGGCTGACGAAGTTGATTACGTATCATTTGAGTAAATTTGCGAACATTTCGTGGCGCAGATCAATAAAGATAAGATCAGACCTTTTTTGTTGCGTTAAATAAAATATTATGACAGTCAACTAAATTTAGGAATTTAAAAGTATTAGAATTAAGTGAATTTGTTGAATTACATTTTTTTAATTAATATAAAATTTAATGCACTACACACTCCGTTCCGTGTTTCCGTTGATTTTTTTGCTTTTAGGTGACACTCCGTACTTCGCTTTCCACCGAATTCGAGACATTGCGTGTTGAGTGGTGGAACTCAACGCCGCACTTTGTCTTACCAGAGCGAGGAACTGAAAATAACTTTAATTATAATCACTCCCCTGAGTGGGGATCGAACCCACAACCGGTCGCGTTTACAGTTAGAAGCTGTCCCACTGCACCACGACCGGCCTCTGTGTCTGTGTTTCCGTTATTGCTATTTATTTCTCATTTACATATAATTATAATCAGCTACATAGAACTAAAGGTATATATTTAAATTTAAGCGATTTTTTGATAAAATTAATTTTAATTTTGATTGCTTAAATAACATTTATAGGTATTTTTAAATATATTATAAATTCATAATACATATTACTTTGAATCTGAATCTACTTATCCTGATGATTTCAGAATGGGAGTAAAAATATAGTAAACATAAGTTGAAAATAAAAATTATATAATACAATTAATAACAACTAATGAAGGTACCATACTGATACAACTTTTACGTTTTTAACATAAATAATGGATATGAGACAATGTCAAACAATGGATATATATAATACTTACGTATACGTTATATAATACTTAAGACAAACAGAAGTACTCCATCTAGTTCATAGACAAATATAACTGTATAAAGAATAACCAAAAAAAAATATTTAAACAATATTCAAATTCTATTCTAATATTTTTGCATAAAACGGTACTTTGTCTTACTATACTCTGATTTTCGAACAAAAAATGTGTATATAATATATATAAAAAGCGTAAAAGTAATTTAATGGTCATTAACATCAATTTTTTTGATGTTTTCGCGAGATGTAATTTATAAAGTTTTAAAGAGCGATAAGCTTTCAGATTATTTTAAAACTGTCATGAGTAGAAGCCGAGGCCGGTCGTGGCGCAGTGGGACAGCGTTTGACTGTAACCGTGATCGATTGTGGATTCGATCCCCACTCGGGGGAGTGATTATATTAAAATTATTAATAATTCCTAACTAAGTGCGCCGTTGGGTTCCATCACTCTCAACATGCAATGCGAGACGTTGCGTTCGGTGGAAAACGAAGTATGGAGCGTCTCGACACTAGGTACTTTCTGGTTATCCTGCTATGCGGGATAGAAAGAGTGACACCTAAAAAATAAAAAGGCTTTTTATTGCAAGAAAATCAGAAATAAGTGAACATATATTAATATATACTTACTGTCCAATTTAGCACACAATATAACCTTTTTTTCATAAATCAAAAATAATAACAGAAAACATTTATCTTTTTTTATAAATCACATCCTACAATGAGGTATCATAGTGAACAAACTGTTATTACAACAACAATAAATGCGATTTATTTAATGCAAGTTACCTTTGAAAAATATATGCAACTACTCTGCTCTAAAACAATATATTATTCCAGTACAATTTTAAATTAACCGGTAAATCACGTAGCGGGAATGAGAAGAAAGACTATAAATAAAGGGATGCGCAGGAGTGCGGAATTACGGGTAATAGGTTTCAACGCAATAAACTCCATGGTGTTAGGAGCAACCGAAACTGAGCTTTAGTTGGATCGAATAGGAATGTAAAATATACAGCGCAACACTTTGTTATGATTGATGCAGCTTAGGAAGTAGAGTAGGGAATGTAGTGGATGCTGCCCTGCAATAAAATTGAAATGAAATCGGTCATTATGTTACCTTTGGAAATGGATCTCATATTCAATATCTCAGATCTAATGTATATTTTAAAGCTTATTATTAATTATTTCTAAATATTAATATTGAACAAGCTTCTTAAAATATATTTTGTTCTGTAATTTTAACTATAACTTATCAATTATATTAATAAAATAGAAAAAGTTGAGGTAATTTGTCGTCTCTATCATTCCATACCATATATTACTCATGACTTCATTCCAAACGTAACCATCAACAGGTTTAGTGTGAAGTGATAAAAAATAATAAAATGTCGACAACCGCGACGAGGCATGTGAAATCATCGAACTCAGCGAACATATTAATGTGCAAGCAATGGTGGAAAGTGTGCTGGATGTACGGCGACCAAGAGAAGTATTACAGGCAGCTCTATGGAAAGCGAAAAATCAACACACCCACAAACCCATATTTCGGGGATATAGATACGAAGCGTCACGGCGCCCAGATAACTGAGCTGACAGATGATTTTTTCGAAGATAATTTTAATAACATAGAACCGGCACCAGATGAAAAGTCTACAACATACAATAAACCCGATAAAGAGTGGTTTGGTGCAGAATCAGAACCCATATACGGTTTTGATAAAGCCTGGCAAAATGACCAAAGAAGACAACCAATACAAAATTATGATGACGATTTGAACGATTTCTTAGCTTCAAATTTAAATAGTGATAACATAAAGAGCATGCTAAGTAACGGTCTACCTCTAGAACCTAAGAATGAATTGATAGATTCTAAAGAAATTGTGCATAAAAACGGTGATATTTTTGGAAAAACATCTAAAACAGTAAGTAAAACAAGAAAAGGTGCTACGATCACAGAAGAAACGGATATATCGAGTGACGGGAAAACGATGGCGAGCCTAAAATTTCAAAGATCAACAGTTAAAAGTGGACCAAATAGGATGAAGGAGGTGCTACAACCTCTTAAAGAGGACGCAGTTTTGGAAAAATGTTCTCGCACGAAATGTGTGGGAGACAAACTGACCACGACCACAACTACTTTGGTCACTGTCACTCAGACGATAGGCACCACCTGTAACGAGTGAGTAATTTTTAAATATACTTATTTTATTATCTTAATATTTTTATAGATGATGTGCTTATATTGATTGATATGCAATCTTCAAATCATTAACTAAACAAATAAAATATTTTAATGAATAAACTTAAAACAAAAAGTTAAATTGAAGAATATTATTGACAACGAAATTGAATTGAATTGAATTGAACTTTAATATTTAATTACACAGTAAATTTACATTGATATCTTGATAAAGCCATAGCAAATCTTTATTTATATTCTAACATACCATTACAAGACACTTGTTCTCTTCCCTTTGTAACATAAATCAAAGAAAATCAAAGACCTTTTGTACGTGCCACTTGTTCTTATTGTGAAGCTTTGAGCTGCCGTACAAAAGACTTCAACGCGTCCACAACCGCTTGTTAGTTTATATTTAGATGTCATTATGGATAAAAATAAAATAGTGGTTGTTTAATGAACTTAAGTTTTCCTTTTATTGTAATAATATATATATATATATATATATATATATATATATATATATATATATATATCCCAACACGCATTATTTTTAATTTTGAGAACAAAGTATGTTGCTAGGCTCTCTTTGACTATCCTGATATACAGACAAAAGCGTATAGAGCGAAAAAGCGTGTAACAGAGTATAATATTAGTTACAAAAAATAAATCTTATTTAAATTTAATATTTTAAAATATTCCTACATTCCTTTCATTTGTAAGCCACGGTAGCGGACTTCACAAGTATTATCGAACGGACGTTTACCGCACTCGGTAATAGCTCTACCGAGAACTCTACAACTTTGCGGTTAAAAGCTTAGTCCAAGTATAAAATTGAAGCGACTTTTAGCATTGACTCTCCGATGTATATTATTTCGTATACTTCAAAATCTTATGAATAATAAAAAATTGTAGCTACATGTAGAACGCATGGTGTAGTAGTTAGAACGTGAACGGTTTCCAAGAGGCGTGAGCTCGAATTTTTATATATTTTCTAAAAATATTTTAAGCAATAGAATTTTAAATGTAAAAATCCCCGATATATCATTCGAAATAAATAATAGATCTATTTTAAAGTCACTCTCATGCGATTTAAAGCTATATTATTGTGTTTTAATTTATCCGCTTTGTCGAAAATCTTACTCCAGCTAAAGACAAAGCCCGCAATTTGACCGTAGCACAATCATGCGGGTAATTTCTTCGCATCGTATCAGGTTAAACAATTTTATATGCGGTTTTTAAATCATTCATCAATACTTAATAGCAACATTTATATTACTGTAAGCACTGTCGTTAAGAACAAGGTGCTTAGCTGATATTACGATTCGAGACATAAATGATGATAAAAATAAACATGCAGTATAACGTGTTCTTAATTTCTTAATCTTCTTATTAATTTGTGTTCATCTAACTAAAATAATATAATTTTAAGTAAAATAATTTATATTTTTAACGACATTGTTATATTCGGAGCAACAAAAATTTTATAGGACCTTTAAAAGCAAATGTTACAGAATGTGAACGTACGTCTATTATATTGGGAACCTATAACGAGTATTGGTACAAAAATGATGTAGATGTGTATATAAAAATATTTTAGCTCATTATGAGGCAAATGAATGTAAAATTCAAATAACAAAAACAGTTATTTTTATAGAGGTTAATGGATACTAAAAGTATTTATCATACCATCAATCTTTCACATATTTTGGCAATTATTCTATTAAATAATTTCTAAATGTTGAACAGGTTTTCTTAAAATTATACAGGAAATACGATGTTGTAAACTTTATTTAAATAAACGTGACGTATCAAAATATATTTACGTATTTTACGCTTATAATATAGGATATAGAGCGCATGGTTTAACGGTAACGGTCAGAGCGCTTAAACGATTTCTACCGGCGTGGGTTCGAATCCCGCTGTAATTTTTTGTAGTTTTTTAAAATATGTATATAAGTAATGTATATGCCAAATAAATAGACGTTTCAGTTATATATAATTAAAGTGTAAAGTGTAGAGTATAGGAGAGCAATAAGAAAAGATTATCTGAAATCCCTACAACAATGGAAATATTGATACAAAATATTATTATATATAGTGCAATTTATGTGTAAAATACTCAAATGTTATTTTTAAATACAGAAGGGTATGAAAAGAGATATTGAAATCGAAAGTTTAACAAATCGAAAGTTCTGCAACGGAGAAAATGGAGAATGAAGAGTTTCTATACCAAACGCTTATATTAAAATGTACGAAAATTATTTAAACAAACAAATATTATATATAAGTTGAAAAGTTGCAAAACAGCAATTTAACGAGTTATTGGAAACCAGGTTTCAAAGTGGACGCAAACATTTCAGAAATTTGTTTACGACTTCCTTATACACATATACATTTCCTTTGGCTGTAAAGTAATAAAATATAATACTAGAGAAAGATAATTATTTTAACAGAAAGTAAAATTATTTGCATATTAAAATTTAACACACAACATTAGATATGGTGTCAATTGTTAAGTGTATATACTTTTACAGCTTCACGTTTTATTCAACAAAGCAGGATAGTCAGACACAATACAGCGTTAAGATCTGTCAATCCGTTAACTGCTTCCCACCTGAAATCGAAACTTGAGACTTTTTGAATGGTGAACTTAACGCAGCGCTTAGTTTTACTTGAGCTGAGAATTGACAATACACTTTTAATATAATAGTTTCTCCGAGTGGGATCGAATCCACTGCGCTATAATGAGTCATATTTAAAACTATAAATAACATATAAATTTGCTTTAAAACAATCCAAATTCCTAAAAATATGAATAATATGTCTGAAATTAAACCAGAAAAGTTACGCAATGTTTTATGTCTTTGTAGTAAAAATTGGAATAAATACATCTACGTAGAGCCATTCGGAGGTCGAATTTAACTCTAAGAAATATTCTTGGAAGCTGACAACAACTAAGTTTTTTGCTTATATTTGAAACACGTTCATATATACTTGACTTCAATCAACTTTGTTATCTCTACTATAGAGACGTTAAAACCCGCTATCGAATTATAATTACAAATTAAGCCTATATATAACAGATACAAGTCTACTTAGTTTAATAAATGCAAAAAAGAGGTTGTATTTTTAAATTGATATTATTATTGTTACTTGTAGAAACATATAGTAACATATAATATTTTAATATAAGATTATATATACTATTTTATTTAATAAGATCTTTGATTTTCGCGATTTCTATACAACTATTTTATTTATTTCCAAGTTTTGCAGAAAAACAGAATGATATACTTTAAGGAAACGTCTAGTTCAAGACCTAAATCGGTTTTCAAGAAGCACGCGTTCGAATCCGCTGCGTTCGTTAATTTATATACATTCTCTACTAATGTTTTTTGTATAATAACACGAAGATTGTTAATAGCATTTTAAAAAAATATGTAGAAAAACATATTTCGTATTGATTCTTTAGAATTTACTTTGCTAAATTTTGTTTATATAGTAATTATAAAGGGTGAAATTTAAGAAACTTATAAACTACCTTGTACGATTAAAACCACTATGCATACTAATAGTTACAACAAATATTACCAATTTTATTTTTTAATTTAATTTTATACGATACCCATTTTACGTCTACCTTGAAATAAAAACTTTTAATATATCAGCTTTTTATATACGTACGTTTATTCACCCCACCATAGTTCAGCCAATAAACCTGATCTTAAGCTCCTATGAATTCAAATCCCATAATATTTATAAACAAGACAGATAACACAGTTAATCTTATAACACTTCATATATAATAAGTGTTATCGACATATCATATGACACGCAAAAACAGTGGAATGTAGAGATTGCGGAGGGCGCGTGAGAATAAAATATAAATATATATGAGTATAAAAACTAGCATATAAAATGTTATTTATATAAACGTTATCTTCTAAGTCTCAAACCACTGACATTTCTTTACTATATTATTATTAGCAATTTTTTTTAATAGCTTCACCGCATAGCAGGTCAGGGATAACTTAGTGACAAGATACCTCATAGATTACATTCCGCCCAAAATGGAATATATATATGTTGAGTGGCGAATTAAACTGCGTTAGGTTACACCAGAGCGGAGAAATAAAAATAACTTTTAAATTACTCGCAGTGGGAATCAAACCCATAACCAATACATTGTCAGTACTGTAGTTACTGCATAACAATAGTCTCTTTTATTATTTATTACTTTTAATACCACATTTAAGGAGAAGGAAGTTCTTACGCATGACATAAATAATTCGTCTGAAATCGCCGCATGCGCAGCTATAAATAATAGCGGCAAATGATTTACTGCGCGTAGAGTAAGGAATATTATCGATTAAACTGCGGGCACATAATAAAATACCTTATTTTCATTTCTCCCCTCTGGTAAGACAATGTGTGGTGTTAAGTTCCGCCACTTAATACGTATTCAGGTGGAAAACGACAAATGGAGAGTCTTGTCACTAGATTCACTTTAAGTTTTTTGCTATGTAGAATAAAGCGTAAGGCTGAACAAGTATAAAAGTTATATTAAAATTTAACAGCCGGGAATATTTGTAACGTCATTAAACAACAAATGAAGAAGTAATAAAAATTAAAATTTGATACTTTATTTTAAGCACATATATTTTGCTCTCAAATTTTAGATAAAACGAAATGTGAAATGATGTAGCTTTTATTACTCTAACGACTCTACAGCATCAGCTTTTTGTTAGCTTCACGCTTTATGTCCCATACCGCAGTTTAGACAGAAAGTACCTAGTGCCAAGACACTCCGTACTTCGCTTTCCACTTTTCGAGAGATTGCGTGTTGAGTGGTGGAACTCAACGCCGCACTTTGTCTTACCAGAGCCCGAAAGTGAAAATAATTTAAATACAATCACTGCCCCAAGTGGGGATCAGGAGTGCCACTGCGCCACGACCGGCCTTATATAATATATTTAACCAATATATTAATATATAGGATAATCGACTACAAATTCTAAAATTTTAACGCCATACAATAATCATAACTTGATGTAAACTTAAAGTAACGAAACCCACTTACTTATGAATGTACTGGAAAGAGTGTTCTGTTGATTTTCACAGTAGCGTGTAATTTTTCGTCCTTGTCTCGCTTGTTTAAAAACATATTAATTTGAAAGGGACAGCGTTATTTAATTTGACACTAACCCGTGATATTTGCTTAGAACTCAAATTTGGTTGACTTCTTAAAGTAAATGATATGCATTTCTTGTAAGTGGTTCCAATGTTTTGATAGCTGTTCGATTTATTGGGATTGTAGGATGGAAGCTAGAAAGTTTTTTTTTGACACACTCTAAGCCGTGATATAAAAATTTGTATTACAAATTATCCAAACTTTATTTATTAGGTAGCTTTGTAAGGCATAGTTACTTTAGTAGGATGATACAAAGTGGTATTATATAGATTATAAGCTAAAAATGACATCGGTCGTGGTGCAGTGAGACAGTGTCTGACTGTATCGGTTATGGGTTCGATTCCCATTGCAAGTGATTATATTTAAAAATTACTTTCACTACCTCGATCTGGTATGACAAAAAGTGGTGTTGAGTTCCGTCAATCAACATGAAATGTCTTGAATTCAGTGAAAAACGAAGTGTGGAGTGTCTTGACACTCCACACTCTGTGTATACCCTGCTATGCAGGATAAGAGAGATAAAATAGAATATATTCTAAAAATAGTATACTTTAGAATTTAAGAAAATTTTGATTATTTTTTATTTCTTCAAGCTCCCACATAGCAAATATGTCAGATTTGTTTACCAGAGTGGAATTAAATAGGACGTTTTAATATTATTATGTCTCCGAGTGGGCATCGAACCCACAACCAAGTGCGTAGAGTCAGATTTAATTAATAAAGAAAACGTTGATCGTTTCGTACATTTAAATTTGAATTATCAGTTATTTTTACTGTCATAATAATATAAGGTAAAAATTTCTATACAATTGTATATTTATATTAATTTTAAAATTTAATTTAATATCTATTTACATATTTACATATTTGATTCATTAATAAACCATAATTGCAAAGTAACTAGACTCTACTAGTCCACGTCGCAGGTAGACATGTCTACCTACAACCAGTTTAATTTTAAAACTATACTACTTACGTTTATTTCGTTAAATATTATATTATAAGATCTTTGATTTTCGCGATTTTTATACATTTTAAATGAAACTATTTTAACCGGATTAATCGCGTATATTTTGGTATTCGAAAACACATTTTTGGACATCTGACGTTTCGAACACTTTACAGTAGTCCGTGGTCACAGGTAGAGTATCCACCTGTGACCACGGAAATATTTTAATTTTTATTTAAAAATATTATATTCTAGATTCTAGTTTCCACACAGGCGGAGACGTATGTAGAAGTAAGTTATACAATTCTCGGGGTAATATTTTCGCTTTACTTAGAAATGCTGAGCTAATTAGTGCATTCTTGAACAAATAGTCGAGACCAATAGTGTGGATCTAAATTCCAACGCCTCGACAAGTATAGGCGCATTGCTTAGATTTAGTTGCGGTTGAAAAAAATAAAAGTTTATATTTTTTTACGCTAGCTATCTTTAATGTGGCAAAGCAAAACAGGGTAGTTAGATACAATATAGTGTGAAGACACTACGTTGACTTTCCACTCGAACTCAAGATAACTTAACAGCTCTCATTTATAACAGGAAAGGCTGAGAGAAACTTCTCTCAGCTATAGCATTCCATAACAGAATTAATAAGGTGTTGTCATTATATGTAAATATTTTTATGTTATTTTCTACACACGTATGGTCTATGTGAATAATTTCTACAAGTTTTTTTTTAGCTTCAAGCTTTTATCCCGCATAGCAGGATAGACAGAAAGTACCTAGTATCAAGACACTCCGTACTTCGCTTTCCACCGAATTCGAGACATTGCCTGTTGATTGGTGGAACTCAACGCCGCTTTTTGTCTCACACACACACCTCGAGTCACACCCTCGAGTGGGGATCGAACCCATACAAGTTAATTAAGAGTCTAGTATTTTATTTATATTTATTTTGTCAACTTAATCTACACAACTTTACAAATATAAAAAATGGGAAAGTCTGTTTTTAATAACAAAATAACATTTTTCGCAATTTTTATCCGTCTGTTTGTTCTGGCTGATCTCTGTGAGCGGGTGGTCCACTTTTGATAAGACTTTCAAAAGCAAATATTTTGTTTAACAAAGAATATAGGATACTTTTATGTTAGAATCATGAACTATAGATCCAAAGATGCTAAATTCCACTCATACAAATAATTCATACAAATTTAAACTAAGTATATAAATAATTAATCATTCTTTACTTTATCTAATAAATAAGGTTTATTTTATTTTAAAAATATCATCTACATGTTATAATCTTTTATAAAATTGATTTTCTTAAAATTCTAGTCTATTAATTTTTTAACCTCTTTAAAACCTCGTGGCGTAGTGTGACAGCGTCTGACTGTAAACGCGATCAGTTGCGGGTTCGATTTCCATTCAGGGGAGTGATTATATTTCAATTATTTCACTTCCTCGCTCTGGTAAGACAAATTGCGACGTTGATTTCCACTACTCAATACGCAATGTCCAGAATTCAACGGAAAGCGAAGTACGGAGTGTCTTGACCCTAGTTACTGTCTGTCTACTTTGCTATACGGAATAAAAGCGTGAAGCTAAAAAAATCTTCTATGCGTTATAATGTTTTATTTAATAGAATTTCTAAAAATGCCTATTAACTATTTTAAATATGTACATATGTTAAAATCAAAAAATCACTTTACAACATTAATTTTAAATTAAACTTGTATTGATTTCACTTTAAAAATAACATAATTTATATTTTTCATGCATAATCAAGCAATAAATCTACGGAGCAGATTAAAAGACAAATTCCTAAACCGCCTCGACGTCCACTAACAGCGCCGTGTGAGAATATTATGCATTTTAATTAATACGAGCGCATGAAATATTGCGATTGGAATAGCTTATTTAAAAATACTATAAATATATTTGTGGCCTAGAAATTTCTTATAAATCTCTGATTTAGATTCCCATGTAGAATGTAGAAGGGGAAAAATGTTAAAGATAAATGTAACTTTTCTTTTTTTTATATATATAGCGTATGGCGTGGTAGATAGAAAATATTTAGTGTCAAGACACTCCGTACTTCGCTTTCCGTCGAATTCAAGACATGGAAGCAGCACAGCGATGGAATCGATGGACTCAACGCCGCACATCGTCTTACCAGAGCAAGAAAGTGAAAATAATTTAAATATAATCACACCCCCGAGTGGAAAACGAATTCACAACCGATCGCGTTTACAGTCAGACTCTGTCCCACTCCGCCACGATCGGCTTCAATTTTTATCTACAGTAATAATTTATAGTTAAAAGTCACCGAACTAGAAATTTTAAACATATTTTAATCGTCTTCTTGTCTTTCTATGATGGGTGTTATATACCAATACCATTTGAACTTATATTAAACTGTATAAAATTGTGTACTTTACCCATCTTCTTTATCTTGGGTTACTTTTTCCTGGTATAAAGCTACAATTTAAATTAGCTATTCATGTAACAATACAATCTGTTTTCTGACTGTGAAAGCTTTTAAAGCTTTTCTGTCTAAATTCGAAAAACGAAACATTTTGCAGGAAATATATATATCTATATATAATTACATATCAAAGGCCGGTCGTGACGTAGTATGACAGCGTCTGACTGTAAACGCGATCGGTTGTGGGTTGGATTCCCACTCTGGGAGGCATTATATTTAAATTATTTTCACTTCCTCGCTCTGGTAAAGACAAAGTGCGGCGTTGAGTTCCACCACTCAACACGGAATGTCTCAAATTCGGTGTAAAGCGAGGTACGGAGTGTCTTGTCACTAGGTACTATCTGTCTACCCTGCTATGCGGGATAAAAGCGTGAAGCTAAAAAAAACTATATATCTATATATAACAGTATCGGAAAACAGCTTTAATACAATTAAAACAACAACAAAGCGGTCACAATCGCTAACATTCAAACAAACCTGTTCTTTATCGTTTAATAAATAAATGGTCGATGTTTTTTATGCGAAATAATAAAAACGGAAATTGCGCTGTTTACATTTTAAAAGTTTGTAAATAAAACGTGATTAAAAATGAGGCCAATACATATATACATATATATATTTACTATATACCTACTTACGTAGATTACGTCGATATACAGATTAAAAAAAGTATAACAGATAATATAATTAGTAATATTTGAAGCATTATAAACCAGAGTGTCTTGACACTAGGCACTTTCTGTATACCCGGCTATGCGGGATAAAGGCGTGAAGTTAAAAAAAATGTATTAATGATTATTTAACTTACAATAGCTAGTTTGGGAGATCGCTACGGAAGCGTGTCGGTCACGGCGTGATCCTATGCAAGGTCGCTACTCCTTTTAGGGTTATATTCGTATATATATTTTAGTATTGTTTACAATACAATACTCGTCTACTCGTATATTGAGAACGGAGTGTCTAGATACTATATTCTCTCTGATTACTCTGACAGTCAAGAAAGAGTGTGCCAAATTAATAAGGTTTCTAACAATTTGCATATGTGCAATAGTAAAATTGAACCCCAAACGTTTGAAATCAACCCATAAACTATATTTTATTATTATTATATAAAATGTATCTGAAATTTGCTTTACTTGTACTCTTACCCTCAATTCATTGTAATCTAATAATCAAGTCAATTACCATCAATGTGTGTGTGTATGTGTGTTTGTGTGAGTGTGTGTATGTAAAGTGTGTACAAATTCAATAAACACACAAACACATAAAGGCACAAATAAACACACCTTAATATTTTTTATACAGAACCACTATCTTTATAAACAGATTGTACTTAACATAATAATTTAACAGACAATGGTGTCCGATAGGAAATATTTTGTAGGGCTTCAACGCCGCTTCCTGTCAGAGAGTACGGTGAAAATGTTACAAGCTTATTTGAGAGATACGCATCGCTATTATAATGTAACAGGTGGATTAATGACTTTTATGTTATACTTGTAAATAATAAATGAACACCAATGGGTTGATAAGTGTCTCATTTGATATGCAGGTTGTGGGTTCGATTCTCGTTTACAAGAATGTTGGTATTTACTATTTTTAAAGTGTTATTCCATATTTAGGATTAGAAAACAATTTTTATATGTTTTTTAAAACTTATTTTCTAATCCCAAGTGTGGAATAACACTTTGAAAATAGTAAATATTAAAATAAAATAGCAATTTCTCTTGTTAAACGATTATTTCTTAATAATCTTTAAGTAGTAGAAAATTTGTAAAAATCTCTCTACAGAGATGCTAACAACATAAATAAGTTATAACAAAACGTATAAAAATATCGACGCAGCTGGTAGTAGAACGCATGGCTTAGCGGTCAGAGCGCTTTGACGGTATCCAAGAGGCGAGGGTTCGAATCCCGCTGCGTTCAAAAAAAAATAAAAATGCAAATGGCCCCAACTAAGTAGTTTACTTTGTAATAAATAATTTTACGCTGAAACTGTACTTATAACTACCGTAAAAGCTAGCCTTTACTTTATACAATGTTATCTATTTCTATTTCAAAAGTTTCTTGTTTTGTTTAACGTTGTAAACTCTGCACTAGCTATTTACCTTGCTGCCTATAAAATGGTACTATAGAGGTTTTTTTACGTATTTATTTAAAATAATACTGTATTACTTCTTAGCGACTTAAATACCTATGTACGTTGTATAATTAATGAATATCAATAATGTCCTTTACATATTTTTATATTAAATATCAGATTTAAAATAAGAGGGCAAAGTGGTCTTCGGGTGGGGCCATATATAGTTACCTCCCGAGGTATAGGCGATGATTTTCTTGCTTCTTCTAAAAATAAATTCAAAGTAGGGTTTATTTAAATATATATTTTTTGTGTGAGGTGAGTATTCAATAAAACCAACAACTACCTGTCTGTAAGTAGATGGAACTAATCATAATAAAATATATTATATTTTTTACTATTTTCAAAGTGTTATTGCACATTTAGGATTAGAAAACATTTTTGAAAAAACGTATAAAAATTTGAACGCAGCGGGATTCGAACCCGCGCCTCTTGAACGTTAAAAACGAACGTTTAAACGTTTTTTTAATCATTCTGCGATATTTAACGCACGCCTTCGTTATTCTAAACGTACTTTTTGTCTAAGCTTCTCGTTTTTTATCCTGCAAAGTAGAGTAGACAGAAAGTATCTAGTGTTAAGACACTCCGTACTTTCGAGACATTGCGTGTTAAGTCGTGGAACTCAACGCTGCACTTTGTCTTACCAGAGCGAGAAAGTGAAAATAATTTAAATATACTCACTACCCCGAGTGGAGATCAAACCCACAACCGCTCTTGTTTACAATCAGGCGCTGTCTCACTGTGCTACGATGCTTTTTGTTATTGTTTTTAATTCAAATTAATTATTTTTTTTATACCTATATATTTAAAATATTGAATTCCTTACATTTATATAACAAATAAAATATTTTAAACTAAGTATTTACAATCAATGCCTTAAAGCACTTTTGACTTTCGTCATACAATATCTACAGAAGCTTCATATTTGACCCGAAAATAAAAGAACTGGTGAAAAAAAAACGAATAAATGAGCCCGTATCGAACATTTGATTGATGGACGCCGCTCCAGAGCGCGTTTCCATAATAACACGTTGAAAAATTTATAGTAAAGTATGACGTGTGTTTTGGTGCGCTTGACGAATTTATAATTCCAACCTGTATATTACATTTGAATTTTGACAAATTATCTCTTAGTTATATGAATATACGACATAATTATAGATTGGATTCTTACAAAATTTTCAATCAACGGAGTGTCTTTACACTATGTTGCTGACAAAGGTACTTATACTGTGTTTAGTAAGATTTTGTTTTGTTTTTTTTTATCTTCACGCTTTTATCTCACACAGCAGAGTAGATAGAAAATACTTAGTGTCAAGACACTCCGTACTTCGCTTTCCACCGAATTTGAGACATTGCGTACTAAGTCGTGGAACTCAACGCCACACTTTGTCTTACTAGAGCTAAGAAGTAAAGTTGATTTAAATATAATCATTCCTCCGAGTGGGAATCGAACCCGCAACCGAACGCGCTTATACTCAGACGCTATCACATTATGCCACGACCGACCACTTTAATATGAAATATTTTAACTATAACTTTTTATTATAACAGAATTTATATATAAAGAGTTGTAGAAAGTCGTGGAAAAAGTAAAGATTGTGCTTAAGTGTTTCTTTTGTTTAGTGCCTTATCACTAAATATATTACATTATACAGAGATTTCTAATCTGACACTATAATTCTAGTGGTTCTTTTCTCCTTTTCATGTAAATTGTTTCAAGATTAAATACTAAATGACGAAGCTTATGTCATCATAGTACTTTTGGTAACAGCATGGAATCATTTTTTTCTAATCTAAATGTCGAAAAATACTTAAAAATATGAAAATGAATAACGATTATAATTACTTAACCACATATCAGTTTAAGTAGAGAGAATCCAGTGTCTAGACACTCCGTTCTCCGCTTTCTGCTCAAATTAAGACACTGCGTGTTGATTATTGGAACACACGCCTCATTTTGTCTTACTAAAACGAAGAAACGAAAATAATTTAAATATTAAAATCCATATTAAAATACAATAATAATATCTAATCATTTAAAACAATGGAAATAAAATTTCTTTAATACAAAATCGCCCATATACTGCTTACACGTTGATCAATGAACTCAAAAAAACTCATTAACGTATGTAATTTGGTAACCCCTTGTATGGAAAATAAATGTTATATAATAAATATACATATATATTGTATAATTCAAAGAGTAGCATGCGTAAGAGAGATGGTAATAAGAATGAAGAAGAACGTGCTCAGGTGGTTTGGACACGTTGAGAGGATGAGTAATGAAAGTATGGTAAGAAATATCTGTAAAAATCTCTCTAACAACAAAAATAAGTTGTAAGAAAACGTATAAGAATTTCGACGCAGCTGGTAGTAGAACGTATGGCTTAGCGGTCAGAGCGCTTGGACGGTATCCAAGAGGCACGGGTTCGAATCCCACTGCGTTCAAATTTTTATACGATTTTTCAATAATGTTTTCTAATCCTAAGTGTGGAATAACACTTTAAAAATAGTAAATATAAAAATAAAATAGCAATCTCTCTTGTTAACGATTATTTCTTAATAATCTTTAAGTAGTAGAAATTTGTAAAAATCTCTCTACAGAGATGCTAACAACATAAATAAGTTGTAAGAAAACGTATAAGAATTTCGACGCAGCTGGTAGTAGAACGCATGGCTTAGCGGTCAGAGCGCTTGGACGGTATCCAAGAGGCGCGGGTTCGAATCCCGCTGCGTTCAAATTTTTATACGATTTTTCAATAATGTTTTCTAATCCCAAGTGTGGAATAACACTTTAAAAATAGTAAATATAAGAAATATCTATGAAGCAAATGTGAGCGGTACAAGAGGTCAGTGGGGACGTCAGTTGACCTTCGAAAACACAGTAATAATGATACTGGAGGAAAAGTCACGTAAATAGCATGAGGACTCCTCGAAGGGACTCCTCCTGTATGAAGAGGGGAACGAGGCGAAAGAGAGTGCAGGGACCGTAGCGTTTGGTACTCCGTCCTCTCTGACTACCCCACGAGAGATAAAACGTGAAGCTAAAAAAAATAATTTCATACAATCTTTGAATTACGTTTTATAAATTATTTATGAACGAAATTATTTTAATGTTATTTAAAAGCTACATTTATTGTAAAGCTCTGATAAGTTTATTTAATTGAAGCTTCAACATTATTCGTCTCTTTCTATTTCATATAATATGAAAAGAATAACATCATATTAGATAGATATTAAGTCAAATAGATATGCTATATTTTGATAAAACAATAAATTCAAATCTAGGTTTTTTTAGTGTTTTTGTTTTGATAAATTTGGGAAATGCCTGTAACAGCTAACAAAACCAGCTAAAACCATTTGCTTTATAAAGCTATATGTAATGTAAAGAGCTACTTAATATGAGATTTGAACTGCCTTCTTTCGGTTAGATGCCATCGCAGCCCAGTGGCACTGAATCTCCGTCACCTTCGGTCTGTAAACGTCATTGATAGTAGGTTCGATTCCCTACTGGGGGAATATTTATATTTAAATTATTTAAATTTTGTTAATGCTAAGTTTAGCGTTGATTTCCGCCAGTTAACATGCAGTGTCTCGAATTCAGATGGAAAGCACCAAATGTGAACTCCGAAATGTCTTGACACTAAGTACTCTGTACTAGCTGTACAGGATAAAGTGAAAAGCTGCTACATATAATATATTATTATAAAATTAAAAAAAAATGCCATTCAATACAATCTTGATTCAGCTCAAGGAGCTTTGTTCAAAAGCTTTTGTACGTAATTAAAGCATTACGTGGGCTTATAAGCGTCATTGCGCTCGCAACATGTCGATGACAGATTTTATTGGGCCATTCGAACTAATCTGTAATCTCAATCACAGCGGACATATACGTTTTGTATCTATTTAGGTTTTATGCGGTATTTAAGTTCACGATAATTGCTATTTATTGCTTATTTTATATTTTAATGTAGTCGAGTAATTAATGGTCTGATTGATTAAGGTGGTCTAAGGTTCAAATTTGATTCGTGATTGTAATAATTTTGCATTATAGACATTGTAAAATAAAACACATCTTTAACGTGAACGGAGAATTATAACACTGGGTTATTACGGATTATTCTGGTTTGCATAAAAGGTCGTAAAGTTGCTTCCCGTAGAATTTTTCACATTATTAGCGGTGTTTAACACCGTTAACCAATATGCTATAGTTTCTAAATAGAGACAAGGTGGTAAAAAGAGTTTAATGTCAAAATGAATTTAAACACGACAAGTTGTTATGATTTTTTTATAACCCTGAAAATTTAAGAGGATATACAGATACCTATATGATAATTAGAGAATTCATCTGGGTAAGATGAGATTGTCTATCTATCTGTAAGCTTTAGCATTATCGTAAGCTACATTAACTTTACAGGCCAGTCGTGGCGCAGTGGAACAGCGTCTGACTGTAAACGCGATCGGTGTGGGTTCGATTTCCACGCGGGACAATGAGTATATTCAAAATTATTTTCATTCTGCCGCTCTGGTAAGACAAAACGCGACGTTGAGTTTCGCCACTGAATACCCAATGTCTCTAATTCGGCGGAAAGCGGAATGCGGAGTGTTTTGCCACCAAGTCTTTCTTGTCTACCCCTAGCTAACAAAAATAACTAACACCAGATAAAGCCGAAGGAAATAGCTAGTAGCGATGTGAATAACAAGTATTTACCGCGTGGGCATCAAAGATCTCGATTGCTGGATTTATTTCATATTGCAAATGATTTATGTGTATTTAATAATACATTATTGTAGTTATCATTTATGGAAATATGGTAAATATGTATGTAATATATGTACGAAAATTTATTTTTTAACTTTAATCTTTTTATCCCGCATAGCGGGGTAGATAGAAGGTACCTAGTTTCAATACACTCCGTACTTCGCTTTCCACCGAATTCTAGACATTACGCCTAGAATAGTGGAATTCAACATCGCGCTTTGTCTTACCAGAGAGAGGAAGTGAACATAATTTTAAATATAATCGCTCAAACGAATAGGGATCGAACTCACAACCGGTCACGTTTACAGTCAGACGCTGTCACACTGTGCCACGACCGGTTTAGTAAATTTATTATATTTCTTAACTCGATTAGTAGTATTTATTGACATTGACTGCCCTGGTTAGACAAAACGCGGCGTTGAGATCCACCACTCCACACAGTATATCTCTTAGATGGAAATTGGTGAAAAGAGAGTCTTGAAGCAAATAAAATATTTAAAATCACAAGCATAAAAAACATAACTTATTATAATAGACCAAAGAAACAAAATCTAATTAAACCTCTAATACAAAAAGAGTCGGGACAAAAAAACTTCATTACACGAACAACACGTGAACATATCGCATTATAATAGCAACAATAATATTGCTATAAACTTGCATCCAGTAGGCGTGAAGCTGATTGAAAGAAATTTATTGAGCGTTGTCCATTTTATGAGCTTATAAATATCTGTAATATATACGTATTGAGTTTCACACGTTATTTGTATAATTTAAAGACCTTATTTTAAAGGTGTTTTCTAATCCTAAGTGTGGAATAACACTTTAAAAATAGTTAAATACTTTAAAGCCTTTGACGTCCTCCTTTAGCAATATCTGATATACACGGTTGTAATATTTACTATTTTTAAAGTGTTATTCCACACTTAGGATTAGAAAACATTATTGAAAAAACGTATAAAAATATGAACGCAGCGGGATTCGAACCCGCGCCTCTTGGATACCGTCCAAGCGCTCTGACCACTAAGCCATGCGTTCTACTACCAGCTGCGTCGAAATTCTTATACGTTTTTGTTACAACTTATTTATGTTGTTAGCATCTCTGTAGAGAGATTTTTACAAATCTCTACTACTTAAAGATTATTAAGAAATAATCATTTAACAAGAGAGATTGCTATTTTATTTTAATATTTACTATTTTTAAAGTGTTATTCCACACTTAGGATTAGAAAACATTATTGAAAAAACGTATAAAAATATGAACGCAGCGGGATTCAAACCCGCGCCTCTTGGATACCGTCCAAGCGCTCTGACCGCTAAGCCATGCGTTCTACTACCAGCTGCGTCGAAATTCTTATACGTTTTTGTTACAACTTATTTATGTTGTTAGCATCTCTGTAGAGAGATTTTTACAAATTTCTACTACTTAAAGATTATTAAGAAATAATCATTTAACAAGAGAGATTGCTATTTTATTTTAATATTTACTATTTTTAAAGTGTTATTCCACACTTAGGATTAGAAAACATTATTGAAAAAACGTATAAAAATTTGAACGCAGCGGGATTCGAACCCGCGCCTCTTGGATACCGTCCAAGCGCTCTGACAACATAAATAAAGCAACTCTGTAGAGAGATTTTATCTAACAACATAAATAAGTTGTAACAAAAACGTATAAGAATTTCGACGCAGCTGGTAGTAGAACGCATGGCTTAGCGGTCAGAGCGCTTGGACGGTATCCAAGAGGCGCGGGTTCGAATCCCGCTGCGTTCAAATTTTTATACGTTTTTTCAATAATGTATACACGGTTGTTCTAAGTAGGACAGACAGTGAAATGTCTTACAGTTTTTTAACTTCTTTCTCTTTATCCTGCATAGCAGGATAAACAGGAAGTACCTAGTGTCTAGACACTCCGTACTGCACTTTTCGCCGAATTTGGGAAACACTTTGTCTTACCAGAGATGCGAAATTACAAATATAATAGTTAAATATAATAGTTCCCCGAATGAGAACCCACGACCTCACTAATTTTAAAGATTTTATTTAACTTCTAGTTTCATTACAAAATAAATCTAACTTCGTTTTTAATTTCTGATTAAATTTATATACATCTTTAATACTGATAACAATATATTTATATTTTTTTATAAATATAAATAACGGGCACTTGGAAGAGTTTCTTTGTAAAAGAGAGTCAGTTGTAGATACTAAAAGCAGAGAAAAAATATTTAAGTAATTGTGAATTACTTACTATTGTTATAATTTATTAAAGGAAAGCTGATGGGACTTGTATTATATGGACATTTCGCCAATATGAATCGGTATTGTTGGTCATCAAAAATGGAAGTCGCAAAGAAATGGCAATTTCCCAAATTCAGTGGAAAGTGGAGTACGGAGTGTCTTGACACTAGGCACATGCTGCCTACTCTGCTATGCGGGGACAAAAGCGAGGAAATATATCCGCATGGTGTCAAGACATTCCATCGACTGCTTTCCGCCATAAATTGAAACTCAACGCCGCATTGTTTTGTTTAAAAAATATATTTTACACACACACACACAGACACACACACACACACACACATATATATATATATATATATATATATAACCAATCGGTAGAGTATTGTAAAATAATACTATAAGCACAGTAGTAAATACCTGTCATACGTAAGGAGGTAGCGAATACAATTAAGAGGAGGTATTTTCTTTCAAAGGCTTTGTTTTTTACGATCTCGGCCGCGACTGTGCCGATGCTCTCGTAAGATATTAAATTTCTTAGTTGTCAGCAAGACGGAGATGTCGATATGAAAGTAATTTAGTTCAAACTTATTTTTAACTTTAATTTTAAATTTTAAATTTTAAATTTAGGTAAAAAATAGAATACAGAGTGCCTTGATACTTGCATGTAATACATTTCTATATATTAAAAAAAACAGCTTCACGCTTCAGAGACAGCCTGCTCTCAAGACATTCCGATAACTGCTTAGTGTCTAAAATCGAGACATTGTGTGTTTTTCTACTAGGCTATCTATCAGAGCGGAGAAATAAAAATAAAACTATATCTATTACGAATATATGAAAACAACTTATGTCTATAGCACAGTCTGTCTTCACGTCACTCAGCAAAACGTCCTTTCAAGCATCCTTTCTATAGAGTTATTGTGTGGAACAAAGTTTAACGCAATAAAGCGTTTTTGTTTGAAATCTAAATGACTCCTTTATAAAGTCGGTCTTTAGATTTTTGAGATAGTCCTTTCATGACATTTTCGTTTGTTTTCGCCTTCAATAACAGATTATATATATATATATATATATATATATATATATATATATATATATATATATATATATATGTGTTACCTTTCGTATGGATATCTATATCGTGGTGGTCAAATAGAATATTATGATCTAAGGCATTAGTATTCCCTAGAGTGAGATATAAGCCTACGACCAATGCGGTTATAATTGTATAATTGGTACTGGGACTTGAGATATGAATATAGAGATAGAAAGTACTATATAAATATCTCTAATCTCATATCTCTATACACATAAAATGCGTAAAATTCGAAATATCAAAAAAGTAGAAAAATGATCCCTAACATAGATATTTATAACATTTTTTTACTTTTAGGTATAAAGAATGGAATGCTGTCGAATACGGGCTTTCTTTTAACTTTATATACAACAAGCTACTTGACCGCTAGCCTGCCTTTATTAGCATGCCCGCCGGCGCCGAACACACCTTACGTCTGTGTATCATTTCTACTGTATAATTACTTTAAATCATCGTTTTTTATATATATATATATATATATATATATATATATATATATATATATATATATATATATATATATATATATTTAAACCAAAAATTTGATATATTTTTGCTATAATATATCATTATCAAGTAAAAGGAAAAAGATTTTATATTCCTTTTTGACGCAAATTACGCGGACAAAATACGTTTAACTAATAAATTAAATGTTACACACAATGTTTTATATGTTTAATTTAACTTTACGATTTTATCCCGCATAGCGAATTTGTGATATTGCGTGTTGAGTGACGGAACTCAACGCCGCACTTTATCTTTACCAGAGTGAGGAAATGAAAATAATTTAAATATAATCATTCTCCGGAGTGGCAATTGAACTCACAACCAATCACGTTTACAGTTAGACGTTGTCCCACTGCTCCTAAGGCAACACGTGTTTACGCGATAACGTGACTGCAAGCCTATACATTTCGAAAAAGAAACATCTATGAGTTATATACATAGAAAAGAGTAATAAAGTTAAAGATTTTAAATGAAGCCGGTCGCGGCGCAGTGTGACAGCGTCTGACTGTAAACGCAACCGATTGTGGGTTCGGTCCCCACTGGGGGAATGATTATATTTAAATTATTTTCATTTCCTCACTCTGGTAAAGACAAAGTGCGGCTTTGAATTCCACCATTCAACACACAATGTCTTGAATTCGGTGGAAAGCGAAGTACGGAGTGTCTTGACACTAGGTACTTTCTGTCTACCCTGCTATGCGGAACAAAAGCGTGAAACTAAAAAATAATTCAATTATAATTACAACTATCTATGCTCTAGTAAGACAAATCGCGATGTTGAGTTACGCCATTCAAACATAAACATCTATAAAGTATATCACGAGTCTAATCGTATGTTTTCAGACTACTACTCAAGATATTGTCCAAACATTTTCAGACTGAAAGCGTTTTGCAGTAACATTATCAACGATCACAACCTCCACAGGTCATTGCTCTATCCAAAGAATGTCACAAGAATTGTGAAAATGTACTACGTTTTGTTTCCGTTTACAAAAACTCAAAAACTGTTGTTTTAATTATTAAATTTCACAACAATTTTAAACTCATAGAATTTCTTTTTCAATACCTTGTCCAAAACAATCGTCGTATTTTACACAAAAAAACTGTTTATAAAATTTTGTGGCTTAAAACATACGAACAAAAGAAATTATTCTCTTTTAGGTACAAAAAAAGTATACTTTGAACTAAATAGACGAAGAAATTAACACTATAATGCTGGCTTTCAGTGAACAGTAGTATGTATTCAATTCCAGTAAGGATAATATTTTATATGAAAATCATATATATTTTCAAAATAAATTTCAATATCTAAAGGTAGATATTATAGATAGTGAGATATTATTCAACTGTAAATGATAGGTTGCGGATTTGACTGTCCCTCTCACACCCTCTCACTCCCCCTCTTTCACTCATTCACTGGGGGTAATTTATTTAAATTAATTTCATCGCTCAAGTAATAGATAGTCTAGTAAGAAAAAACGCGGTTTTTATTCCAGATATCCAATGTCAAGTATTTCAATTTCATGCTCAAAGTTGAAAAAAATAATAGAGATTCAATAAATGTAAACTTGTATACTTCAGTTCAGTTTAATTAGCATTTATAAATGAAAAAATCATAAAAATATAACCAAATACAATAAATTCAGTCAACTAACGGCCAATTTTAGCATTATTCGATCAGACCATATCAAACGATATTCTTATAAACCCGTTTCATATAAAATTGCTTAAATAATTGCAACAATTATAAACTGATGTTAATATTTACATATATAATAAGATATAGAGGAACAAATTGCATCGCTGCGAAATGTCGCAAGTTTTAATTTTAAATATATTTTTTCTTCTCTACACCACATAGTGTGACAACGTGCGGCGTTGAGTTCCGCCACTTAACAAACAATGTTTCAGTTTCGGGCGATTCCTTGTTAGTTTCCCTTGAAAATGTAGGAAGGTTAGGTCCTTTTGTGTTACATTATATAGTTCGGTTCTTGAAAGAGATTTACGACTGTCATGTACAAAAAATGAGCCGTTCCTTATCGCTTCGTCTCTTCAATAAATTTGTATCGAGTTAATCGCGGTGATAAATAAAATCCTACATACATATATATTAAGGCATTCGTCTCGTCTCCAAAACAACTCAATAGAATACGTCATTATGATACAGCATGAGGCGTTTATTTTATAATGTAAATTAATACGTTCCTTTACGTTATTTATTATATTAATTGATCGTTTAAAGGTTTTCTTTTTTTATTTCTTTAGACATTTTTAAAGGATATTGGGTTGTGTTTCTCGAAATTATTTTATTATTTTCTAATATACACTTTGCGATTTTTCCAGCATACTAGCGTAATTAAAAAACCTAGTGTCCTACTCTGTTATCCATCTGTCCAAAATTAAGACATTGCTTTTACTAGCGGAATTTAACGACGCGCTTTATCTTACTATAGTGAAGTTATAACAATAATTCAAATATATTCATTCCCCCGAGTGGGATTTGAACCCACAACCAAGTGCGTTTACAGTCAAATGTTGTCCTAGTACATGAAGATGGCGTCAAGTACTTATTAGATTTACTTTATCTAGAGTAAATTTAGTGCTTGACATAATATTGTAAATGTGATATAAATGTTTGGTTCAAAGTATATAGTATATCTAAATTACGTTATACAGAATATAAATCGCTTGCTATTGCCCGCGACTTTGTCTGCACAATATTGAAGACAAAATATTAGAGCATTTAAAGGTATTTTATATCTTTATAAATAGAAAATTTTCAGTTATAGATATGTCACGATTAAAAAAAGTCCTTGTTTTTGTAAAGTTTCTAATTTTAATTTATGCCAAATTAAAATTTTTATTTTCTCAAATCCAGTAAATAAGTCGAAATTATCAACATCGAAATAAAATTCTCTTCTTCTTCTCTCCAAATTATAGACAGAAACCGTGGTTCACGTATGATGTCATCCACATATAACATCATGGTCCATCTGATTTCACTCGTCCACATATGACACTATAGTCAACATATGATTTTAGCCAACCACATATGACATGGCCCACATGTGATTTTCCTTTTCCACATACGACACCATGGTCCACAAGTCATTTCACCCATCCACATATGACATCATGATCCTCATGTGATTGTTCTCATCCACATATGACGCCACGGTCCACGTCTGATTTCACCTATCCACGTGTGGCATTATGGTCCACATATAATTTTATTTGTCCACATATGACACCATCGTTGACGTGTGATTTTACTCATCCACATATGGCATCATGACCCATATGTGGTTTTACTCAGCCACATATGACACCCTGGTCCACATGTGATTTCACTCTTCCACACATGATACCATGATCCATATTTGATTTCACCCTCTAATATATTATGCCACGATTCACATATTATTTTACTCGTCCACATATGAAATCATGATCCACATATGATTTACACATGACACCATGGTCCACATGTGGTTTCACTCATCCACACATGACATCATTGATCCAAATATGATCTTATTCATCCACATAGGACATCATGGTTCACATGTGATTTAACTCGTCCACATGCCACATAAGTTATGTGTTCACATGCGATTTCTAGAGTTAACATACGAGTTTCAATGTTGTCGACACGCCATCATTTCAACCCCCAAACACCACCTTGTAATGGTTGAATTTTGCACGTCTTAAAAAGAACTGCCAACGCAAATTTTTCTCTCTCTCCTACATATTAAAGAAGGTTCATACAAATATTCAAACCAAAAAACAGCCGGCACCAGGCACCCTTGATGCCGGTTTCACCAAACTTGGCAAAATCATATCTTAGCGAGTACCTATGTTCTTAAGAGAACCAATATACAATATTTGAAACTTCTAGCACGCATTTAGTGGATATTTATGTAATATTCAAATGGAGTAATATGTTTACAATACTTAATAGTCGTAGGTAGTCGACACTCGATAAACCGAGTAAAATAGTTCCAAGTAGTCAAGACACTCCATACTTCGCTTTCCACCAAATTCGAGACACTTCGTGTTGAGTGGTGGAACTCAACTCGGATGCTGTTCCTTTGCGCCACGACCGGCCTCAAAAATCAAAAATCTTTTTATGAAACATGTAGATATTCTCTCGTTCAACAGAAATTTGAAGCCACTTTCGTCAATTACAATTAAATGTATCTCAGCTAAGCCATAAAGGAATAAAAGAGTTTATCGTTTTATTCGATTAATCTCATAAACCGTAGTGTTTATTACAGGGTCGGGTAAAGAGCCTTATAATTGTAGCGGCGTGAGGTAATGTCAGGTAAAATAAAAACCCTCTTATATTTTAAATCTTTATCGTACATTGTAATCGATTTTAGTCGATTTTTTAAAGATTTTATCGTTTAACTATATAAACTCTTTTTATACACCTACACACATCTCTATCATTTTGCATATTTAATAGCACCTCACTAGGGTTTTTATTTGAGATACAGCTTCCATATGTGACAAGAGACATCGTTTTCCAATTTCGATCCAAATTCTAGGCATTGTGTTTTAAGTGGCGGAACTTAACGCATTCGAATGACTTAATAGAGTGAAAAAATGATAATAATTTAAATATATTCTTCTCATTCTGCCGAGAGCTACGTTTACGAATAAACGTTCAACTTGCATGCATGCATGGTTAGTGGCTTTAACTACTTTTAACATTTGATACCTTTCTAAACAGTTTTTATATTGATAAATCCTGTACCCTCCATCTTTCCTTATTTGTAAGCGCGTGACGTTGACGTGACCTGTTGTCTCTTGCCATTCTTTTCTTTATTTTTCTTATTAAATTCACTATTATTTTGTTCACAACGGTAAGTATATTTTTATAAATTTGGCTCTATGTTCTGTGGCTACGGAGAGATCTCCGTTCCTAAGTTATAATCGATTGTATTCATTTCGGAAGAGATGTAGACCCGCCGGAGGAATCTTCCGATTGCATGTTCCTCCTCTTTTTATCTCTCCTCTTTTTGTTATTTAAATTAGTTATAGAAACGATGCGACCTCAATATTAGGAAACCCTACCTTATACCTCTCTCATTAAACACAAAAGCAAAGAGCTTAGATCAGATAAAGTTTTAATGTATGAATAGATCTAAATATGGATGTTACTAAAGGTCATTCGATTTGTATAAAGGTCAGATTGGAGCTCAATAACAAGTATTTTGTCATACCATAAAGAGGTGGAGATCGATCTTAATGGGAGGTATCATGAGAACAACGTTCAAACATATCTGCAACTTGTCATCGTGTTCCTTTGGGTTATTTGGATTATTACAAAATACATTTAAAATAACTTGAAGTGATATTGATGTGTTGACTGTTACTTTATATAAAAGTGTGTTACATTTATTTTATTAATTTATTATATTTTTTATGCATTATTTTTATAAAATATATTAAAATTCTGCACTCCATCTCTGTAACCTTACAAAAAAATCCATACTGCTCTATTAGCGTAATTTACGTAAAAATTAATACAAATATACAACTTCACGTATTAATATATAGATGATTTTTAACATAACAAAAATATACAGGAATAATTCGGGTAAATTAATTTTTATTTCTATATCCAGATGCTCACTCTACTGCTCCTTACTGTAACTCTACTGATAACATGTCACTTCAGGTCCAATTGTATTTCAATCAGAGTAAGAACAATCTTGCAACGCCAAAATGACCCAGGCTTTAAACATATAATTTGCTTACACTTGTGTCCGATCCAAATTACAACAAAATATTTTAATAATGTAAACCTGTTTTTGTATCAGCCATAAGAAATAGCATGACGAGGAAATAATTTTGAATGTGTTAGCTTTATTTGTATTAGAGGAAATGAAAATAACTTAAGTATAATCATTCCCTCGAGTGGGAATTGAACCCACACCCGATCACGTTTACAGTCAGATATTGTTCCACCGCGCCACTACAGATAAATTTATTATATCCGAGGATGTCTTTAAATCCAATTATCTATTTGTAAAGAAAATTTATCTATGTTTTTTGTTTCTTTTCGTTTGTATAAAGAGGAAATTCTTGTTTAAAAAATATAAATAACAAGTAAGTTGCATTTAGATTTTATTTAGTACCTATTCATCTATAACTTCAATAGAATTCTTTACATACCAAGCCTAAAAGGTTTTATGTTAATTCTGGATTTATTTAAGGTGTTGTTGCACGGTGACAGCGTCTGATTGTAAACGCGATCGGTTGTGGGTTAGATTCCTACTCAGGAGTGAGATTATATGAAAATTTTTTTTTTTATCCTGGCTCTAATGAGACAAAATGCGGCGTTAAGTTTTACCAGTTTATATATATGCGTGGATTTCAAATGGTAAGGTAAGATCGCTGTTCATAAACATTAGATATTCTCTTTGTACCATGCTGCTTATATATGCGATTTTTTCTGCGAACAAAAAATATTATAATTTATTAGAAAAAAAAAATTTTAAAGTATAAGTAAATTTTAAAATAAAATTCAGCGGAAAGCGGAGTACGGAGTGTTTTAACACTAGGTGATTCCTATCCACCCTGCTATGCGGGATAAAAGTGTGAAGCAAAAAAATAAATAAATCGAAAATCTGAAACTGAATTCTATTTTTTTTTCTTATTCCTTGACATTTAAGAAAAGATTTATAAATAAATTCTTTTTTCAGTCTTAATTTAGTATATAATCTGCTTAAATTTAAGACGCTTGTCAATTTTGGTGAAGTTTAATTTGTATTTACGTCAGTTTGTTTGCTGAAATGCTAATACCGGAAATTGAAATGAAAAAATCTCTGTTAAATATATATATATATATATATATATATATATATATACACTTGATATTTCGTTGTATATTGTTACAGAGCACAGTATTTTTTTCAATATAGGTCTATAACATGTAGATTAGTTATACCAAATTTCTTGCTAAGCAATTTGAAAAACAAATCTAGAATAAAATTAAAAAAATACTATGGGTATAGTGTTTGTACAAGTTAATTTAATCTTATTTTAATATTTTTAATGTATTCTTCCATACTTAGGATTAGAAAACATTTTTAAAAGAGAAGTATAAAAATTTTGAACGCAGCGGGCTTCGAACTCACACCTCTCATAAACCCTGTGGAATAACACCTTATTAACTTTATTATAATACTTATTACAAAATATAGTAAAATATTAAAATAAATATCATTCTCTGTTGTCAAACGATTATTTTTTAATAATCATTGGGTAGCAGAAATTTGTAAAAATCTCTCTATAGAGATGCTGATAATGTTAATAAGTTGTAACAAAACGCATAAGAATTCGACGTAGCCGGTAGTAGAACGCATGGCTTAGTGGTCAGAGCGCTTGGGCGGTTTCCAAGAGGCGAGCTCGACTCCTGCTGCTGTCAAATTTATTACATTCTTTAAAAAAGTTTAGCTTGATCTTTTTAAATGAAACTATTTTAAATGGATTAATTGCATATATTTTGGTATTCGAAAATACATTTTTGGACACCTGACATTGCGAACACTTTACAGTAGTCCGTGGTCACAGGTAGCCAGGTTGTCTGTCTGGTGTCCAAAAATGTATTTTCGAATACCAAAATATACGCGATTAATCCGGTTAAAATAGTTTCATTTAAAACATCAAGCTAACTTGTACAGGGGTACTAATTTTTCTACGTAAAATCGTATCCATATATACTATACGTAAAGATATATGAATAATATTTTATCATCACCTACCATCAAGCAACTCCTGCATATGGAAATATAAAGAAAACCTAGTGTTAAAATAATTCCTTGCAAATTAGTTAATAATTCCTGTTTTCTTACCTTAAGCCTCAAAAAACCAGTTTACTTAGAAAGATAACTTATTTTAAGGGGTTTATTTATTATTTTCGATAATTATTCAAACACTTGTTAAGACAAACATTTATGCATAAAATATAATATAAAATCCATATAAATAACAAAATTTCCATCAAAAACACGTAAGACTTTCACTGCCAAATCAAAATGCAGATTGACTTGAAACAGCTATTATAACAGATCATTTTTGTCATATTTATGGTTTTTTATTATATATTTCTATTTATTTATTGCGTTTGGCAATCAATTTGAACTTGATTGAACTTTTATATATATTATACGGTTTCCTTGTGACGCGGGTTCGAATCCCGTTGCGATCAAATTTATATACGTTTCTTGTAAATATTTTCTAATCCCAAGTTTGAAATAACGGTATAAAATAGTAAAAAAAAAGTAATTAATTTATTTTAGTGACCTTAGTGACTAAAACCTAGTGAACAATCCAAAAAATATCATAAAATTCATTAAAAAGAAACTAAACGTAGAAATAATTTAACACACAATAAACCCAAAAGATTTATACAACTTGTATTACTTTAATTGGTAACTATTTTAATTGATTCTTAAGAAAATATTGTTTCAAATGAAATTAAACTTAATTCTATAGTAGTAAGGTTTAATTTTATATGTAACTTATATACTAATTATTGTATAACTTGATGTCGTCACATTTTAGATGAGAATAAGAAAAGATTTTTTTTTATTTCTTCACGCTTATATCTATAGCAGGATAGACAGAAAGTACTTAATGTCAGGACACTCCGTACTTCGCTTTCGAATGAATTCCTTATTAATAGTTAAGTGTTGAGTAACGGAACTCAACGCCGCACTCTATCTTTACCAGAACGAGGAAGTGAAAGTAATTTAAATGTGGGTAAATGAGTGGTAATAATTAAAGAATACCAATATACACTCAGTCGACTGTTTTCCACCGAAAGCTTGGAATTCAACGCCCGCAGTTTTATCTTACAGTAGCAGAAAAATATACAAACGTACATACTTACTACACGGTCCACATTCGGAGGAAAGATTACAATATTTATTATAATAATTTAAAAGTAAAGTTTTACTAGAAATAATACTGTTTTAAGAATTTACAATTAACCTTCATATGTGTATAAAAAATTTAATTATCCATGATATGAATACTTTACAGAGCACCAGTTTAATTTTTTTTTTTTAATAAAAAAAAAATTAAATGAAACTATTTTAAATGGATTAATCGTGTATATTTTGGTATTTGAAAATATATTTTTGAAAATCTGACACTTTTAGAATACTTTACAGTAGTCCGTGGTCTCAGGTAGACTGAGGTGGCATTCGTCTGTCAGTTGATACAAAAATTAGTTATATCAAACTACCGCCATCTGTTTCTTAATGGCCTCGCGTACTGTTCTGGATTTTGGCAGAATGAGCTCACTGTATCTTTGTCTGTGGTGTGGTGGATTTGAGGCTTTAAATTTTTAATAAGTGGGTCCCAGGTGGTAGAAAGTTTTCAACCATCTTCTCTATTGAAATTTGGATGTTTTTGAATTTCAATAGTCTCGCGGATCATTCTAGGAATATTTCTACTTTCCCTAGCGAGGATATGAGCTTTATCAAACCTGATGTAGTGGTTGGGGCTTATTCATTGTATGTTCACACACAGTTGACTAATCCGTTAGCATTATACGATTAATACGTTTAAAATAGTTTAGTTTGTGGCAAAAAAAAATATATCTTGCTTTAAATATTTAGAAAACATTAAACATTTTTGAAAAACCGTATAAAAATTTTAACGCAGCGGGATTCGAACCCGCGCCTCTTGAATACCGTCCAAGCGCTCTGACCGCTAAGCCATGCGTTCTTCTACCAGCTGCGTCGAAATTCTTATATGTTTTTGTTACAACTTATTTATATTGTTAGCATCTCTGTAGAGAGATTTTTACAAATTTCCACTTCTTAAAGATTATTAAGAATTAATCGTTTAACAAGAGAGATTGCTATTTTATTTTAATATTTACTATTTTTAAAGTGTTATTCCACACTTAGGATTAGAAAACATTTTTGAAAAAATTTTTATACGTTTTTTCAAAAATGTTTTCTAATCCTAAGTGTGGAATAACACTTTAAAAATAGTAAATATTCAAAAAACTATACAAATTTTTTACTACTCTATTTAATTTACAATTTTTTATCAACAAAAGCTCCTTTGATCAAAAAAATAAAGACACTAGACATATTTTAAATATAATTATTTCCAATTTGTCTTATCTTCGACTAGCATCCATAACATGCTGCGTATATTAAATAAATAAAATGACCAATCCACATTTTCCATTAAAAAAAACATAGAAACGTCTTTGAAGAATTTGTAAATCAATAACAGTATAGAAAGTAGGATACACATAGATCATCTATGGAGCACCCCGCGGCGACTGACGTTAACCGAGTTTCAACACAAATTCTACTCACTAATCGTGTTAACAGTTGGTTTGTCTGTCCGTTTATAAATATAAGAATTTCATATGAATTTCAAACACAGCCGGATTTGAACCTACGCCTCTTGGGTGATGTCCTGCTTTAATTTAAATTATACTTTCTCCATACTAATAGCAACTTTACGTTATTAGCAAGAAAGAATCTGTGTGTCAAAATTCTCTCTATTCTTTAATTACCGCCCAAAATTGATATATTGTATATATTATGGAAACTGAACCGCGCGCTAAAAATATTTCCCACCAGTGTATATCAAACCCACAACCAATCGCGTTTACTGTCAGGTCCTACTCCCTGTACCAATGTAGCCTCAAATATTTTACATATTTCGGATTTAAAACCTATTTTGTGATTACAGGATATAACTTAAAAGAATTTTAGCAGATTAAATTCATTTCCGTAACTTAAAATTAACTTAAGTAATTTATCTTTTTTTACTTAGACTTAATATTCAGTTAGGTCGATAATTATAATATATTCATTTCTCTTTCGGGAAGGTTCATATTTCAAAATTACTTCCATTTCTCCATTGTAGAACCATTTTATGGTCCTCAGCGTTGTGTTCCGCAAAAGAGGAAAACGACGTAATTTATAGTTACAATTTCTATCGAGGCACAGTGGCACAGCATCAGACTGTAAGCGCGATCGGTTGTGGGTTGGATCCCCACTCGGAGAGTGATTATATTTAAATTGTTATCACTTCCTCGCTCTGGTAAAGACAAAGTGCGGCGTTGAATTCCACCACTCAATACGCAATGTCTCAAAATTGGTGCAATGTGGAATAAAAGTGTGAAGCTAAAAATTAAAAAATCAGTACTTCCATTCCGAAGTGATACATAATACATAAAAAAATCAAATACAATTCTATACACAAAATGTTTATAACATGCAGCCTATAAGATCCTCTGATGTTAGAATAAACAATTGTAATATGTCTAGGAAAAGATAGAGTAAATGAGGCCCGCGTAGCTTTGGTTGCTTGACTTGACTTATACAAAGACCGTGCAAAGTGGAGTAGGTTAAGTGGAAAGGCAGACTCTGGCTAAGCTGAGAGAAATGCCAGGAAGAAGAAGATCGGCATCGAACAAAGGAAGGCAAAAGATAGTTAAAAATTAGGTTGATGTCATCTTCATTACTAATACTTAGAACTAATATCCCATGTTACTTTTATATAAATAAATTACGCTAACACAGATACGTAATACATATTCCATTGAAGATAAATACAGTAGTTTTTGCGTGGAAAAGTAACAAATAACCATCAGTTACATTAAAATAAAGTTAACGTATAGAGCGGTTATGGCAAATCGCTTGGTGTATCAAGAAAAACCTTTAAATATACTTTAGTACAGTCGTTTATCGATTTATGGCAAATATCAAACCCAAGTAATTACTTACTTTGTGAGTAAAGAGTGTAAAAACCTTTTGCAAATTCATATTCATGAGAAAATTTATTAAAGGCGAAGTTATCTTAAGATCAGAAGCGATTTAAATAAATTATTGAATGTATCATTTAAGAAAATAACACTAGTATATAGTTATAGCCGCCGGTTGATGCGCAGTGTGACTTCATCTGACTGTAAACGAGATCGGTTGTGGGTTCGATTTTCACTCAGGAGAGTTGATGCTTAAATTATTTTCACTTTCTCACTTTGGTAAGACAAACGCAACACGCGTTGAGTTCCACCACTCAATGTGCAATGTTTCCAATTCGGTGGAAAGCGAAGTACAGAGTATCTTGATACTAGGTACTTTCTGTGTACCTTGCAATTGGAGATGAAAGGGTGAAGCTAAGTATATAAATATGCAGAATAAAACCTGAGAATAATCCATCCTTCCTATCTTTAAATAGGCCGCAAATATATATATATATATATATATATATATATATATATATATATATATATATATATATGTATGTATGTATATGACTGACCCATGACTGTATCCAATTTTAGTATATTTATATACAACATTTTTCTATTTACAATAAAAGCCGTTTATCTCAATTTTTGTTTTCTGTCCATCACAAATGATCCTATCAAAATGAAATGACTTACGACTTTACCGAATAGAGCCTCAATAAATCCACTTTGCACCTCCTGCCCGTTTACTCGCATACCTGTGTAACGTGCGGACTGCAGACAACCCAACCATTTGAATATATTAATATATTAAGAATATATTAATTTTTAATCGCCCACCGTCGTCCCACTCACAATGGCTACCACATATATATCGTTCGTCTTGAAAACACCTATATAACACATATACGGCTTTAATAAATTTTAGGAAAAACTGGAGGCGCTGTGGGACATCGTCTGACTGTAAGCGCAATCGTTTATGGGTTCGATCCCCACTCGGGGGAGTGATTATATTTAAATTATTTTCATTTCCCCACTCTGGTAAATCATAATATGGCATTGAGTTTCACCACTCAACACGCAATGTCTCGAATTCGGTGGAATGTGAAGTACGGAGTGTCTTGACACGAGAGCTTGGACGGTTTCCAAGAGCCGCGGATTTGAATACGTTCAAATTTTTATACGTTTTTTAAAAATGTTTTATAATAAGTTTATTATAAACAAAATTAAAATAAACGAAACTTGTTTAAAATTATTTTAGTTATGCTAATAGATCCTAAAACTCTTTATACCCAACAGCTATCGCATTCCAGTTTTTTTTAGCTTTACGCGTTTATCCCGCATAGCAGGGTAGACAGAAAGTACCTAGTGTCAAGGCACTCCGTACTTCGCTTTCCACCAAAGTCAACACATTGCGTGTTGAGTAACGGAACTCAACGCGGCACTGTGTCTTTACCAGAACGAGGAAGTGAAATTAATTTAAATATATTCACTCCCTCGAGTGGGGATCGAACCCACAACCGGTTGCGTTTACAGTCAAACGCTGTCACACTGTGCCACGACCGACCTCTAAAGTCTATCTACTTACATAACATAAACTATGGTATGATTATCCTAATCATCCCAGTAAGAACCTGATATAAAAATACTGTATTACCATCGGATTCGGACACGCGTATAATTTTTCTTACATTAATAGATACAGGCGAAATTGATAAAAATATATAAAACTACATTCGTTCCACGAATAAAAATATAGGTATATTTATTTGACCACATATAAAAAGCAGCCTTTACATATAAAAACTAATTTAAAATTCCTTTTTAAGTCTCACGACTACCTCGTATAAGTCGAAGCTATTAAGTTCCTATAAGAAAGACTTTTCGCATAAAACGTTTCAATTTCCGCGATTGATTGCAAATAAATCATATTGTAAGTACTCGTTATAGAGCACGTCGTTAGAGAATGTAGTAAATCATAAGTTAAAAACGTCATAACAAGTGGTAGTGGATATTTAAAGGGCTTATTCACTCGATTTCATACTAAAATTGAAAATAGATGTTTCAGACATACATAATTGTGTGTATATATTTATAAGGAGTGTACATACATATCACGTTAAAATTGACTTTGACTTTACAAAAAAGTTAGAATTTATGTATTTATATGTGTAATCAGAGAGAACCGAAAGTCAAAAGTTTCTTCTTTACCTTCCACATAAAATTCAGAAATTGTGCGTTAACTTGCGTAACTTAACGCCACAGTTTATACTACCAGAACGTCTAACTAACGGTGATTAAATGCATAATCAATTGCAATTTCAGTTTTTCCATAATGTTCGTTGGTTGGTTCTTAGCTTATGGTGTTTCGAGATTCCATAAAGTTATGATGAAGAAGTCATGAAACATCAAAGCCATTCTGATAGTACTAAATAATTACAATTAACAGTCAAAAATAGAAATTCCTGTAAAAAAAACACAATGTTTCCTGTATAACGTATATACCTTCAACTTGCTCATTGCCTCCTAACTTCTGTTTTTTTCGATGCCAGCCTATAAGGTTGTTATAATAACAGATAGAGGGTTAAGGGATTCGGTCCTACACTTGCTAAGATAACGTTGTACTAAAATAATATAAATATTTATAGATTGTATTTATACAAGCCGGTCGTGGGACAGCGTCTGACTGTTAACGCTATCGGTTTTGATTTCTATTAAGAGAATGATTAGATTTAAAATTGTGTACCTTTGTCGCTTAATATGTGAGGTAAGTCAAAATACGGCGTTGAGTTCCGCCACTTAAAACGCAAAGTCGGGAAACGTTAGTACGCGGAGTACGTAGTGTCTTGACACAAAGCGTGAATCTAAAATTTCTTTCAAAACAATACAATATAATTTAAAATATATTTTGTTATCAACTTAAATTAGTTTATAGGAGAAATAGTCTTAGAAATATCTATAACATGCAATTAAACAAGATTTACTTCAGACTATTGTACGAAAGAAGCTCTCAACGCGTTATAATAATATGTTATTACACGAACAATTAACAATGTTCTCAAATCACACGAAGGTTTAGTCAACTTTAGTTTTCTTTTTATTTTTACGTAATTTTTTTAGTGGAAATTAATGAAAAATTATCAATAAATAAATAGTTAATAAATAATTAATTTTAAATATTCTCTCTGACTGTCCCGTTTTGAATAAACTCTGCTACACGGGATAAAGATTGAAGTTGTTTTTTTTAATTAAAAAAATGTAATGTAAAAGTTTTGGTTTTATAAATATATATTTTTTTTTTATTTCTGGCTTAAAAACTGTTTTAGCTTCACGCTTTTATCTCGCATAGCGCGGTAGCCAGAAAGTACTTAGTGTCAAGACACTCTGAACTTCGCTTTCCACCGAATTCGAGACATTGCGTGTTGTGTGACGGAACTCAACGCCGCACTTTGTCTTACTAGAGCGAGAAAGCGACAAACTGATATATTTAAATTTTAGTTTTTTTTCTTGTCAATTTGCCTTTTTCAATATTAGAAACTTTAAACTATTAAAATTTTAAACTAAGCAAATTTTTTTTTGTATTAAAAAGGGATCCAAAACACTATACTCTGCCTAACAAGCGTGGTAAAAAATATTCAAAGAGCAAACACAACCCCAGGTATATTTTTTTAAATACTTACCTTGGTCTACCTCTTTTAAACTGGCTTGAAGTAAAATATAATATAAAGCAAGACTAGAGAAATTATAATTAAATTTTCTTAAATTCAAAATTTTATAAATATCCCATACAATTTAATAATGGCGGTTCTGGTGCAGTGGAACAGCGTCTGACTGTAAACGCGACCGGTTGTGGGTTTGATTCCTACTCATTTCGCTTTTGTAATTAGTTAATTAGGCGTTTAGTTCCGCCACTCAACACATAATGTCTCGAAATGTCTTAACACTAAATATAGAAAATATCTGGAATCAAGACGCTCCATACTTAGCCAGATAAAAGCGTGAAGCTAAAAATAAATTACCACCTAAGAAGTAGATTAGATACCGTAAGCAATTGTGTATCATATTCTTATATACATATAAATTTGTATGACCAGCGAAAGACCAGTGAGAGTTCGTTGTCAGTTAACGCCGTTGCATCGTGTATATGCGTATCACGTACATTTTGTATGGCCATGTAGAGTCTGGCTGAATATATTTATGTTTTACTATGGAATTATTTTAATTTAATTTTATACTGGGAATTATGTGATGAGCGCGATAATTCCGGGTTCGATTCCCATTCGAGGGTGTTTTATGTGTTTAAGTTACGTCCGTCTGGTGATAGAAATAGAGTGAAGGCGTCCCTTTCTGGATATAGGGCTCCCGTATAGGACGCCAGTTGGAACAGCTACATGATTCCTGCATCAACTGACTCTGATGAGGTGGCTGGCTCACTTCATTGGGCCCGTCCTACGCTACGGCTTTCGGTTTGTGGGCGCCATTCGAAAAACCTTTGCATCTATCGATTTACAATACTACAAGCGATATGACTGCCCATTCATTGCTACTTCAACTTGCTAATTTTAAAATGGTAACGTTTATAAGGGTGTCTATTGCTCTTCCATACAAATTCCTGTAGATGAAACTTCACATACATATAGATTATATATTAGAATAATACATATATTACAATTTACAAAGACTTTTTGCAATAACGGTAACTATCAGGAGGAAGTGAAAATAATTTTAAATATAATCATTCCCCCGAATGGAATAGGAATGGAATGGGAATCGAACCTATAACGGATCACGTTTACAGTCAGACATAGTCCAATTACGTCACGACAGGCCTCAAAAAAAAACAGATATTACAATTTAAAATCACAAACAAAATATTTTTTATTCGAATAGGCTGTTAACAATTACAAATCGATATAAAATGTCAGTATTCTCAGTCCTAAGTCACCGCCAGCTGGAAAGCAGTTCTGTTGAGTTGAGATTTGCTCCTTGCCGATATATTAAATTTTTAGTAGATTTTGAATCTACATTTATCATGATAACTAAAACAAATACCCACTGGGCCACGATGGCGTTCGCCGCACGTCACGACAATCACCTAGGAATTCGAGATGAAGATATAATTATAAAATGATTATCTCAATAAAATATTTCAGGCTGCATCACAGCATCAGCGGTACGCATTCTTAGCGGTCGACCGATTGATCTGTAGATAAAATCTTTCATAGAACTGTGACGAGATGCAATGAACTACACGAGTACGGGATAACGAATAACCTAGTGTCAAGACACTCTGTTCACTTTCAATCAATCAATGATTGCGTGCTTATTTTCGTAACTCAACGCCGCGTTTCGTCTTACCTGTGCGAAGTAATGATACAAACATAATCGTTCTTCTAAGTAGGTATTGAATAGTTATATAATAAATTAAAAGAGCTAGTATATAAAACAGGATTGCATTTGCAACTCACTTATATGTAAATAGTGATTCTTATAGACAAAAAACGCAAAAATGTATCGGGTTCAAATCCGGTGAAAACTCATTTTAATTACTTTAAACGCTTCCACCTGTGTTCCGTATAAGACGACTATCCGGTAATTACTTTACATAGGTCTAGAAGTAATTAGTATATCAATTACAACTATTCTAGAAGTGCAATTAAACATATCTTGAAGCCTCTTGTATATAAAAAGTACGCCATCCAGTTCCTACGCCACTTTTTCCTATATTTTCTTTTTATAAAGAGATAAATAAATAATATATGATAGCTCAGTGGTTAGAATGCTTAGGCGATTTTACAAACGCACGTTTCCGGGTTCGAGTTCCGCTTCGTTAATTTTCATATATTTTTCTATATATCTCGCTTATAATCGAATAGATTAGGATATCTTAGCCTAAGAATTCATTTTCATTGGACTTTTTATTATTAAATAACGCCATATTTGGTTTTACTATACATTTACAGTTTTTATATATATTGTTAGTTTTTATGTAAATAATATTTTTAGTTTGATTGTTACTTTGATAATTAATACTAATTTATTATAAACATTTTAAATAAAACTATTTTATTTTTTTTTTTTAGCTTCACGCTTTTATCCCGCATAGCAGGGAAGACAGCAAGTACCTAATGTTACGACACTCCGTACTTCGCTTTCCACCAAATTTGAGACATTCCGTGTTGATTGGTGGAACTCAACGCCGCACTTTGTCTAATCAGAGCGAGGAAGTGAAAATAATTTAAATATAATCACTCCCCCGAGTGGGGATGGAACCCACAACCAATCGCGTTTACAGTCCGACGTTGTTCCACTGCGCCACGACCGGTCATATAAAACTATTTTAAACGGATTAATGGCGTATATTTTGGTATTCGAAAATACTATTTTGGAAACCTGACGTTTCGAACACTTTACCATAGTTTTTGTTTATTTAAAATGTGTAAAAATCGCGAACATCTTCTCTTGATCTTTTTAATTTATTCTACGGTACGTATAGATGTTTGTATGTTAGGTGTATATTTTTTTGTTCAGTATTGCTTAAACATATAGCATATTATATTTTATTATATTAAATTATCATACATCGATAGATCTTTAATTTTTTTTTTGTTTGCTTCACGCTTTTATCGAGTATAATAGGGTAGAAAGAAAGTACCTAGTGTCAAGACGCTCCATAATCCACTTTCCATCGAATTCGAGACATCGCAGAACTCAACGCCGCATTTTGTCTCACCAGAACGTGGAAGTGATAGTAATTGAAATATAATAACTCCTCCGAGTGGAATCGAACCCACAACCGATCACAATACATTTTGTGTTCAAACAAAAATATAATAAACACAATTTAATTTTATAAAAATATATGAAAACGACTTGCCTAAGATCTATATTTTATGCCATTTTTATAATATTATAATGAAGACATCCTTGAAGTATAGCTATCGTAGCATCTTTAGACTGCCTCGGAAACACTTCACAGCGTCTCTTGAGGTTACATTTGCATTATTGCATTATGGGTGAGGGTGAAAACTGAATAATAATTTTTTTAAAGCAAATAAACAAATATGTTTATAATAAATAGAATTGTAAATTAATATAATATTAAATATTATATTTATAGTGCCTTTCTAAGCTTAATACGTTTATTCCCCATAACAGGGTAGATAGGAAGTACGTAGTGTCAAGACACTCCGTACTTCGTTTTCCACCGTATTTGAGACATTGCGTGTTGAGTGTCGGAACTCATTGCCTCGTTTTTTTCTTACCAGGGTAATAAAATTAAATTAATTTAAATATTCATAATATCATTACCCTAAATGGGGATCGAACCCATAAACTATAGTGTATACAGTCAGTCGCTCCCACACCATCACGACCAGCCTCAACTTCTTTTTGCCTACTCTGGGCAAAAACAGAAAATAAGCAAAGAGAAGAGATACATTATATACGAATAAATTATATATGAGATAATACGAAAAGACGCCATTTTTTAAAAGTAAACGCGTTTGGTTGTGGATTCGATTCCCACTCGGGAGAGAGATTATATTTAATATATATCTCTATATTGGTCTGGTAAGATAAAGTGCGGCGTTGTATTGTCTCGACTTGGATTGGATTTCCAATGGAAGTCTTGATACTAGATTGTGTAGCTATAATATATATATATATATATATATATATATATATATATATGTATGTATATATATATATATATATATATAGGCCGTGGTGCAGTGTGACAGCGTCTAACTATAAACGCGATCGGCTGTATTTTCGATCCCCACTCGGGGGAGTGATAATATTTCAAATATTTTGACTTCCTCGCTCTGGTAAAGACAAAGAGCGTTGTGTTCTACCACTCAACACGCAATGTCTCGAATTCGGTGGAAAGCGAAGCACGGAGTGTGTTGACACTCGGTACTTTCTGTCACCCATGCTATGCGGGATAAAAGCGTAAAGCTAAAAGTTTATACTTATATTAAAACTCTATAGAAAGTTGTAATATAAACAAGCTGTGGCCTTATTAAATATGTTAATGATACCAATATTCTTCCAATCAATATCATCATACACCGAGTTATTGCGTAACGGCTATTATAGAAGGAGTATCTACGCCAATGTAAGAATATATACAGCTTTAAGCCTCTAGTTAAAGCTAATACATTTTATAGTTCAAATGCTGAAGCAAATTATAAGGAACTAGTTACAACTTTCCTTAACAACTATTTAGAAATGGTTTACAATGTTACAAGACTTCATGTTTAAAATTAAACTTGCTTAGTTTATAGTTTGTCTGTATATCTCCTGTAGTTTTAGTATGAATTTATTATACCTTCACGCTTCTATCCAGCATAGCAGGGTAGACAAAAAGTGCTTAGTGTCAAGACACTCCGTATTTTGGTTTCCGAATTCGAGACATTGCGTGTTGATTAGTAGGACATAACGCCGCACTTTGTCTTATTAGATTGATGAAGAGAAAATAATTTAAATATAATCACTCAACCGAGTGGGAATCGAAGCCACAACCGATCGCGTTTACAGTCAGAAATTCTTTAATATGAAATTTTGAGCTCGAATAAGCAATATCAGTATATATATTTAAGGAAATTAGAACTTCTCAATTACAACATTATGAAGCATATTAAATCTACATACAAGCTAGCCAAATATACAAATATTTTTCCCATCGAGCATAGTCATGGAACAGAAGATAGTTGTATTAATTCTATTAAATAATTCATCATGAGGTAATCAAGCCCATATATCACTGTTCCATACATCTTCAGAACAAATCAATCATATTGTAAAGCGGTACGTCACGATTTTTAAATTATAATGTTACAGAAATATGTGATTAATAAATCAAGGCAGTCTTACCTAGAATAGACGCCAGAAGCTTTTCCAATTTCAACATTTTTATTATCTAAGTCTAGATTTTTTCTAATATTTCTAATTCCTTCCAGGCCAGTCTGCCGAAACTGTGTGGTATCACCAACGGGCTCTTCACCGCCACCTCTCCATGAACAACAGACATCGCCACCACCGCCAGCTCCAGCATCACCGCATCTGCCGTCACCACAACCCAGTCACAGTGGATCATCAATACCCAGTACCTCAAATTCTCCCCACCCTTATTCCTACCCAAATTTTCGTAGAAGTCAACCATATCAGGAATTCAATCTCCTCCACAGTCATAGTGTGTCTCAACTAAACCAACCTGGTCAAAGTTACCATTCTCCACAATCCCCTCAGTCAGCTATGTCCCTGTCTCCGCATCCTGTGCCTCAAGGGAAGCTCCGAGGATTGTTGGAACACGCTGAACGGCTGATGAAGCCTGGAGATCCTCACAGACATTCACAAAGTGACGACGACTCAGGCTGCGCGTTGGAAGAGTATACGTGGGTGCCACCGGGCTTAAGGCCAGAACAGGTATTTTTATATTATATTTTAGCGGTTTTAATAACAATTTAAATTCAGGAGTATCAACATAAATACCTTTATTATTTTGGTAAGCGTAATAACTCAATCAATATATATATATATATATATATATATATATATATATATATATATATATATATATATATATATATATATACTCTACACTATTATCTCACATGACAAGGTTGGCTGGCAGAAAATGCGTTTTAATGTTAAGCCCGCCTTTTGTGCATATGTATGAAATTGTGCAATAAAGAATATACAAATAAATAAATATATTCAAAATCACCTCAAGTGTCCATCGTCCATCCAAGCTCCAAGACCATCTTGTCCGTGAAAAAGCCAGACTACTTTACATATACATAGAGCAATTGTATTGTAAACATGGTATACAAGCTATTTCAATAATGGATATCGTTTTGAACAGATAAGAATCTGCCGCCTTGAGTTTATCTCTCCATTAAGTATGTCCAACTGGACATACTGTTTTGTTTTGTTTCTCAAGCGTATTATGCTTGCATTAACAACTAAATGATCAGATTTGTGTTTTGTACATTCTTATTGGTTTTAATTGGTTTTATCTTAATGTGCTTGTTTTTTTTTTTATTTGAAGTAACTCCATTTTTCTTAGTAAGTGGATATAAGGATAAGGATATAAGCGATTGTGGTAGGTTCGATTCCCGCTCGGAGGACAATTATATTTCAATTATTTTCTTATTTTTACTCTGTTACGACAAGTTTCGGACTAAACAGATTAATCACGCATGTTTTGGTATACGAAAATTCATTTTTGGATACCGTACGTTTCGAACACTTTATAGTAGTGCATGGTCACAGGTAGACTGAGGTGGTAATCGTCTGTCAGTTGATACAAAAATTAATTATATCAATCTACCGCCATCTGTTGCTAAATTGCCTGGATTCTTGCAGAATGAACTGACCGTATCTTTGCCTCTGGCCTAGTGGATATGACACTTATTTTTTTCTTGATTTTAAACATTTTTGAAGAAACATATAATAATTTGAATGCAGCGGGATTCGAACCCGCGCCTCTAGAATACTGTTAGCATCTCTGTAGAGAGATTTTTACAAATTTCTACTACTTAAAGATTATTAAGAAATAATCGTTTAACAAGAGAGATTGCTATTTTATTTTAATATGTACTATTTTTAAAGTGTTATTCCACGCTTAGGATTAGAAAATATTTTTGAAAAAACGTATAAAAAAGACATTTTTATACGTTATTTCAAAAAAAATTTCTAATCCTAAGTGTGGAAAAACACTTTAAAAATAGTACTGTAAAGTAAATAATACGGGATTTTATAAATAGTTATTAATACTGGTTCTCTTAGTTTTTGTATGAACACAATTGAACCGGTTATAGCGACGTGTTTTTTACTTATTAACTACTCAACAATAACATGAAATTCTTGTACTAGTTTCTCTATATAAAATATATAATAATAAAAAATATTTTTTAATTACAAGCTTTAGTTCATAAACATAATATGTTATAACGATATTAAATGCATTTGTTTGAAACTGGTTCGCAGTTATTAACGCCCGCCACACAGACGTCTTTCCGTAAACGTAATCCAAATATATATATATATATATATATATATATATATATATATATATATATATCCCGCATAGTAAGGCAGACAGGAAGTATCTAGTTTCAAGACACTCTGATTGAAAGTAATTTAAATATAACCACTCCTCCGTGTAGGAATCAAACTCACAAGCAGACACCGTCCGACGCCGCCTTACTGCGCCACGACCGGCCTAATGCGAAATTTAATATATATAAATACATACTTATATATATAAATATATGTAAAATACTTTCTCTAAGCAGACAATACTCGTACGTTTGTTACAATAACGATCGAAAGTAAGCAAACTTTGGCAAAACAATAGACTGTAGCCATCTAAAACAATGGCTCTTTTAGAGAATTGTCTAGAAAATGTAGGCTCTTTTTGAATTGTCTAGAATATGTAGGAAATTCTAGGTATTACGCAGAATATAAACTAAAGGTAACATAACGCAATATTGATGTCTAACTAAACGAGATGGTAACAGATTCAAACCCTACTTACAAAAATACAAATTATTCTCGTGAAATTAGTTCGTTATATTGATTTTTTCTGTGACACATGACCAAGCCGGAAATAAATTCGCTTTTTTTAGTTACAATAGAGCAAAGCTTAGTAAAGCAAAGCTCTAAGGCTCTACCTTAGAGCTTAGATGCGTGAAGCAGGTTATGAGATTATTTTATTTTAATAATAATGTAATTCTTGTAGAAAAACTAAAAAAAATGTCTAAATACTGTCTAACTATACAGTCTATTTGTAAACCTCAGTTTCAGTTTACTAACTAGTTTGAAGAAAAAAAATATTATATTTAAAAATATTATATACATTTTTTTTGTAAATTCACAATTTATCCGAAACAACAGAGACAACCGAGAAATCGGTACATTATGTGTTGAATGGTAGAACTTAACGCCGCGGTGTCATACCAGAGCAGTGAAACGATAACAATTTGAGTATAATGTTTCCCCCGAATTTGAATCAAACCCACTATCTATCAAGTTTAAACGGACGCTGGCCGCTTGCGTCATAGGCTGATATATAAAATAACAAATAAAATATATAAACCTTATCAACTTAAAACAAATGCTTTCAACAAAAGTTTTTGAACAAGCGGTAAGAATTAAACATCTTGAATTCTCGAGCGGTTATATTCGGAATTAAGGTAGAAATAAAATAAACTGATCTGAGCTGGCTCGAGATTCGGGGGCAGTAGAGCAAAAAATTAAAATGTCCCCCCGAGCGCTCCCTTCTGCCCAAATTGAGCTTTACAACTCGAAGAAATTACATTAAATTATATAATTAAAGATATTTCCAAATTAGCCACGAGAGCTTTGGAAACTTCACCGGTTTTGATAAGGTTTGGACACTTGAATGCTTGAATTATTTAAGGCCATTATGGCACAATAGAACAGATTCTTATTGTAGATGCAATAGGTTGTGGATTCGATTCCCAGTCAAGGGTGTGATTATATTTAAATTATTTTCACTTTTTCGCTCTGGTAAAACAAAGTGCGGCGTTGAGTTCCACCACTCAACACGCAATGTCTCGAATTCGGTGGAAGGAACTAAAAAAAATATCAATTGTAGGTCACTGTGGTGCAGTGGAGAAGCGTCTTAGGGAAAAGATGATTGGTTATAGGTTCAATTTCTCTACTAGAGAAATTTTATTAATAAAATATTTGGATTTCTGTCTTAACTTTGGCTTCCTTCGACTATCCTGGTGTACTGCTGCTAAAAAAACAGATTTTATAATACCACTTGTTACATTGATCTAGCACTGACGTTTTATATATCATAGTTTTAATATAATTTTAATAAAAATATTTTGATATAAAGTAAAAAGGTTCCCTGTGTCCGTAAAAAAACACAATTTTGAGCATTTTGTTACAAAATAAAGATGATTTATTAAATTCTTTGAATATATTTAATGATAGTGTTGCAAAGGCTGGGTTGGAAAATTTTTATCGATCAGTAGTAAAGGGTTCGAATTTAGTTAGACCACAAAAAACCTAATGATATAACACTCCATTTCTCGTTTCTCGACTCACATTCAGTAATTACCGAAGACTCTTCGCAGCTGATTCACAATAAACCATGACTGACAACACTGACATTTTGCACTCACTGACAATTCAAAAATCTATTAAAAGCTTGGCCATGTTAATGTTAACGACATTGCGTTTCTTACCTTAACAATTTTAGTATGAACATAATGTGATGTTCAACAAAAACTTTTTTTACAAATTAATCGCATATATTTTGTTATTAGATAATATATATTTAAAAACTCCAACGTTACAAACACCTTACAGTAGTCCATAATCACAGATATACGCGTTTGAAATAATTTCATTTAAGTCAAGTGGGGATCGAACCCAGGACCAAATCATATTTACAACCAGAGCCGTCCCTGAGCAACGATGGACTCAGTTAATAGAATATTTGTGTAACAAACTATTTCTTATACATCTCCTATCTCCTTTTTCTTGACTACTTACCGTCATGATGAATAAAACATCGAGCAAACGGCTAAGTTACCTTTAAAGTTGACTTTCAATGCATTGATTTATTAAAACCACACCTCCTCTAAGAAAATATCTAACTAATTGATATAGCAAACCGTACGTTAGGATTATGGCTCGTCTAGATAAGTTTTTAGAGTGCCATACTGTATAATGTATTGCGTTAAAAAGATCTTTTAGGTATTTGTATATACGTTTTATCTTATTTTGTGTTTCTTATAACTGCGAATGGATCTGAGGATGTTGAGTAAATAGTGTTTCTAACGAATTTAATTGACAATTCCATTGGTTATAGGTTCGATTTGGTCTTGGGGAAATGAATATTTAAAATTAAACCCTGGTATAACAAAGCACGGCATTGAGTTCGCCACTAAACACGCAGTGTCTCTGACTACCCTGCTATGCGGGATAAAGTGTAAAGTGTGTGCTTTGTCGTGTACCAGTTCATAGTTTAGTGTAGTTTCTTTTTTTTAGCTTCACGCTTTTATCCCGCATAGCAGGATAGGCAGAAAGTATCTAGTGTCAAAACACTCCGTACTTCGCTTTCCACTGAATTCGAGACATTGCGTGTTGAGTGGTGGAACTCAACGCCGCTCTTTGCCTTTACCAGAGCGAGGAAGTGAAAATAATTTAAATATAATCACTCTCCCTAGTGGGGATCGATCCCACAACCGATCGCATTTACAGTCAGACCCTATCCCACCGCGCCACGACCGGCCTCATTTAGTGTAGTAAGCTTGGTAATTTAGTGTGTTTTTTACACTAGGAAGTTACGAAACCCATCCTGGAGCGAATTTCATTTCATTTGTATGAACTGAGCCATATTTTAAATTTGCAATAACAACTTGCAAAGAAATAAACAATGTAAATAACTATAGCATTTATTCCAATAGATAGCGTACCAATTATTACCTCAGATTCAGATTCAACTCAAATTCAGATTTGTACCTCATGCAGTGGTTTTCGATTTTCTCGATTTTTACACATTTTAAATGAAACAATTTTCAACGTATTTATCACTTTACAGTACTCCGTGGTCACAGGTAGCATGAATCTACTTGTTACCACGAACTACTGTGAAGTGTTTGAAACGTCAGATTTCCAAAAATAATTGCGAATAACAAAATATACGTGATTAATCCATATAAAACAATATAATTTTTCAAGACTATTCGTACAGTATGCTTAAATTATCTATCTAATCTTATATTTATGAATTTATATGAAATAATAAATTAATCCCCATTAAATAAATATCCACAATTAAATATAATTGCTAAAGATTTAAGAATATTACCCACCACCCCAGGGGGCTTCATAATCCAAGCACGTATCAATTTCATTAGCCGTCTTCATTGGAAGGGACGGTATAACACATTTATTTCTATATCAAGTTATATTAGAGTAATGACAACTTTATGTTACTTTTATAGGACATGCAATGGCACAGTGGGACTGTATCTGTTGGTTGACGGGTTCGATTCTCACCCAAATTGCAATATTCTTTAGCCTCGCCCAACAACATTAAATTATTTTTACAAATTCTCCTCTCAACGCTTGGTTGTGGGTTTAATTCCAATGACGGAAATTAATATATATTTGATTTTTTTCATTTCGCAGCTTCAGTTCACAATCAATGCGCGGCGTTGAGCACCGCCACTAAGACGCATAATATCTTAAATTCAAATTTACTATTTTTAAAGTGTTATTCCACACTTAGGATTAGAAAACATTTTTGAAAAAACGTATAAAAATTTTGAATTCGAACCCGCGCCTCTTGGATACCGTCCAAGCGCTCTGACCAGCTGCGTCGAAATTCTTATATTTTTAAAATTTTTGAAAAAACGTATAAAAATTTTTATACGTTTTTTCAAAAATGTATCTTAAATTCAAATGATAAGCTGAAAACGGATTGTCTTGACACTAAGTTCTCTCTCACCGCTATGCGGAGTAAAGCGTGATATTGCTTTATTTTAATAAGAAAATAATATTGTGAAAAATTAGTGGTTCCAAGCACGTACGGGTTTCATTAGCAGGTTCCTTCATAAGAAGCATTACGGAAGTCAAAATAGAAATTAACATTTTCATTATATCTCGCTATAAAAATGTAAGGGAATATGAGACGTATAAAATTACTTCAGGTATAGCTTTTCTATATAAATGATTTTTTTTTATAACCAATAATTATGAACACTTTGTTGATTTAAATTTATTCCTTTTTCTATATCTTGTGAGCCTATCGTGATGCAGTGGTTGTGGGTTTGATTCCAGCTTACTAGAAGGATTATGTTTATATTATATTCATTTTTCTGCTCTATTGAGAAATAGTGCGTTGTTAAGTTCCGCCACTAAACACTCAATGTGTGAAATTGCTGTGGGAAGCTGTTATATGGGGCTAGAGTTGGATAAAGAAACAGTATATCTGTACACAATACTATTGTGGATGTTTTAAATATTTCCAATTGGTTTGAAAATATTTAAATTTAGGGTCGCATTTTGCGTGACTGAAAGCGATTATAAAAATAAATTTAATACCACATTTTGTCTATCTAACGGCACGTCCGTGAATTGGCGCAGTCAGGTCCAACGGCTAGAGACTGTTAGGCTCCCTTAGAATAGACTAAATTCCCCCAGTCGCGACTTCACGCCGCGGCTGGTTTGTGTAGAGTAGGGAAAAACCCCAGCCCCGAGCTCCAACTCGAGCCCCGCAAGGGCGCCCCCTGCGGGCGTCGACTTCCTCTCAAGCAGCCACGTCAGTGCTTGCTAATTTTCGCAGGGTTAGAGCACCCTCTTCCCTCCCCCTCCCGGTGTCGCTGTAAAGACCAACAGGGTCAACAGCACATACTCAAAGTCAGAAAAAAAATACGTTTTGCCTTACCAGAACACATCTTATCCCTAGAATGGGAATTGAAAACAGAACCAACGCGTTTATAGTCAGAGATGGTCTCGCTATCCCACGACAGACTATGAGCCGGATTGTTTATAACATATAGAGGCCGGTCGTGGCGCAGTGGGACAGCGTCTAACTGTAACGCGATCGGTTGTGGGTTCGATCCCCACTCGGGGGAGTGATTATATTTAAATTATTTTCACTTCTTCGCTCTGGTAAGACAAAGTGCGGCGTTGAGTTCCACCACTCAACACGCAATATCTCGAATTCGGTGGAAAGCGAAGTACGGAGTGTCTTGACACTAGGTACTTTCTGCCTAACCTGCTACGCGGGATAAAAGCGTGAAGCTACAAATATATATATATATATATATATATATATATATATATATATATATAGAGGTATAATAATATATCTAATATTATAATACAAAAATCCATCTCAGGAATTGTTTCTCACCGTCTAGACGCCCAAAGAGCCATAGAAATAATATTAAAAGCATCAAATTTAAAAGCCAATATTCAGCAATTTTGAAACATTCTTCCATGTTTTCTAATAAAGCGATTTGCTTGCACACAATGGTCTCGAATAAATTGGGTAAGTACATCCTTGCTGTTTGGGCAACATCGTGATTTGTATTCAAATAGCATGTCGTCATTTGTGTAATGCTTAAAATGCCATCAAATGCATTTTAAATGAAACTATTTTAAAGGGATCAATAGCGTATATCTTGGTATTCGAAAATACATTTTTGGAAACCTGACGTTTCGAACACTTTACAATAGGCCCTTAATGAGGTGGTAATTTTCTGTCAATAAAAGAAAGACAAAACTTAAAATAATTTCATTTAAAATGTATAAAAATCGTGAAATTCAAAGGTCTTATTATCGTATGGAATAGATATGCCTTAGATAATAAACAGATAACCTAACGAGCTGATCTTCCTGTGGATATCACTTACGGTAATTCTATACATGCCCTAGAAGTAGAACTGATTCCTCTTGTTCTTTTTTAAATTCAAATAAAAAAATACCGTTTTTTTTAATCTAATAACTTAATTATATATAAAAATAAAATAAGTAATAAATAGAGTTATAGCCCAATAACTAACTATTTCAGGTCCATCTGTACTTCTCAGCGCTACCGGAAGACAAAGTGCCGTACGTGAACAGCGTCGGCGAGAGGTACCGCCTGAAGCAGCTGCTGCAGCAACTACCGCCACAAGACAATGAGGTGAGAAAGATGAATATGTGGTTGGATGTCCATGTTTATTTCATAGTATCCAAGAGGCGCGAGTTCGAATCCCGCTGCGTTCAAAAATTTTTATACGTTTTTTCAATAATGTTTTCTAATCCTAAGTGTGGAATAACACTTTAAAAATAGTAAATCTTATTTCATAGTATTTTCTTTTTTTTTAGCTTCACGCTTTTTAACCCGTATAACATTCTGTCTAGCCTGCGGTAGACAGAAAGCACCTAGTGTAGTAGGTGTAACGCTATGTACACATGTACATACTGAAATATAAATATGTCTATTAAAAGAACACATAATAATTATTTTATAATAATAGACTATAGTAAAATTATAGTATATTTAATATAGTATGTAATGAACAGATTGCGTTCGTGTAATAAAAGAAGTTGCAGTTGTGCGTGTAATAGGGAGGCAGCAAGCGGCGTTTGAGTAACCTCCTTACGTACTATGGTACTAACATATGATGAGCTGAAAGACTCGTACCGCATATAAAATAAATATGATATATGGCTTTATGGCGAATATTGGCACGATCTTATACTAATAAGATTCTAATAAGAATATAAATATATGTATTTGGGGCGTTACATATAGGGGATCTATGTGATAGAGACACACCATCCCACCTGACCAATATAAGCTAATAGAAACGGTCTTACAAACCACAAATATCATATACGTTAACTGATCCATTGCATCCTAAGGAGGGTTCAATACCAAGGTTTTAAGAAACACAGTCAATTCACGGCAAGCGGCGGATCGGCTTTTCTGTTACTATAATTACCTCCAATGGTTCTTTATAAATGGGAGAAAGATATGACACGCCTTCGGCTTTTCCTTCGATCAGCCGTTGGTGATCTCAATGGAACGTCTCAAAAAGTTCTTGAGTTACATTCGAACACAACAATGAGTCCTAACCACGTGACCAAATATATATATATATATATATATATATATATATATATATATATATATATATATATATAAGGGAGTCAGATAAATACATAGGTGCTTTCTGTCTACCCTGCCAAGAAGAATATAAGCGTGAAGCTAAAAAAACTATGAAAAAAGAGTTAACTGAAAAACCATGAACATATTCCAGGTTCGATATTGCCACGCCCTCTCTGATGAGGAACGTAAGGAGCTGCGGCTGTTCAGCGCACAGAGGAAGAGGGAAGCGCTGGGCAGAGGCCAGGCGAGACAGCTGCATGCGCCTGCGCCGTGTGATAGGGTAAGTTGGACGAAATTTATACCGGTAAATTTAAAGTCACAAACTACCAGCAGTTCTATAATCGATCACTTATATACCTATAAAGGTATTTTTAAAATTTTATTGTGCCTAAAAGCTCACAGTAAGAAGAGGCATAAAAAAATTTTCTTACAGAACGAAAAAAATCGTTTTTGTAGAAATGTAAATAATTTCAATGAATTGTTGTTAATACTTCCTATCTGTATGTATGTGTATGTATAACTTAGTAACAGATCGAGGTTTGTCAAACAGGTAAGAAAAATTATAAATAAGTTCGCTATTTTTACACATTTTAAATGAAACTATTTTAAACGGATCAATCGCGTATATTTTGGTATTCAAAAATACATTTTTGGAAACCTGACGTTTCGAACACTATACAGTAGTCCGTGGTCACAGATAGATGCAGTCTACCTACCAAAATATACGCGATTAATCCGTTTAAAATAGATTCATTTAAAATTACAAATACTATGCAAATATATTGATTCTATACTTTTTTATATTAGTTTATATTATATATTTATTTTATTTTGATCTAAGAAAAAGGCTCCGAGCACACTAAATATACATGAAATATTGTACTGTAAGTAAAATTACTGCCGAAATTATTTTAAAATATTTAATACAACAAGATATTCAATACGATAATAAGAAACGGATGTTACGAAATTGCTTCCGTTAAAGTAAACTAACCTTTAAATTAAATACTAGGAAATAAAATATTTAGAGTTTTATCAATTCTCTTGTATATTTTAGCATTAATAATAATCATAGGACTGTTTTTTTTAACTTCACTTCACTTTTATCCCGCATAGCAGGGTAGACAAAAAGTATCTAGTGTCAAGACACTCCGTACTTCACTTTCCACCGAATTCGAGACATAACGTGATGAGTGTTGGAACTGAACGCTGCCACTTTATCTTACCCAGGGCGAAGTGAAAATAATTTAAATATAATCATTCCTCCGAGTTGGAATTGAACCCACAACCGATGACGTTTACAGTCAGCTGATGACTGTACTTAGATTATAAAAATTCATTTGCAAAAGGTACATACGCCAATGAGTCCTAGTTACATTCGAGTAGATACAAATACATGGGTAAAGGCTCATTCCGCGAAGCAATAGAGCTTTCATAAAAAGCTAACGACAGAGTTCCGTAAGAACAGGATCACTCGGTTCCGCTAATCGTCTATTTAGATGATTTAAATACTTTACGAGATGACGCTAACTGTGCGCGGTTTTTTTTTTACATGATTCATTTCCCACACGATGTCGGATAAAAACGTAAATTTGTATTACTAGGATTTGTACATTCCGTTAGGTGGCGGAACTTAACATTGCATTTAATGTAACCAAACCGGAAATACGTGGTTGTTTTCCGGTTGAAATTGATTCCATAGAACAACAGAGATAAAATTAAACAGAGATATGCCAAGTTAAAAACTATTTAGCTAAGTATGTATTACCAAAATAATAAATAATATTATATATTAAAACTTTGATATATATATATATATATATATATATATACATTATAAACAGAGTTAGACTGTAAACGCGATCGGTCGTGAGATTCGATTCCCACTCGTGGGAGTGATTATATTTAAAATTATTTTCACTTCCTCGCTGTACTAAGATAAAGTGCAGCGTTGAGTCCCACCACTCAACACGCAATGTCTCGAATTCGGTGGAAAGCGAAGTACAGAGTGTTTTAACACTAAGTACTTTCTGTCTACCCTGATATCCGGGGTAAAAAAGTGAAGCTAAAAAAAATAAAGAAAAATACGTTAAGATGCCATATAAAGACACCCTCCCTTAAAACACAAATAAATAATAGCCAAGTAAAACAATCGCTTCATTCCCGACCCGAGCTAATCCCGCCATTCGTTAGATGCAGATGTTAACATCTCCTGTATATTTATCTTCACGTAAATAAAAGAAAATCTTTTGTTTATAGTAGAAAACTTCTCGGATCTATAAAATTATGGTTTTCAATGTTTAAATGAAACTATTTTAAACATGTGTATGTAGGCCGGTCGTGGCGCAGTGGGACAGTGTCCGACTGTAAACGTGATCGGTTGTGGGTTCGATCGCCAATCGGAGGAATCATTATATTTTAATCATTTTCATTTCCCTGCTCTGGTAAGACAAAACGCGGCGTTGCGCACCGCCACTCAGCACGAAATGTCTCGAATTTGGTGGAAAGCGGCGCACGGACTGTTTTGACACTAAGTACTTCCTGTTTACTCTGCTATGCGAGTAAAAAGCGTAAAGCTAAACGTATTAATCTTTACTGTAGTGAGTTTAATATTGTAAAGTGTTCGAAACGTTGAAACGTTGAAATTTTCAAAAAAATATTTTCAAAGATATAACTTAGAAAATCTAGGTTTCTGTAAGCTATTTTCCAAGAGAGGACAAAATTACTTATATCTAGGTCTTTTTCTTGTCAATTTATAGTTGATTTAGCTGTTTTTTTTTTATTTCCTATAAATTTAGTGAATCGTTCATTGTAATCAAAATGAATTTATAATTTTAGCATACTTGTTTAGCTGAAATAGCTAACTAGCAAGATTATAATTGAGTAGCGTATTAAGAACAAAATGATTTATTATTTAACTTATTATACTATAGGTACCTTCAGAAAATTCTAAAAAAACATATGAAGATTATTGTCACTAATTTCAGATTTTTCGCTCATCTTTGTACGGTACGATTTGTACGGTATCGGAGTGTCATAACTCTATGTTTTCTCTGCAAACTAAGTTGAACAAAAATAATTCTTAGCACTATAGCATCTGACTGTAAATGCGTTGTTTGTGTATTCGATTCCCATTCATTCATAAATTATTTTCATTCCTCCGCTCTAATAACAAAAAATCAAAAAACGGAGTGTCGTGTCACTGCGTTATCTCTAATATCCTGTTAGGAGAAGAAAAAAGCATGGGGCTAAAAAAACGAAATACTCACAATCACTCTTACTGGCTTTTAACTGACTACGAACGTGAAAACCTTTTTAATTTCCACTAGACATAAATCACGCGCCCTCCACGCGGCGCCACCGGCAACTTGTTATACTGTTTAGAGTTTGAATTATTACTTTATTCCTATAGGAAATGTTACTTTACTGTACAGTATATTTTTCTGCAATTTCCAACGCCCTTATGACTCAAATTCTAAGTCATAAGTATATTTGATGTGTGTCTAGGTTCAAACATCAGATGTAAGTTATATATTCACATTTCATAGATTTTTGTGCTACATATAGACACATAGTATTCCCCCTGCCAGTTACTCAAGACGTAATTAAAATTAAAAAAATATCTTCTTCTAACTATAAACGCAACTGTTTGTGAGTTCGATCTCCACTCGGGGGATAATATTAAGATTATTTTCACTTCCTCGCTCTGGTAAGACAAAGTTCGGCGTTGAATTTCACCACTCAACACGCAATGCCTCGAATTCAGGAAGTACCTAGAAGTGTCAAGACGTCCTGTACTCAAGTTTCCGCTGAATTTGAGGCGTTACGTATTGAGTAGCGGAACTCAACGCCACGTTTTGTCTTATCAGAGTTAAGAAATGAAAATATTTAAATATAATCCTACCCCAAGAGGGACCCCACAACCCACAACCGATCGCGTTTACAATCAGACTCAAATAAAAAAGGGTAAATATATTTTCATATCTATCTTGTATTTCTTTCAACATTTATTATGACGTGTTTTTTAATGTGTTGGCAATATAGCCTGAGACATAGAAAGCGGAATAATAAGTTTACAATATAGTTAAACACTTTTATTCTGGACCTCTTTACGTATGTATTTGATATATACTTTTACGTTAAGTGACGTAATCGTAACTAAGGCAACTTCTATTTTACGCATCAACAAGTACCAGTGTATATAAAAGCTTTAATATATAAAACTTTAAATGCAGCATCTTCTTTTCGTTCGCAAAGATACAAATGAATTGGTCCAACTCGCCCCTTCACAGAGGGCTGTAATGAAAGTTACGGAAAGTAACAATTAGTGAACGGTTTTTGGGTAAACCTACGACAATATTGTCTTAGGTAACTTAATAACTTATCTAAAGTTATTTTTGAGGTAAACTTTACCTAAGACATACTGAAATTCAATAGCTTAGAGAAGTATTACAGGAAGCCAATTCTTTTCTTAAAAAATTATTAGAAACACATAAAATAAAACAATGTGTAAAATGAGTGTATGTCAAACACATTGCTGTGTTTGTGTTACACAACGTTGCTAAGGCGACGCGTAGTTTACACGGGAATAGATAAATAAAAGCTAAGGCCGACAATAAAGTCTTACGTTTAACAAACAGCAACAGCAAGCGTCTCGCGTCATTTCCCGCGTCGATACTAACGGTTCATTCTCCCTAATTGTCAAAGTTTTTCCTCACAAAACGCTGATCTGTTTAAATTTTTAATGACTGTATTTTTACAATCACCCCTCGGCCTTTAATTTTCTTGGGAGTTAAGGCGAGATTTTTTGTGATTTTATTGGGATTTTTAATTAACGTTTATTCTAATTTTTAAGTATTATTTCTTTGCATTTTTTTTTGTATTTTGCAATTGTATTTTCATAGTTATATTCTACAATATTTTTACTAAATAAAACCGGATCGTTATCAATAAAAAAAACATTCTTATAATAATTTGAAGTAACATGTAATTATTTAAAAAATTAAGATTTACTAGAAGATCAGATATTTTTAATAGAAGACTATTCTGGCACAAAACAAAGTGTGCAACTAGCGCAGTGGTTATGTTTTCAAAACTAAGCAGGGAGTTTTCATCCAATTTTGTGTTACAATTTCGCCACAAAATAAGCTCTTTATGTTTAAAACTCAGTTGAAAATATATAAGAATTAAATAATAAGAAAACTTTTAATTACAAAAGCTCTAAAAGCTCCCCTTTTCTCGAATGCCTGTGACGCCGGCAATTGCTCTAAGATACCAAACCGACAATTTTCTAGTCCACCGCTTGTTATGATCGCCGTTATAATATAATTACTGGGTAATGTTGTGGAACAACCCTACACTACACTATTTACTCTTAAATATTTCTAAAGTTAAAATAATTGCCCGTCGATTCAATGGAGGAGAAGAGAGTGAAGTGTCGGAAAATTCCCTTCCTTACCATATTGCCTGTATTTGATAAAACGTGTGTTAAGTGGCGGAACTCAACGCCGCCTGTGTTACCAGAACCGCAACCCTCAACCCTTGTGTACAATCGATATCAAAAATCTATCCTGTACCCGGTTTTTGACTTTTTTTTGATTTTTCGGTTAGCCTTTAAAATTATATTTTTAGCCAACTTCGAGTTGGAATTGAACCCAGTACTATCGCTTGCCAATGAAACATTTCCACTATAGGGTCAAAGTACAAGACCAAAGCCTTTACATGATTTATATATTAAATAAACGTATAATAGTGTACACTTTAAATCAGACAACTAAAAACCTTGATTTTGTACCGTCCTAAGTGTATGAAGAGTATAAAAGCGCTTGAAAATTTTAAAATTTTACATGAAACACGTGATTTTCAACTGCAAATTACCAACTACATTAGTGAAAAAATAAAACCACATCTCTACATTACATAACACGATAATAGAATACTCTACCTGTAGAGCACTTGTTCCTTCTTCCCATTTTAATCGCCAAACTTACTTTGATCCAAGCATCAAGTTTTTGACTTTATACTAAAAGATATCGTTTTTACGTAATAAACAATTAGAAACGCAGTGTACGGCGTTAAGTTACGCATTGCTTTTTCAAATATTTAAAAGCAAGTTAACATTTCTATTTAAGGAAACGTAATTGAAATAAATTAAATGTACGGATTTGAAGGCGTTTCTTATTTACTATCTAATCGCTCTGACTACTAAGCCATACGTTAGATAGAACGTACAACTACGTTTTAATTGTTATAAGTGTATGAATAATCAAAGACAACCTAATGTCAAGATACTCCGTGGAATGCTTTCCGCCCGAAATCAAGACATTGGATAAACGCAACTGGTTATGGGTTCGATCCCCACTCGTGGGAATGGTTATATTTAGAATTTTTTTTATTCCTCACCTTGGATAAGACAGAGCGCGGCGTTGAGTTCGTCAACTCAACACGCAATATATTTGAGATTTGTTTGCCCCATTTCAAATTTTCTGCTAGAAAAATGAATACCAACTCGAATTTAAATTATGTAATTGGAATAAAGTTAGAAAAATTATAAGAGATACACTTAAAAAATAAATACTGTGCATGTAATACGTTATTATATAAAAAATCTTATATTATATCTCTATTTTTATGATCCTCAAACGACAAAGTGTTAGTAGATAGTCGATTGTTGCAGATTTGAATCCCAATTAAAAGTATATTTAAAAAATACCTGTTTTAATTTCAAATGCGTAAAATCTGTATATAAGTAATACGATTAAGAGTTCAAAACGTGAGATTACAAATAATTCTTATAAAGGCCGGTCACGGCGCAATGGGACAGCATCTGACTGTAAACAAGATCGGTTGTAGGTTCGATCCCAACTCAGGGGAGTGATTATATTTAAATTATTCTTACTTACTCGCTCTGGTAAGACAAAGTGCGACGTTAAGTTCCGCCACTCAACACGCAATATCTCAAATTCGGTGGAAAGCGAAATACAGAGTGTCTTGACACTAGGTGCTTTCTGTCTACTCTGCTATACGAGATACAAGCATGAAGCTAAATAAAAAAAACTTATAAAATAGTTGAATTTATGTAATAATTGCTTAACCTTGAAATATTTAGCATTAAAATATCCTTATTGCTCCAAACTTAGTTACTCGCGGCGCTTAACTCTGCATAATATCGCATAGTGTCTCAAAAACGTTTACATTGTAATGTGAAAGAAGCATCTTTAATATTAAAGCAGACAGGCTCTGGCAAGTAAAAGACAAGACTCATCAATTCAAACAAAAACAGTGTACAGTGCAGGTGTTTATATTTATATGGGGTGGTACTAATGTATTAAAGCAACCCTTATTACATAAGGGTTTGTATGAAATAATATGAAAATATGCCAATTTTGATGTCAAATAAGACTTAACACTGTGAGTTCAAGTTTCAGAGGAAATTATTTTGAGTATACATGTGTAAGACAAAGCGCGGCGTTTAGTTCCGCTACTTAACACGCAATGTCTGTAATTTATCTCTAACTACGCTACTATGCTAATAAAGCGTGAAGTTTCAGAGGAATTTTTACAAAAAAATCACTTCTTAAAGATTATTTATTCTAAACAAAAGTATATGGTATCTACATGCGTGAAAAACACATTTTCACGGTAACTAGATGCAAGGAAGAGTGAAATTTTGCTGACAGTTTATACTAAGAAGAAATGCAAAGAATCTATATTTCTTAAAGGCTTTGATTTAACTTGCCGTGTTAGTCAGTTAGTGTGTGTGTAAAATCATGCAAAATTAATTTGAGCCACAAACTAATGTCCATTGAGCTGAAATTTGATTACAAATTCAGTTCTGATGGCAATGAAATAATAAATAATCAATTTCGTTGTTAATCTAAAATGGCCGCCGCAACAAAATGGCGGATTATACATTTTTATACAACTCTCTATGGATATCAAATCAAAGGAATTAATTTGTAGAACACAATGCACTATGAAAAATGGTTGATTTTGAAAAGATTTTTGTAAATATATAGTATATTTATTTGATTGTATTTCTAACAAATTATAATAAACAAACAAATTATACTCACACTACACATTTGACAACCAACCTAGTGTCAAGACACTCGGTACTTCGCTCTCCACGGAATTCATTGCATAAATATATAGTATAAAGACATTGCGTATTGAGTGGTGGAAAATTTTGTCACTCCCCCGAGTGGGGATCGAACCCACAACCGATTTCAACGTTGTCTGTCACACTGCGCCACGACCGGTCTCATTTTACAATATTTTATAGATTTTTTTATGTATTTATGTTTATATTTTGAGCTTAAGAGGGGTTGAAAATTTCATCAGCTTTGGTCAACACGTATAGAGGGGTGATTAAACGGACGCGCGTGGTCTAAATAGTCTATAACGATCATATGAAGGTGCCAGCGTTTATACGAAACAGATTGAAGCGTATTTGAACCTTGTACCGACCGGTTTTTTGGTTGGTCCGGAAAGTTGAGGCCGGTCGTGGTGCAGTGTGACAGCGTCTGATTGTACGCGATCGGTTGTGGGTTCGATCCCCACTCGGGGGAGTGATTATATTTAAAATTATATTCACTTCCTCGCTCTGGTAAGACAAAGTACAGTGTTGAATGGAACTTAATTAGGTGGAAAGCAAAGTACGGAGTGTCTTGACACTAGGTACTTTCTGTCTACCCTGCTGTACGGGATAAAAAGCGTGAAGCTACAGAAAAACATTTTCATGCGTCGTGGAATTCGTTTGTTAAACACGCAATATCTCTATATACACGTAATATTTAAAATAAAGTGTCTTGACACTACTATAACCTACGTGTCTGATATACGGGAAAAGCGTGAAACAGAACTAAATAGATTAAGTATTATAAAAGTCTAACTTTTAAATGTAAGCCCGTAAACACTTCGCGAAGAGATATTGGAAAACTTGCGCCGCCATCTGTCATGTGATTTATCTGGAGCTATGTACGCGTCGACGCCAGATGTTTAAACTGTTATAATTTATAGCTAAGGGTATAGAAAGTAAGGGATGAGTTTGGGAGAGAGTGCGTGTTTATGCTTTGTCTAAGAGTGTTCACAGGTTCGAATCGTGGTTGTGTTTATATTGGGTTGATTTCAGTTTAATTCCTAGAAACAATGCAATGGGAATAGAAAACAATATAGGTTATAGATAATTAGAGAATCCAATGTTAAGGCATTCCCTTATCGCCTTATTTCTAGAATTTTGCGTCTGCGTAACCCAACGCCGCGTCCTGTCTCGTGACTAGAGCACAGATTGATTTATTTATTTTGACATTTTCAGAGCATTTTAAGAGCAGTGTATAGAAATGACTTATTATATATATAATTTCTAATAATTTATTTATTTAACCACAAAAGGCTTTCATGAAAATATATGTATATGTATATTTTTATTTTCGGGGCGATATAAAAACTAATAATTTTATTTAGTGGTAAAGACTAAACACTTCTTCGGGCCACATAGGTACAGGTTTGAATCTTGTTATGTTCAAATTATTACACGGATCCATGTATTTAGTTTGTAATGTATAAAATGGAAAAATACATTGAAATATATTAAAATATTAGTGATTTAAGGCTGAAATAACGTTTTTTAATCGACTATATTTAATTTAATATAGATCCGAATTAGAAAACATATTTGAAAAAATGTATAAAAATTTGATAACAGCGGGATTCGAACCCACACCTCTTGGATACCGTATCCAAGAGGCGCGGATTCGAATCCCGATGCGTTCAAATTTTTATACGTTTTTTTAAAAATGTTTTCTAATCCTAAGTGTGGAATAACACTTTAAAAATAATAAATATAGATCCGGTTCTGATGATAAATATGGCAAGTAGGGTAAAGGAAAAGTAATTTTAAACATGTACCTCACTACTTGTTATGAATTCCGGTCTATAATGTAAAACTATCAAAAACGTGGAAAAGTATGAAAAATAACAAAAAAAATTGCCTGTTCTCATTCTATAACTCTCAATTATCTTTACATGGAACTTCATCAAAATCAGTTCAGCGATGTGACCGTGATGATGTCATAGACAGATAGACAAACAAAGTTATTATAGCATTTATAATATAAGTACCGTAAATATTCATTATTAATAACTTGGCCTTAGCAAATTAATAAGTGGCCGGTAGTGGCGCAGTGTGACAGCGTCTGACTGTAAACGCGATCGGTTGTGGGTTCGATCTCCACTCGGGGGAGTGATAATATTTAAATTATTTTCACTTCCTCGCTGTGATAAAAAACAAAGTGCGGCGTTGAGTTCCACCACTCAACACGCAATGTCTCAAATTCGGCGGAAAGCGAAGTACGGAGTGTCTTGACACTAGATGCTTTATGTCTACCCTGCTATGCGCGGAAAAGCCTGAAGCTAAAAAAAAAGTATTATCCATTGTTTTAGCTTCGTGCCTCATTTTTAACTTCACGCTTTTATCCCGCATAACAGGGTAGACAGAGAGTACCTAGTGTCAACACACTTCGCTTTCCACCGAATTCGAGACATTGCGTGTTGAGCGGTGGAACTCAACGCCGCACTTTGTCTTTATCAGATCAAGAAAGTTAAATTCGTTTGAAATCGAATATACTTACCACCTTTACGTAAAGTCATGTTTCTTTAATTTTAAAACTACTTTTGACATATAAAATTTAAACGTTACAAATTATATTAAATTATTTTAACCGCCATCTATTGTTAAAAAGCGGTACTAATAACACAAAAGGCTTTAGTATAAGTTAAAGAATTAAATTCAAACTCTTGTTAATAGATGGCGCTTTCGTGCTAACCATTATTTTAATTTTTTATTGTACCATCAGATGTCGCTACCCAGTTTATTTCCAACGAGAATAATAGAGGGCGTTCTGTATAGTTTTTTTATAAGCTCACATTGCGGATCACTTTCCCACTAGTTTCCCTTCCCGCCGACAGATGGCGCTGGCCGACACACAAAAACAAGCCAAAGAAAGTTGCGTTATTATACAATATATACATGGATACATACATAACGTAGCATACACAATAAAATCCCAAAAGCAACGCTGAGGTGTGAAAATAATTTTAGTTCTTTTTGATATTTTTTTTTCTTTCATACGCCCCGGCGTGTGAACGGCGGAACAGGTAGCGAGTTCATGGAAATTATGTATGTCGTAAAATGGATTGTATATAAGCCAGTGGTCACGTCACGTCACGTGGCCTACGTGTCACTTTTTTATTACCCACTATATATCTCCTTTGTTTTTCCTATTGTATTTGTAATAATAGAAAACAACATTAAAATAGAAAAAAAATGTTAACATTAATTTACAATATTCTATAAAAAACTGGATTTTGCGTACTTTTAAATTTACTATTTATAAAAAAATGAATTAACATCAAATTTTTAAGTAAAGAACGGAGAATCAAACCGAAATTCTCTCTATCTACCCTACTTTTAAATAGAAATAATTTAAACTGAAAAAAACCTTTATTCCCATAAACTTTTACTTGTACTAGAAAAAAAAACAAATTTTCAATATTATACACAAAAAGGAACAACATTTTCAAATAAACACTAACACAAAAACAACACAATACCACTATAATACTTTGATACACAAAGTCTAAAATGTGTCTAAACCACACAAAACTCGCGAATTCATTAATGAAAGTCGGCCATTTTATGAATGGGCGACTATATATAGTGCCAAGAACGCACAAACCATTCATTCACACACAAATGAGTAAATCATTGTCCTATTAATAACTTTTAAAATAAATCATAATAAAGCAGCATCACGCTTCATCCCACATAGCAGGTTAGTCAGAGACGACCTAGAGTCATGATACTCTGTGTTCTGTTCCCGATGAGATATAGTGTGTTAAGTGGCGGATCTCAACGCCGCACTTAGTATCAGAGCTGAGAAATGACAATAAAAATTGTTATGATCATTGTGAATTTTATTATTTTTCTCATAAGTATACACATATACTTAACAGGTATATTTTAATTTAATTTCCGCATAATTAAATAGGCAGAGAGAGCCTTAGTGGTAAAACACTACGTTCTCCGCTTTCATTAAACACTCATATTATATATATATATATATATATATATATATATATATATATATATATATATATATATATATATATAATAATAAAAATTCTCATTTCAACTAACTTTTAAAATATAATGACACACTGGAAAACTATTCAAATGTATATGATTTTCTGAATTCAAATTCAACCTATTTTCATTACTCCGCTCTGGTTAGACAAAGCGCGACGTTAAATTCCGCCACTTTATATGCAGTGTCTTTCGAATTCTGACAGAGAGCGGTTAACGTAGTGTCTCGACACTGTACTCTAGCCACCCTGCAATGCGGGATAAGGCGTGAAACTGTATAATAAACTCAACGGTCGGTTAACAATCAAATGATGGCCGATAGATAACTTTTTCCAAAGCTTCGACAAAAACTTGAGCTTATTGTAAGGGCTCGAAAAAGCTTAGTTTTTTGACAAAAAAAAACACATACTACCGTGTCACTTTTTCGATATTCAAATTAAGACACCTGCTGTGTGACGCGATTCTTGCTACATACATACAGATGTATGTGCCTTTTTATATATATATATATATATATATATATATATATATATATATATATATATATATATATATATATATTTATATTATTGTAAAAATTATGTTAGAGATAAAAAATCGATTTATCAGTAAGCTTAAAAGTTACTTTTTCTTCCTATTATTATTTAACACAACGCATCGAAAGCCGTACTATATATAAGTCACGTTCACTTTTTAATCTCCGTCCAGTTAGACGGCGGAACTGAACGCTGCATTTTACTCGAAACTTAATATTTTCATTAAAAAAACCTTTATGTAGCCTTATACTTACCTTTATATGTTTCCTACATATTGTGTTTCTCACTTCTATATCTGTTTTTTTTTCTCACGCAAAATTTATGCAAAATTATACTTTATAGTTAGTAATTAAAGCCTTTTAATATCCTGAATTAAATAAATGATAATCTGTATTATTAAAAACCCAATCGATATAACGATTTAAACTGATTCAAGGTTCTTACTTGTTTATATAATAAGAACAAAATCCGTTCAGATCCTGGTAGAAAGCTAATAACACTATACAAGATAAAGTATTTAGCTTCACGCTTTATCACGTATAGCAGGGTAGTCAAAGACAGCATAATGTCAAGACACTCCGTTGGGCAATTCTAAACATTTCTTTAAGTGGGAATCGAACTCACAACCAATAGTGTTTACAGTCAGACGCTGTCCCACTGCAATACGTTGGTCTCAATTATACTAAATTTTCACGCTTTTATCCCGCATAGCAGGGTAGACAGAAAGTACCTAGTGTCAAGACACTCCGTACATCGCTTTCCACCGAATTGCGAGACATTGCGTGTTGAGTGGTGGAACTCAACGCCGCTCTTTGTCTTTACCAGAGCGAGGAAGTGAAATAATTTAAATATAATCACTCCCCCATCTCAATTATACAATCTTAATATAATTAATTAATATTATGTAATATAAATGCAAAGGCTTGTGAGAATGTATGTTTGTTACACTTTCACGCTAGAATTACTGAACAGATCTAGATGAAACTTTATATTATATATAACACATCTTTAGAATTGTAAGAATCCTATGTTTTGGTTAACACCAAGAAAGTAAATGAAGAATTAGGCCTTTTTAATCTTATTGAGCCCATCAATCTACAATTTTTTTTTTATTTTTATATTAACCTAAAAGTGCGATGTGTATATATACTGTGTTTATACATACACTTTTGTATACTCGTTTCTAAGGCAACGCATATAATACGCGTTATCAGGGCTACTAATAAAATTAAAAAAGTAAATTAATATCTATCATAAACTGAAACAACCCTTAAACAAATGCTTGTAAAAAGCAAACCCTTCCCCAGTAATTAATTAGCGTTAAGTCTTTTTAAATACACACTCAACACTTTTGATATTTCAACGCGTTTTTATGACTTTAAATAATTTAGAGAGTGCACATTAAAAGAACTTATTTTAATGTAATTTATTAAGATATATTGAGAAACTAATGTTATTTAGATAGTTGATTGGGAATTAGTTGAACACACACATAAAAATAGGAGGCCTTCATAGCTCAGGGGGCGCGTCTGACAAAACGCGCTTGGTAAGAGATTCATATTCTAGCCCAAATTGTTTTGTTTAAAATCTATTTACTAAAGAAATATCATTTCACTTGAGTTAATATATACGTTTAGTATTTAACTATTTTTAAACTGTTATTCCACACTTAGGATTAGAAAATATTTAAAAATATATATTCTTCTAATCCTTTGTGTGAAAGTCTTTAAAAATAGTAAAATATTCATATAAATAAATAGCAATCTCTCTTGCTACTTGACTTGACGATTTTTTTAATAATCTGTAAATGGCAGAAATTTGTAAAAATCTCTATACAGGGATACTAACAACAAGTTGTAACAAAACGTATAAAAATTTCGATACAGCTGATAGTAAAACATATGGCTTAGTGTTCAAAGCATTGGGACGGTTTCCAAAAGGCCCGGGTTCGAATACCGCTGCTATCAAATAATTATACGTTTTTTAAAAATATAGACATTTAGTGTTCCAATTAACGTTAGAGCATTTCTGGAAAATTGTAAAACCTTTCACTCAAACATTATATTAAATTGAAATACATTGAACACATAAAATAAATATTACACATACTAATGTGTTTTTGATGTACAATTTTGTACAAAATTTCGTATATTTTTGCGTCAACAAAGCTACTGCCTTAAAAAAATTGAATATTCACTTTAAAAGAAAATGTAGAGTCCGTCATTCCATAATGACCTTTTAAACATAACAAGCTTATAATCTAATAACAATATAATACATCGAAAAGCTAACATTTTAGTGGAGAAAACCTAAAAAAAAAATTAACGACGTCCATAAAACGCCGGCGTCATACGCCGCCATAGACAAAACTAACAATAAAACTTTTTATTCCACGATTACTTTTTCATAGCCTATAAACAAAGGCGGTATCTTATACAGTATAGAAAAAGCTTTAAAAAATAAACTTATATATAGATTAAATAAGGATGCAGAAAAAGTTGAAAACGCAATGTGCGAGTAGCACGCGCCGCCATATGCGACGGGGTAAAAAACATTTTTTTTTCCTATGAATTATGTCAAAACCGAAAACTTTTTTTTTTGTAATCATCAAACACCAACCGGAGGATGAAAAAATGGTAACATAAGCATAATATTAGTAGACGGTAAGTTAGATAAAAACTTGACAGAAAAACTCACGTACTGAGGTTAAATAAATGCTTTTTCTGATTAGGGTTGCCACCTAAGCCAGCAAAGCCAAGTTTTTGATTTATTATATATAATTATTATTGTTTTAGCATCACGCTTCTATCCCGCATAGACCTAGTGCCAAGACACTCCGCATTTTGCTTTCCGGCGAATTGGAAACATTGCGTATTGAGTGGCAGAACTCAACGCCGCACTTTGTCTTTACCAGAGCGAGGAAGTGAAAATAATTTAAATATAATTACACAATTTCCCTCGAGTGGGAAGAAAAATTGTTTTCTTATGGAATTAAAAAAAGCCACAATCACATGTACAATATGTATAATCTAATCTTGGATATTCTATTCTATTTTAATTTTTTTATTATTTTTTTATTATTAAAACAAAACACGTTAAAGTATATTATTTTATTATACATAAATTTTAGATTTTTTCTTAACAAGTCTAACAACATTAAAAACAATAAATCAATAAATCAATGTGTTTTAAGTACAATTTTCATATATTACCAACAAAAATCATATATTATTATAATAATATAGATTACCAAAATAATAATATATTTTATAGTGAAATGACACCCCTGAAGCGGCGCAAGCGCATGACATCTGTCGAAATGAAATTTGTTCATCACTCGTTGCGGATTGCGTCTATTTATTATTACACTAGTCCCGCCACCCGGCGCTGCCTCGGAAAAGGGAGAGAAGAGAGCTACGAGTGCTTCAAACTTCATCATTTTATATACACTGGATATCAAATCGACGTGCTAACACCTCGTTGTTATAGCAACTTTAATTATTTTTTTATGTATCATAAAGGCCGGTCGTGGCTCAGTGGGACAGCGTCTGACTGTAAACGCGATCGGTTGTGGATTCGATCCCCACTCGGGGGAGTGGTTATATTTAAATTATTTTCATTTCTTTGGTAAAAGACTAAGTGCAGCGTTGAGTTCCACCACTCAACACGCGATGTCTCGAATTCGGTGGAACGCGAAGTACGGAGTGTCTTGACGCTAGGTACTTTCTGTCTACCCTGCTATGCGGAACAAAAGCGTGAAGCTTAAAATAAAATAATAACATTAATATATATATATATATATATATATTTATATATATATAAAAAACACTATTTTCTACCTTACAATTTGTATTATAATAAATCACAATCAGAAACTAATAAGACTAACGAATCATATAGATATATAATATTTGTAAGACGTTGTTTTTACTTGTCAAAATTTCGCGATCCTTACGCGCCGCCAACGCGGCCATTCAACTCGTCTGGATGGCTTAGTGACATTGTTATCCCATACTATCTACAGCATCCGGTACTGTTTGCTTCAAAAACTATATATATTTATAGCAATATATTAGATATAAGAGGGTAGGTATGGAAAATGTAATAAAACACCCCTATCGTCACTTCTGGAGTGAGTGTCGTAACTTAACGCCTCAACAAGTCTTACTAAGGCAAAGTCAATAAATTTTATTCAAAGTAAGAAGTTACAAGTATCGTTTTATAAACGAAAAATAAACATAATAAGAACATGGATATGATAATTTAATAAACAGGTAGTCATTTCCCAAATGGGAATCGAACTCACACCGAACTTAAAATATTCGAATATATTATTCGAACTGGCTACCATTTAATCGTTTAGACATACCACTGCTCTATTACGTCCTTATTTAATACGAAAAGCCTCGGAAAGCTCATCAATAACGAGTATTTTGGCAAAAAGTCAAGCTTAAATATGCCCTGCCTACTTTAACCATACGAGAAGCTCTGCCTTTGATTACTCACTAATAATGATAAATATTATTAAAGTTACTTGTTATTTAATAAAACTATCTTTAACATATGGCTTTGTCTATACAATGAGTATATAATATAAACAATTTTTTTTATATACTATTTTTAAAGTGTTATTCCACACTTAGGATTAGAAAACATCTTTGAAAAGATAATTTTTTTTTATGATACTTAATTAGCATGGTATAGGCGCCTAATAAGAGGAATTTCTCACTGGTGTCCATTCTTCGCTGAAATAGAGATATTACATAGCGGAATTAAACGCCGTACATTTTTTAGGACCTATTAAGATTGTTACTCGTATATAGCTCGTTGCCTTAGTAACATACACAATTTTCATACTTTTTGTGTTTCATAATTTTCGTTGAACAAAAGTTTCATATAAACTTTTTTATAATAAAATAATAATAATAAAACTTTTTTTATAAAAATAAGTCACTATTTCAATTAAATTGTACAAAAAGAACTTAGCGGTGAATAACTCTGTCATACTTTCCACGCATAAGGTCACCTTTCCACCCAGCATATTCACGCTTTATCCCGCATAGCAGGATAGTCAGAGACAATCTAGGATCTAGAAACTACGTTTACTTTTTGGCCTAAAACCGAGACATTTCATGTTAAATGACGAACTCAACGCCGCGTATCGTCTTACCTGGCAGAATTTTTTTTAATTTTATCCCGCTTTTTATCCCGCATATCAGGGTAGACAGGGAGTACCTAGTGTCAAGATAGTCCTTACTCAGAAAGCGGAGTATTTATTTACTTGAGGGGGAATCGAACCCACTTCTAGATGTATTTACAATCATATTTTCTTATAACATGTTCTTGAAAGTACCACGTAGAGACAAACATTGCAATAAATAAGGTAGAAAAACATCCTTAAAAAACTCTCTATTCTGTAGAAATGCTATCTTTATTTAGATATTTACTGTTACTAGCAAATCCTTTGTGGATTGGTTTTTTAACAAAACACAGCGTTAAGTTAAGCCATCAACCAAAGAATAACTCTTAAAGCAAACGAAAAGCTAAAAACAGAATATTTTAACACTAACTTCTCTTTAGAATTTCCACCAAAAATAAATAAACAAATACGTGGAATGTATATGAAACATTGAATCTAGTCGATGCCATTTCTAAACCTTAAGTTCTTGTCCCAGGGTGGTTATAGCCACCATAGACAGATCACTGACCCCATTGATGAATGCCATGGAGAACAAAATACTATGGAATTTGGCAAGGAACTCCATTTTACATCATCCCTGGTCTTAAATATTCGAAGCTTTTATGGTAGCGAGGCTATCTCGATCAATGTAATTTAAACAATAGCAGTATTTTTTGTTATATTCTTTAGCGGTAAGAGTGTACCGCTATAGAATATAACAAAAAATTCTAAAATCTAGTGATATTTTTCCCAATGAATTCGGTGTTGCAAGTTTAGCCGCGCAACTCAACGCTGCGCTTTGTCTAATCACAACATATAAATCAATAGTGGTAGTTTTTTTGTTATATTTTTTAGAAGTACATAGATTGTAGCGATATTTTTCTCAGTGAGTTCGTCGTTGCGTGTTTAGTCGCGGAACTCAACGCCGCGCTTTGTCTTACTAACGCGTATAAATGAATTGTACCTATGTAATATATGTACTAAATAATATATTTTAAAAAAGCTTTTACCGATAATTCGAGATATTATTAGGAAATATAAGATTTTGGAGATATCCCAAACGACTACAATGACCGCTAAGTTTTTATAGGAGAATAAAGACATTACGACGTCTAGCCTAAATATTATATGTTCTGTCTGACTGTCCAATTCATACATCAACTATTCGTACATAATTTATGTGTTTTGTTCAATTAAACGCTATCATTGAATTAAATCCAAAATATTTTTGAAAAAACATTAAATTTGAACCTCTTGGATACCGACCAAGTGCTCTGGCCGCTAAGCCATGTGTTTTACTACCGGCTACGTCGAAATTCTTATACGTTTGTTACAACTTATTTGTTGTTAGCATCTCTATAGAGAGATTTCTGCTACTTAAATTAGAAAAAATCGTTTAACAAGAGAGATTGCTATTTTATTTTAGTACTATTTTTAAAGTATTATTCCACACTTAAGATTGGAAAACATTTTTGAAAAAACGTATAAAAATTTGAACGCAGCAGGATCGAACCCGCGCCTCTTGGAAACTGTCCAAGCACTCTGACCGCTAAGCCATACGTTCTACTACCGGTTTATTATATTTATGGTATTTACAACTGTACTCTAGTTGCGTATATTATTAGTAATAATAAAATTATTTATATATATTTCCGCCTCGTGACATTCCCGCTATCTAATTATAATCTCTAAGCTATTTTTACACCAGACTTCTATATAAATATCGTTGAATCCTGCGACGGCGACGCGGCGATGTTTTCTCCGCTTATTTTTTCACTACCCTTTTGGAGTTGAACGAAAGATAAAACAATATAATGATCCATCACTCTGCTCAACACTTGTTGACATGAAAAATTAAAAAAACCTTTTTTTTTCGATTTCATATGATTTAGATTTATAATAAGATTATTTTCGATTTCATATTAAAGTAACTCGTCAATTTATACTGCAAAATATTTTATTGCATTTATTTATGCAAGTTAAGCGTTTACAACAAAAAAGCCATCGTAGGTCAGTGAGACTAGGGTTCTGAATGTCCACGCACTAGTTACGAGTTCGAACCGTACTAAGGGCATGATTAAATTAAAATATATTTATTTTCCTGTAAAGTAAGGAAAATGGTGGTGTTAAGTTCCGCCGTTCAACGTGCATTGTCTTACATACAAACGGAATTTTTAATTCTCTATCAACTATATAATAACTGTAGATAAAGTACATATGTTTCTTTTTGCGTCTCTTTCATCTTACAATATCGTCCAATAAATCCATTTGCGCGTTTCAAGACATTAGCGAAAATAAAACAAGATCATTTTGCAGAACATTCATCAGAGTTGTTAGTCTAGAGTATAAGGAATCTTTGTATTTACATGTTTGTTTCTCATTTCTCATATAGATCCATATTCCACTGTCAAAATAGAGAGAGCTTTTATAACGAATTATTTTTATTAACGAAGAGCTTTACTCGCGACTACGTCCGCGTAAAATCCTATCTTAATTATTATATAATAAATAATCTAAGTTAATTTTAATTAATGCTATCGGCTAGCATAAGTTCCGCCATAATCTATCTGGCCAATTCAGAGATTAGACAGAACAAAAAGGTAGACAAACCAACAAAAATAGTAAAAAATGTTATTTTGCATATGCATTTAGTACAAAATATAGTTATTTTAATATTACAGACAACAATATCAATTCTAATATTTGTAAAGATATAAAAAATAATACTAAAACAGCTGAAATTAAGATTTATCTGGCCTCTAGATGAAATGTAGAAGACCTACTGCTTACTCGCCTTCATAACAACGAATTATTTCAACGTCTAAGCTAATTCACTTATTTGGAGATTTAGCAAAGAAAAAAACATACTGACAAAGACAAAGTGCGGCGTTGAGGTCCACCACTCAACACGCAATGTCTCGAATTCGGTGGAAAGCAAAGTACGGAGTGTCTTGACACTAGATACTTTCTGTCTGCTGTGCGGGATAAAAAGCGTGAAGCTAAAAAAACATACTAAGGCTCTCCTTTCTCTACTTTTCTACAAAATATAATATTTGCATTTTTGGTACATTGTGAAACCTTTACTGTCCCTTAAACCCGCCGACAATAATATAAGAAAACGAATTACATCAATAATACCTTCCTGCATTGTTTATAACCTAACCCATATTACTTAAAACAACAATTACTTACAAAACGAAGGGTAACTGGGCGACGGTAGCGCGCAAAAACAAAATCATTAACTATTGCAATTTGTACAACGTTTTATTTTATATCAATTTGAACATTGATAGTGATCCATTCACACGATTAAAAATAAATTAATTTTTCAATTCACCACAAAAGCTTTGGTAATTTAGTTCTTTGTGTAAGGGCAAAAAGCTCAAAGTAGCTTTTCCAAGCTTTCACAAGACAAGCAAACTGTCACCTTTCGTAAATACACATCTGTAAAATCTAAGATTGTAGCAAAATGACTGTTTAATGTGTTTCAACGACTTAATAGCTGTCAAGACTGATAAATGTTCTAGATCGTATTTTTTGAACGTGTATAATTTTGGTTTTTGTGCTTAATCAATGAAGTAAAGTATTAATTACATACTTACTACTAATTCAAAGTAATACATTGGCCTCGGGTTCGAATTCAAGTTTTAGCAATTGGTTTGAATATGTAAATGCCTATTTTGATTTCTTCATGAAGCTAAATTTACAAAAATAATTATTTATGTATATACGTGTGTTATATTATTCATACTTTAAAACACAGTCTATAGAAAATACTCTATTCTATTCTACATATTAAAGACAGAGTTAAAAAAAAATATTATATTACATATTAAAGTATAGAAAAATTAATTATTAAACGAAATCTCTCAAACAAAAGCTCTATTTTCTACTCAAATCCCAAGACTTTAAGCTTTAATACTAGCTTTAATAGACAACAATATCGTGTTCAATATATTATTTCACCCATACGAGTCCATTTGGCGAGGCACGCGTCGAGCGGCGCTTGCAAATAGCCCGCGAATAGCCCCAGCCCCCCACAGACTGGTGTACAGACTCACAAAACTGACAGAACTAACATTTCTATATCTTTTATATAGAAATATTTAACGTTGATATTATATATTATTTATTGCACACAATTTACAAGAATCTGTACAAGAGATGGGCTCAACTCTGAAAAGCATTCGCCATTCCTGCCAAGACGAGACGAGATGTTCTTTAGGCGTTCAAACTACCTCAATGCAATGAGGAAAGCTAAAACTAAAAATATTATCTATTTTTTTTTAAATTTTCTGCCTACTTAGAAAATGTACTAGTATTTAGAGCAGAAAACTCACTATACCATGTTTTTTGTCACAAGGCGAGTTAAATAATTTTAACTGTGAATTTAACTAAAGGCTTATTTTCTCTCATACATAATGCACTACAAAGTAAGTTTACGAACAACTAAAAATCTAAATAACAGTATAAATTGATAGCTAAGATATTAAAAAAATAAATTGAATTAATTAATTCTATGCCACTTCTAAATCTACGATGCGTGTGCGCAGATCAAAGCGGGCCAAGCGACGGGATGCGCAGACGACGTCTCGACGTCACCCCCCTCCCCTCACACGGCGCCTTGCTTTTTGCATATGTACTTATATATTTGGTTTATATCATTGATACTTTTTAAGTATTAAATATAGTAAAGAATATAATCATAAATAATTTAAATATGTAGGTAATTCAATCCATTTCCTTCTTAGCAGGGAGAGAACAGAGTGAGTTAAAACTAGGTTCTAGTTAGTTAGTTGGTTAAAACTAGGTTCTAGTTTTAACTCACTTTGTTATCTTTTCCCGACCAGTTGTGAAAAATTATACATAAAAGCATATGAAAATAATGTTTTTTATGATCTATTATGTTTTCGCGCTTTTATTCCGCTTAAAAAAAGTAAAAGTAAAAGCAAAAAAAAAAGTTAAAAAAATCCGCTTAGCAAGATAGACAGGAAGTATCCATCGATAAGACACTCACACCAGAGCGAAGAAATTACAATAATTTAAATATAATCATTCCCCGATCGGGAATCGAACCTACAACCGATCCCGTTTACAGTCAGCTGTCCCACTGTACCAAGACTTCATGTTTTTACAATCTAGAAGATTGTTTACTTTATATTGTTATTTTTCATATCATAAACATCTCACAGGGATGACATAGCTTGAAGTTCCGAAGAAGTGGGTTTAAATGTAGAGTTCTAAGTAAACGATAAGCGCATCCAAAGTATATTTAGCTGACCCAAAGTATAATAATAGCTCAAAGCCCTTTTAACATTAATAATATTATATATTTCAATTTAAAAAAAACTTAAATTCTTTAATAAAGTATGATTTATTCAAATTTTTAGACGAAATATGACTATGTTTTGAATATACCCAAAGTGACTTCCTTCAGGCGGTCCCCCAAACATTTAAGAGCGGAAGCCGCGGTGACACAATGTTCAGAACGTTTATGGCATACAAATCACCGTTGATTGCGGGTACAGTTACGTTCGTCCTACGCGGATTATCGGCCAATTTGAATCCATGTCGCCCATCAATACATGGTATTGTCATATATTTGTAATTTTTATTGTTGTAAGGCTTTATTTACTTATGATGCTGGGAAATTTTGGGTTATCTCTATTGGTTTTATTAGCCTCACCCTTTTATCCTGAATAGCAGAGTAAACAGGAAATACCTAGTGTTGAAACACTCCGTACTCTGCGTACCACCGAATTTCAAATATTGCGGAACTCAACGCTGTACGTTTTCTGGATCCGATCTTTCACTTAATCTTTATTGTCAATCTATTTTGCGTTCATGAAACAGAGCTCATGTTATATAATGTCATGTTATACCATATTTTATAAATCTAGATTAATTAATAAAATTTCGAAGTAACGAAAGAAGATTTACCTTCCAACTAGAAATTGCATTTAATCTAACTCCATCACAAACATCTAAAACACAAGTAAATACACAAATAGAGTAGTGTATTTACTTTAACAATACAATTCCAGTTTTCATCCATTCCATGTCATGCGTACAAAGCGACAAAACATTCAATGTTTGAAGTAACAGTATCTATAAAAACCGCTATTAACGTAAGAAAAAAAAATCCTGCATATATCTCGAAATCATCTAGGTGCACCATCTGGAGGCTGCCGAAATATACACATGTCAGTTTTCCAGATGACTTGCCATCTAGCATTGTGTGTTCAACACGTTTTAAGCTTTAAGCTCTAACTTACAAGATACAATTTGAATTGTACCAAAATCGCAAATAACTGTGCCAGCACGAATTTCAGGGTCGTTAAAATTAGTTTTTCTATATTAGGGGGTAAGATTGATTTTTGTTTGTTGGCTATTATGATTTTTTTTCTAAGGAATTTCATATGGTACGGTTTTATAAGGAGCGTGTCAGGTTTCCTGGCAGATGCATACGCACGCGTCACTCGGCCGCGTATGGCGAATGTTTTTATTTGTTTCTCCTCGCCTCATTACCTTGAATACTCGGTCAAGTTTAATTGTGAAAAAATCTTGGCTGTTTTTTTTGCCAAGCTTCCAGATAGCAACCATATGGGCCTAGTTTTAATATTCGTGTCACTGTATCAGTACAACTTAAAGAATATATAATTTTTATTTAATTTAAAAAGAAAACAGATCTACCGTAAATGCATAAAAACATCTACGTTTACAAAAACACTAACGTTCCGAATACAATTTGAGTATGATTATATTTGCACCAGCCAGTTTTCAAAATTCAACCTAAACAACCAAGCTTTTCCTAATTACGATATACGTTAGTATCGAAATGCTTGTACAGTACTTTAAACATTTCCTCGTTGAAAACTTTTACAAGCTTCTGAATATTAAGCTATAAAAAACAACGGTCATTATTATAGACAGATTCCCTTCACGTCTTCGCCTGCGTGGTGTGTTAATAAAAAACAACTCAGTACATACTTGATATTTATAGTTTATTTAACAAAATTGCTCAAAATCTTATTAACTGTACCTTATGTGTTATTCTAACTTATAATCTATATTACTCTAAAGTTTTATCCAAATTCGTTTAGGAGTTTTTGCGTAAAAGGGTAACAAACATTAACAATATGTAAATACATCGAACCTTACGTCTATGATACTTAATACGATATATAACAAAATTTCATTACAAAAATTAAATACGCTTGAGAAATGGAATATAAATAAATAAGATACAATTGAGGTCGTGGCGCAATGGGACAGTGTTCAACTGTAAACACAATCGGTTGTGAGTTCGATTCCCACTCGGGTTAATGGTTATATTTGTAAATTATTGTCACTTCCTCGCTTTGGCAAGACAAAGTGCGGAATTGAGTTCCGCCACTCAACGCACAATGTTCAAGATAAAGCCCTAGGGTGGAAAGCGAAATACTGAGTATCTTTACACTAAGTACTTTCTGTCTACCCTGCTGCTAAACGGGATGAAAGCGTGAAGGTAAAATACACAGTTAGTTTTCTAATGAGCTTATCACTACCCCCAGCCCCGTAGATAAAGGGAAACACCGCAATTTCTCAAGATGCAAATTCGTGCGCGTGCGCAGCTGCCGCAGCTGCCACTGTCTGCCAGATGGCGGTACCAATGTACCTTACCAGGATTAATATAATATGCGATTAATTGTATTTAGTACCAGACATATTATGATATTAATATGAAATAGGTATTTTAATGATCTAGAATATACTTAAAACTAAGAAGGTAAGTATGTATTTGATGTATGTGTTATACTTTGTAGTATTTTCAGGTTGCACACAACTGTGGGTAAGTAAAGCTTTAATTTAAGCTTTAAGATGTAAATTTTTTAAGATTTTTTAATGATATACTCGCTAATATATACTCGTTAAAAATGAGGCCATCGTGGCCCACTGAGATGTCTGAATGTAAACGCAACTGGTTGTGGTTTTGATTCCCAGTCTAGGAATTATATTTTAATTATTTTCATTTCTCCGCTGTGAAAAGAGAAAATGTTGCGTTGAGTTCGGCTTTTCAACATTCACAACAACATTACGACATGTCTCGTATACTTCATATGTCGAATTTAGGTGAAAAGCGATGAACAAAGTACCTCGGCACAGAGTTCTATTTGGCTACCCTGCTCTATGCTGAACAAAGCGTGTTGCTGTACAAAATTAAAAAAAAAGAAATTAATAAGGTAACTGATGTTTTCGGAATACATATAAACATCGACATTAATAATCCGAACTGGCAGTTTTGATCGATTTTCGTGCTTATAATTTTGCAATCGTTCCCGACATCGCGTGCTCTTGTTACATAAGTTTACCTTTTTTAAATATTTTTAGATTTACTAAAGATCTACATATTTTTAAGGCTTTATGGAAAATATTATTGTATAAAATAATAAAAAATTAAAAAAAACAATATTTATAGACCTTAACGGTTGAACCTTCTCTATTTTTACGGATTAACAAATAGTTATATATATATATATATATATATATATATATATATATATATATATATATATATATATATATATATATATATATTTAATATATTTTTAACACATTATTATAAAAATATATTATCCTTCTGCATTCCTTCATAACTTCGCGCTATTTCTTCTGCTTAATACTCGTAAAAAGGGGTTACATCATATTGACAAGTCCCATAAAATCCTGAGCTTTAGAATATTATAGGACTTCTAATATTCCTCTATTCTCTTCCCACATTTAGCTACTCAACGTGTGGTCACTCTACATTAAAAAGCTCTAACAACACTATACTTAATTTCTTTTTCTGTTTTTCAATAACTTTTGATTGTCGGTAGCCACGAAACTTTGCGAGTTTGAGAAATTTAAAATTACATTCTTTAAAATCAAAATTCTTTTGTTTTTATAATGCATTTCGTATATATAATTACGTATGTATGTAGAGACGTTTTATTTTATTTTAATATGATTTTTATAGTTAAAACCTTATTTTCATAAGGAAATTATTAGGGAACATAAATCAATCTAATTGTTATTATATATTTTACAGAATAATAGAATAGAAATTACTCATCTCTTGTAAAATTAATGAAAAATAAACAGGCTTTTATTCTATCCTAATTAAAGTAATTCTTTTATTATTTTCATATATTTTAAATGGCAAATATAATCACAAGTTATCAAACCAAACAAGAAGATGGCTAAAGAACAAGTCGTTCTGTTGTATTGGTGACACGTAACAAAGCCGCCACCTGCGCTCGCGCATTGCATTCTACTTGCGATACATAAATTGAGAGTAATTGTTTATCTTGTTATCTCTTAATAAAGTTTGTGCAAATATTTCGATTTGTTTATTTTGTTTATATAAATAATGATATGAAAACACGAAGCAAAATTTTTGTACCCACCTACCATTTTTAATAAACTTACGGTCATATAAAAGTATGTAATTTAGCAAAGTTATAGTTTATATAGAGAATGACACACACACATATATTAACACACACTATCATATGTTTGACATACACATTTATATAAAGTAATACACGTTACTATGGCAACGCGTCAACAGCCTCCTGTTAGCCCTGTTAGTTATATTATTAGTTAAGTCAGTTAATTTTAAAAAGGTTTTACCTATGAATGTTGTAATATGATTAAATATGAGTATTTTTTTTTTCTATTAGGTTCATGCCTATCACGGTATATAGAAAGTACGTAGTGTCAAGACACTTCGCTTTCCACCGAATACGAGACGTTGCGTGTTTAGTGGTGAATTTCAACGCCGCACTTTAACATACCAGAGCAAGGAAGTGAAAATAATTTAAATATAATCCACGCCACTGGGTGGGAATCGAACCCACGACCGATCGCGTTTACAATCAGTCCCACTGCGCTAAATAATATATGTAATTAATATGAGTCCAGCCGACAGTATCGACTCTTGACACCAAATTTATTCTATCCACTATAACAATATGCCGAGAAATGTATTCAATTAAAAAAAAACTAATTAGTTACTATGTTTCTTGAATGAATAGCTTCAGACCCTAAAAGCTCAAATGAGCTTTTTCGCCTTCGAAAGTCCAAACCGCAATTTGCGCTAAGTAGAAAATAATGAAGGGCACGTAAGCGATTTTCGCCGTTTATAACTTGTAGTCTTCAATAACGCTGACTTACGCAAAATTAAACGCAACCGCTTTGTAATTTCCTAACCGCACTTAGGGGTCACGATTGGTGGAAAAAAAATATTTAAGGAGTCAATGCCCCGCTGCGCCATCTGGTGCGCGCGACTTGATGAAAAACTGCCTTTTTTGTGCGTACCCCGTAGCAACACATTACAAATTTTCAAAATTCTCATTATCAATCGAGCTTTCTTCGATTTTCAACTTTAAGCTCATATCATTAGAAACTAGTTACACCTTGTGATGTTGAGATATTATTTGGTCAATAGTTTTGGGGGGTTGTTTAAACGAAAAGATGTGTTGCCAACGATAAAACGCGTTCAATCCCTAACATAATTGGTGTAAGACTTGAAATTGCTCATTTAGAAAGCTCTTGGGGGAAATCTGATGGTATTTTACTTGAGAGAGATTAAATTTAGATAATGGGGATAATAACATTACGATAAGCATTCACGTAGCGCGTGCTGCTCGTATGAATAATATTATGTACGTTCGAATTCAAATTGAATAGCTTTAGTTTTATAGTATATTTGGAGTAATTTTTTATTGAAATTCTAGTCTATAAGCTGAGAAGGCGTTTACTTTTTACTACGTTAACTTTAAATGTCTACTGTGTTTCCTATATTAGATAGTTCCTAGTAATACATTACTACATTCTTCACTTACTGCCTATATAAAGACATAATACTTATAGTGTAATTAAACTCCGAACTTTGTCTAGAACAGCGTTGATTGTTGCTCCAAGTGACACACGAACACCTAACTATCACAAGCAGTCTTCCATGTCCTTATACCAAAACGGTATCTTGCTTATTAGTATGTCATTCTAAATGTAGATATTTTATATTGTTTGATAGTTTCAAAACCTATTAAAGAAATAATATTTATATATAATACAATTTAATTTAAAAAAACATGATAAAAAAATAATAAAATTTAATTTAACAAAAACATGATTCACTTATTTAGTCTCATAAGTAATTTAACAACTGTTCAATTCAAGCTTTGCAATAACCACAATAGCTGAAACCATCTTGAAGTATACGTATATCAAGGCACATCGCGAGCATCGAGCATCCACAAATCACGAACACCTTGTCGCGTATCGTCTATTCAATCAACAAAAAGGGAGCCTTCGACTAAATATAATTCAATAGACACCCTCTTCCTGCCGAATATGCGCCTGCAACTTACAATTTTATTATACTATACTACTCCTCTCTATTAAAAATGAATAAAGATCATATTTGTTTGTATATATGGAAAGGTTACCGTGTACTTTGGGCAGGTGTGCCGCAAGAGTCGCCTCTTGGGCCGCTCTTATTCCTGGCACGTGGCGGTATCGCAAAAACCCAGCAGCTTTCAACTTCCGTATGGCACAAATATAAACAGAATTAGATTATGTTTTTCCGGTTTGTGATTTCGCTTGAGTGGTCTTATGCCAATTATTTTATATAGAGGGTCATGTGGCCGTCACTGTGGAGTAGTTTACAAATATGTCTATTATAGACCCGATCAATAGTCGTGTTAAGGTATTTTATATACTTAGACTAATAATAATATTGCGGCGTTACATTATAATAAGTTGATCTACAATTGAGAAAATAGATATCCTTACAAAAGCTTTCTGTCTATCCTTTTTTTTTTTTTGAGTGGTACGTTTTACAGCACGTGCAGTTGATATTGTTAATATAATATACGAATATACTATTGTTAGCTACAGGCAATACTCTACCAACTTCTTTACTTACTGCTAATTAGGACAACTTGGTAATGAAACACATTATTCAAACCGATAAAGCTCAAGCTATATTTCAAATATTAATACACCACCGTACATAATTTCAACCACGAGAAGGTCAAAAAGGGCGTATCATGAAATATAATTAAACATATTTTATTGAAAAGCAAAATAACATTTTAATAGTTATGGTAAGAATTTCTCAGTTGGCAAGAAATCCGTAACTAATGAAACAGTAAATAAATATTGTAAATCATTTTAATAGTTTCCCGTAGATTATGATCGGAAAATTCGACTTTACTGCGTGGCAGCGTTGCGTGTCCGCGCTACAGCCATAATGTCAGCCAGTTTTCGAATAAATTTATTGTCCTCTGTAAAGTAATGGGTTTTCATTATAGTTTTGATATAAAAAATAAATAATAATATATTAATTATAAATCAAAAGCAGGTTGACGATAAAAGCCAAAAAATAGTCACGCATTTTGCTTCAGATTTTGTTATAAAACGTAATAATGTAATTTATTTACTTCAGTTTTGTTAGTTATTAAATTATATATATATATATATATATATATATATATATATATATATATATATATATATATATATACATATAGCAAACAATGATTTCATATAAAATATTTTATATAAAATAAACAAATTTATTATTCTATACTAAAATTATTGCTACTACCATACTATTGGTAATTTCATATTATTTTAAAGTAAATACTAAAAATACCTGAAAGGTTTCAAGATGTCAAGACTTGAACTACAAAAAAGCATTTCTATCGACTCTTTGTTATATGGTTATTGGTACTAGACAGTAATCAAACTTGCGTCCTTGGTACCAACCAGCCGGCCTTCTATTTGAGTCAATGGAGCTTAAAATTGTCATCTGTCTACATTAGCTTGGCTTCTTCGCGTGGATATGTAATGTAACTATATCACATGTAGGGCAGGTGGTGACATATGGGGTCGTCATGGTTCACTCAGGCACGTTCTACGCCACGGTCCAATATATGGTAGAGAAGAGAAGCGATTGTAAATTCCAATTTTACCTAGAAATATATTATATACGACTTAGGCAGGTCGTAATTAACAATATCGCTTAACGTAATAAACGCATGGCTTAGTAGTCAGAGCGCTTGGACAGTTTCCAAGAGGCACATGTTCGAATCGTACTGCTTTAAAATTTCTATACGTTTTTTTTAAATGTTTTCTAATCTTAAAAGTGAAAGAATAATACTTTAAAAATAGTATAATAATAAAATTTATCAATCATCAATACAATAATAAATTTGCGCAAAATTTACAGTTAGTCACATCGATTATTGCAGTTTTAAGCCTTTCTTTTGTATAAAGGTATCAAATATTCCATTCTCATGAAATATACCCATATACCCTAAAAATATATAACTAATTATAAGATCTAGTAAAGACAAGCCGCGGCGTTAACCTCTGTTCCTCGCCATGTAATGTCCCGGTTTTAGGTAGAAAACTGAGAGTAATGTAACTAGTTTCTCTCTGTCTATGAAAAGCAGTGTAAAGCTGAAAAAACACAAACAAGTAAATTTATTTATATAGTAATAAGTAAGTAAGAGACAGGGTAGATGTGTAACGTGGGCAAGTTTATAGGTCGCCAGTGTTTATGATACTCATTTAGGGCCTTGCTTGACCCCTGTAGTGAGATTATAGCCAAATGGCCACTAAATTTATTGCACTATAGAAAATAATAATAATATTTTGCTTTTAAGGTCAGTAACAGCTAATTGACAATTCGTGATAGTTTCAAACTCCTATTACAATAACAAAAAATAAATAAATAGCTCAGTTACCTAAAATCGATAAACAAACTATATGGCGTTGGCGTTGAAATACATTTACCATATAATTATCGTTATCAGGTATCAATGTAACAAATAAATCATACAAAATATAGTATTTAAAAAAATAACAATTACAATAATTAATAGAAAATATTATTCCTATAAAAATAAGTAATTCTAACTACATTGTAATTTTCTTATCTTATCTTTTATACTCACCTATAAAATTTAACTATTCCCGAAAAACAACTCGCCGGCGCCGCGAGGGGGAGTTGTGAAATCATAATACGTTTTATCTGCTGAAGAACATTTATATCCTATATTTATCCAAATTAATAATACAAATTATTGAGACTGACAGTGTCTGACTGTAAACGATCGGTTGTGAGTACAATTCCCACTCGGGGGCGTGATTGTATTTGATTTATTTTCACGTTCTCGCTCTGGTAAGACAAAGTACGACGTTAATTTCCACCACTTTACATACAATGTCTCGGTGGAAATAGAAAAACGAAGTGTCATGACACTACAAACTTTCTGTCTATCCTGCTATGCGGAATGAAAACGTGAAGCTAAAAAAACAATACAAATAAGTATTGAAATTTCAAAGAGACTAGGTAAAAGTGTACGTGAAATATGTATATTTTATCTGACAGACCGTCAGTGGTCAAAACTCTATAAGAGCATAACACGTCGCCTAAACCAGGTTAAGTAAATAAACCTCACGCCATCTCGTGCAGCGCTCTCTCCACTCAACCCTCTGTAAATATAATAAATGAATATATTGACGTCATCGTGACTTAGTGAGGGGCGTCTAAACCCAAAATGGTAACAAGTTCGAATCTAGCCTTGGGGGGCTTATCTACACACAGTAAAGGTACAAATTTATTTGAGGAAATTATGGCAAAGTGAGTTGACGTCTGGCTGTAAACTAATTGCTTGTGGGCGCGATTTTTGCTGTGTGTATGGTTATATATCCGTTATTTTCATTACTGCGCTCTGGTTATACAAAACACGGCTTAGAGTTGGACCACTCAATATACTCATGTGTACAGGCCGGCCGCGGCGAAGTGGCGCTTGACAGGAAAAGCGACTAGTTGTGGATTCGATTTGCAATTGTCATTTCCCCGTTCTGGTGAGGTAAAGCGTGGCGTTGAGTACGCCACTCAAGGCGAATCGAATAAGGCGGAAAGCGGAGTACGGAGTGTCTTAACACTAAATACTTCCTGTCTACCCTGCTATAAAAGCGTGAAGCGTTTTACCCGTCATGGTTAAACAAAACGCACCAGAAACCTATACGGTCAGTCAACCAAAATGCACATATTTACGTACACTCTTACTCACTCACTTCCAAATTTTAGTACCTACATTGTTTATTATGAAATTAGATAAATATTGGATTTATTTTTTTTCAACAGATAAAAGATATAATTCCACAACTCCCCCTCGCGGCGCCGGCGAGTTGTTTTTCATGAATAGTTCAATTTTATAACAGAGTAAGAGATAAGACTAGAAGATTACAGTATAGTTAGAATTACTTTTTCTTTTTATAGAAATGACGATTTTTTTATATTTATAGTAATTTTTTTTTTAAATATTGTATACTTCAATTATGTATGGATAATACAGTTTAGACTATCGACACTTTGCAATATATATATATATATATATATATATATATATATATATATATATATATATATATATTTATATGTATAAATGTAAGTATGTATAATCTATCATATGTAAGAATGTGCATTGCTTTAATGTAAATTAATGATAATTGACATCTCTAAGTAAGCTACAAATAACATATTCTAATAAAACAAACAAAACGGGATCTAAACCTGTGACTTTTGGCTAATAATAGCAATTCCAAATATATTCTCTCTTCTCTTTTATATACAAACCTGTAAATACTTGTATGGAATGTGCTTGTGTGCTTGACAGTTTCGACACCAGGTGGAGGCACCGGTCGTAACAGTTAGATGATTTTTTTTACAAACGAAATCCATCTCGACACCTTGAATTGAAAAATACCGAATAAAACTCCCTTTCTATATACATTCGTACACCTTTCCCGATTCCGCCATCTGGGGTCATAGCTGTTTGTTGGTCTAATATTGCATTTTTTTTTGTTACAGGTAAGCTTTATAACTAAAAGGTAAAGCAGGTATGAAGCGCATGTGTTATAACAACAATGCGTTGGAAACAGTAGACGACAGATGATATCGTGAACCTAAAGGGCAAGGTAAGGTAGTTTTGTACACGCCTACTGCTTAACTAAACGCCGTAAGTATTTCGAGGAGGCCGGTCGTGGCGCAGTGTGAAGGTGACTTTAAACGCGTTGGGTAGTGGGTTCGGTTCCCAGTCGGGGAAAGGATTATGTTTAATTTTTTTTTATTGAATCGCTCAAGAAGACAAAACGTGTTGAGTTCAGCCACTCAACACACAATGACTTGAATTCGGTGGAAAGCGGAGTACGGTGTGTCTTGACACTAGGTACTTTCTAAGAAAGTGAAGCTAGAAAAAAACAATATATTAGTGTAACGCCTCGCTTGTGATAACACACTTAAAAAAATCCTATAAATTTAAAATTTCATGATAGAAATAAGCAATAATGGATATTGAAATGTGAAGCCAGTTTTAAATTCATACTCTTCTGGGGAATCATTTATTACACTTACAACTCCTACATCCGCCTGACATCGAAACATTCAGAATTGTTTGGCGGAGCTCAACGCTGCGTTCGGTCTTACCAGAGAATCATTAAACAAATTTAATTTAATACTTTCATATATTTGAACTAACTACGGTAGTAATTCTTAGTTGGATATCATTAGCTTGAAACCTCTATGAGATACGCAAACACAAACTCAGTGTGTGGTCTTGTATGAAACATAATATCCTTTCAAATGTGTAGGAACTAACGTCGCACTTCATTCTCGTCAAAGTCTGTATGTTTCTAAAATGTTACGACATCACTATTAACGTGGTTGTATTATGTTTTTTTTTTAAAACACGATAAATTGATTTAATAAAATCATTAAAAAACATAGCAGGAAGTACCTAATGTCGAGACACTCCGCTTTTTGTTGAATTCGAGACATTACGCTTAATCTTTACCAGAGCGACGAAATGAAAATAATTTAAATATAATCACTCCCTTGAGTAGGAATCGAACTCACTACCGATAGCTAAGTTAAGCTTCATATAACTTATCAAACAATAAAGAGCTAAATATGGCTTTGAAGTCAATTACAATAAAAAATGATTTAAATGAAAGTTAAAAGCATTTTTGCAGCTTTTTTCAAAAGCTAGGGTGGGCAAGAAGAACTTAGAGTCGAGGTGCTCCTGGTATTGCGTGTTGATTGGCGTAACTTAACGCCACACGTTCCCTAACTAGAGAGAAGAAATCAAAATAACTAATATAATAACCAAAATCATTCCTCAATGGAATTGAACTTACAACCAATCCCATTCACAGTTGTTGTCCCACCGCGCCACGATTGTTAAATTATTTTATCTATTAAAATAGTTATCAACTATTGTAAAAACCGTATAAAAATTTAAACACAGCGGGATTCAAACCCGCGCCTCTTGGAAACCGTCCAAGCGCTCTGACCGCTAAGCCATGCGTTGTACTACCAACTGCGTCGAAACATATTATTAATACTGTTAAGGATTATTTACGTTATTAGTTTTAAAAATATTTTCAAAAAAAAAATAACACTTTGAAAATATTAAAATAATTTATAAGGAATCAGAATGGATATAAGAGTGAATTGCACAACGTGTCAGGTCGCGCGTGAAACGATGCGGCGGCAGGTGGAGTTCTGATATGCGCCGTGGACCGTGACGTGAATAGGGGTGGAAGGGTTAGCAGTTAATAGAGCACGACCTCAATGGTCGCTTTATGATGATACTTTATGGTTTTTTTTATAGCTTCACGCTTTTATCCCGCATAGCAGGGTATCTAGTGTCCGTCAAGACACTCCGTACTTCGCTTTCCACCAAATACGCAAGCCGCACTTTGTCTTGTATTTCTATTACTATGATATTATCATTTCACTCCCCTGGCGGTGACAGCGAATTGTATATATATTTGCAAAAAGGACACGATCCAACGCTCAACACGCAATGTCTCAAATTTGGGCCGAAAGCGAAGTTCAGAATGTTTTGACATTAAGTACTCCGTGAAAATCCTGTTTTGCGGAGTAACGTGAAGATATAAAGAAAAAGAATATAACACTTGGGCCAATCACATATCTTATAATTATTTCCATCAAACGCTCCAAATTTTACATTAAGTAAAATTTAAACATCTATACATATACATGAAGCTGATCGCGTCCGGGACAGCGTCTGGCTGTAAACGTGAACGTTTGTGGCGAACGCAATGTCCCAAATTCGGTGGAAAGCACAGTGTCTTGACACTAGGTACTTAAGGTAGAGATAATAAAAGCTTAAAGGTAATGTATATATATATATATATATATATATATATATATATATATATATATATATATATATATATATATGTATATATATATACAAGTAAGAAATACAGCTTAAATTGCCATGTTCACAATCAGTATTGTAATTAGTTTTATTGTAGTTAATCACAAGTATAAAATATACTAACTGTGTTTAATTAATAAATATCGCGGGACATGTAAAAAATTATATTGAAATAATTGAAACTATATACACGCAATAGTTTGAATTTGACACTCAACAGAACGCCTATATTTCTAAATATTTAAAACCTCACTCTAATTGGACAAAATCCGGCGTTAACCACCGTTATCTAACACGTAATGTGTCTAAAAAAAACACAAAAAATTAGAAATCAAAGTGATTGATCCGTTGATTTTGGTTACAGATTAAAAAAATATGATTATTTTCAAAGCCCACGCGACACGTTGTATATAGGGTGTGTATATAAAAAAATACGTTACATCAAAAACCGCTACACCCCAGTACCCTACGCGTTGAGGCAATTAGTGGGAATATTACACGGAAAGAAAATCGGATAACTGAGGCTTAATGCTCGTTAAATATAAAAAAGTATTATTAATTAGGCATGTTATATACGTATTTGGAATTGCCTTTCGACATAGATCGTTTGCCATGATAACCCTGTAGAGCTTCTTATATGAAAATTATTTTTATTGTATGGAAATGTTTCAAAAAATTATATTAGAAGTTACTATAATTTTTACTTTAAGAGAGGTATCATGGTGTAGTGGAATAGCGTTTGATTGTAAACGTGATTGGTTGTGGGTTCAATTCAAACTTAGAGGAGTATACTTTATACTCTTATTTAAAATATATTTTTTTATCCTTTTTTTAGCTCCTAGGTTTTGTTCCTCATAGCAGGGTAGATAGGAAATATCCAGAGCCAGGACACTCCATTTTCCACGTTCCGCCGAATTGGAGACATTGCGTGTTGAGTGACGAAACTGAATTTAACCGCTTTATCTTACCAAATCGAGGAAATGAAAATAATTCAAATATATTCATTATTAATAATATAATGATTGTATTTAAAAAAAGGCAATATTAAAATATATGTAATAAAATTTTAGAGGCCGGTCGTGGCGCAGTTTGATAGCGTCTGACTGTAAACACGATCGGTTGTGGGTTCGATCTCTTAAATATTTAGATTATTTTCGCTTCCTCGCTCTGGTAAAGACAAAAAGCGGCGTTGAGTTCCGCCACTCAACACGCTATGTCTATATATATATATATATTTACATACAAAAAAAAAACATAAATAAAAACATAAATAAAAAATTATGTTTAAAACAAAATCTCTTTCTTAAAATAATTAACCTATATACTATAACTGAAAGCTACACCAAAACTAATTTAAATGTTTAATATTAAAAATTTCCCATACGAAAAGTACGTAGGTTCATTCCCGGGAAAGCACAAGTGGATTTGTATCATTATAATGAGTGATTCACGCTGAAATGGGTCAATCCATTATCTGCCGATCTGATAAGGCCGCGGCGTTTGTTTTTGTTTGTTTTAACTTTTAATCGACAGTGTTACATTCCGATACTGTATGGATGTAAGAAAAGGAGCTTATATATTTTTGTGCACACTTATATGTGTTTAACATTTATTCTTGTCGGGTTATTTTTACCTAAATTGTATAAATTGTGGGGGTATGGGGTAGAAAACAATTCCCGTCTGCTGCTGGGTAGCGTCCGGTAAGAGGCGGATATCCCAGTCGTTTAGTGGTAGGAGGTTAATCCTCCGCCTAGCTCGCGACCACTATAACGATCCGCCAAATATCTAATCATGTGGTCCGGTTCGATGTCATGTAAGCCAGCTTTCCCTATTCCAACCCATTTATTCCCTCATCTCCTTACACTTCCATCCCAAGGTCGCCAACGCATCTACAACTCTAATATTGAAGATATCCTTAGACGAACCTTTTTTTTTATACAAAAAAAAATATATTTTCTTTTTATGCATAACAAGGTAGTCAGAGACAAACTAGTGTCAAGACACTCTGCTTTCAGCCCGAAATCGAGACATTGCGTGCTGAATGGCGAACTCAGAACTTTTACAGAAAATTTATTTTTTTAATGAAAATATATTAAAAATAAAATACAATAAATAAATAGAATAAATATTGCACAGTTCACACACAAACATGTGTTTGACATAAACCTTCGTATATAGGTAAAAAGACATTCCTAAGGTAACGTGTATTTTACCCGTAAACTATAATAACAAGAAAGGTAAAAAAACCTTGAAATACTAGAAGAATCTTTTTTTACCTTCACGCTTTTATCCCGCATAGCAGGGTAGACAGAAAGTACCTAGTGTCAAGACACTCCGTACTCGGCTTTCCACCGAAATCGAGATATTGCGTGTTGTGTGGTGGAACTCAACGCCGCACTTTGTCACACTACCACACTAGAAGAATTGATAATAAAAATACAAAAATTTTTATTTCAAAAAAAATATATATATATTAAAATGAAAAAAAAAAATTGAAAAAAACATCTCATATACCACATCCGAGTATAAAAGTATATCAGATTCACGTATTTCTGGGAACACAATACAATGATAGTCGCTTAGCATCGTACTCGGGACAGAAAACGAGAAAAAAATATAAAAAAAAAAAAATAAAAAAAAACACCATCAAATGGTCACTGGAGGCACCCAAACGTGGAGGCGCCGAGAGTCAACCGCGGATCTATGTTTACTGGATGTGACTCACAATAATATTGTTCTTATCTTTAGGCTTTATATTTAGAGTATTGCATTTTTTTTTCTTAATGTAAAATTATTTTTTAGTGTATTTGATAGCGGATATTAACGCCGCCATTAATCGAACTAACACCGTAAAATATCACTTAAAAATCATTAGCATTATCACTATAACATGTTGAATTAGTAAACAAAAACAAAAAAAAAATAATTAATAAAAATAAAATTTTATATATAAACTAATTGATAAATAATCGTATTTTTATTGAGGCCGATCTTGGCGCTTGATGACTGCGTTGGACTGTAAACGCGATCGGTTGCGGGTTCGATTCCCACTCGAGGGAGTGATAATATTTAAAATTATTTTTACTTCTTCACTCTGAATAGATAAAGTACGGTGTTGAGTTCCACTCAACACACAATGTCTCTCGAATTCAGCGCAAAGTGAACTACGGAATGTTTTGACACTAAGTACTTCCTATCTACCCTGCTATACAAAAACAAAAAGTGTAATAAATAATTTTAAAAATGTAATTTTTTATTGACAATAAAATTAAGTTTATCGCAATCTCTATATCGATGTAAATCTGGGCGAGGGCGCGGGAGCAGGCGCCACGCTATCAGGGCGCCGGTGGTCAGTGAGAACGGAGACACGTTTAATTTACGATAACGCCGATACCCACTAAATGCTGAACAACTCTCTTTTAATCACTGCATTATTATTATAGAGGGAGGGTTTTCTTTTTTAATTTAATGCTAGCGGAGTGTTTTAACTCTAGGTTAGAGATATTTTCAAAATATTTTGTAATAAACGTATAAAAAATTGAAGGTAGCGGGGATTCGAACCCGCGCCTTTTGGATATCAGTTTGATACGTTTTTTTATAATATTTTCTTATTCTAAGTGTAGAATATTATTTTCAAAATAGTAAAATATTGTCCGAAAACTAGTTTTAAGCTTGTTTAAATACTTTTTTTTTCATTTTAAGAGAGAAAAGAGAGTTGTGAATATAATTTATATAAGAATCAATTTATCGAATCTACCAAGATTTCGTATACTGTACGACACTACACATCAGCTCCACGCGATAGCCTCAAAATTTTTATATTTATTTTTATATTATATATTATTTATATAAAATATATTTCTCGCGTTAAAATCTTGATATTTCGTTGAAATTAACCTGTAAAGGCAGGTCTCTAGGTTTTTACAATTTTTAAGTGACTAAAATCAACGTATACTAAGGTAGACGAATCGTGAAGAGAGATTTTAAATAAAAATCAATTACATATTTTAAATATAAGTATTTCAAATTAGTAGTTTTATCCGCGTATATTTTGAGTAATAGAAAATACAGTAGACCGCTGTGACTGACTGACTGGTCTACTGACTGGTCTACTGACTGGTCTACTGACTGGTCTACTGACTGGTCTACTGACTGGTCTACTTGCCTATTTTCATATAAAATTATATTATCGTCATCATTCAGTCGTTTAAATCTGAAAATAAGCAAACATCGTCAGAAATAAGTTTTATCCAATAACTAAATGTTTCAATAATGTTATGAATTTGTCAACGGAGCAAAAATTAAAACTTAAATAAAATCACCAAAATGTATTCAATCTATATTCAAAACACGAATAAGCACTTTACATCCGAACCTTCGAATCAATGACGGCTAATTTTCATATAACATGTATAAACAAACAAATATGTATATATATATGTATATATATGTATATATATATGTATATATATATACATATATATATATATATATATATATATATATATATATACATATAAATATAGCTAAACTAATGCTATATATTCAGGATTCCTATCTAAGTACCTAGTATCAAGACACTCCGTACTCCGCTTTCCGACGAATTCGAGACACTATGTGTTGAGTGGCGGGAATCGAGCGAGGAAGTAAAAATAACTAAAATATAATCAAACCCCCGAGTAGGTACCGAACCCGCCGATCATGTTTACAGTCAGACGCTATCCCACTGCGCCGCGATGGACCTCTACTATAAATATGTATAACATCAAATTGGACTTGAAGTAACTAAGATTGCATCAAATGTGATACTAACTATAAAAATGACAATATCCCTTTCATTCACCAAGTATCCAAGGCTGGGGGCAAGATGAGTAAATTTCTCGTAAGCTCGAAATAGCTTGGTTCAAACAGCTTCCTCCACATACCGGAAGTGCGAGCACTTGCCGCGCGTCGTCACGTCCGCGATACCAGTACACTTGTTTAGCGATCATGACCGGAATCACTATTGTGTTGATAAATCATGTATATTTTGTTTTAGCTTCACGCTTTTATCCCGCATAGCAGGGTAGATAGAAAGTACCTTGTGTCAAGACACTCCTTACTTCGCTTTCCACCGAATTCGAGACATTGCGTGTTGGGTGGTGGAGCTCAATGCTACTCTTTGTCTTTACCAGTTTGAGGAAGTAAAAATATTTTTAATATAATCACGCCCTCGAGTGGGATCGAACCCACAACCGATCGCGTTTACAGTCTGACGCTGTCACACTGCGCCACGGCCGGCCTTATTTGATGTAATTATATTTAAATCTTTATATTACCTTTTTATTGAAACTAATTTAAATATAATCACTCCTGCTCTCTCCGCTTGATGTCCAGACATTGCGTGTGAAGTGGTGGAACTCAATGCCAACTTTAAATATTTACTACTCCCAACAGAAATATTTTAATTAATAATAAAATTTTAGGCCAGTCGTGGCGTAATGGGACAGCGTCTGACTGTAAACGCGATCGGTTGTAGGTTCGAGTCCCATTCGGAATGATTATATTTAAATTACTTTCATTTCCTCGCCCTGGTGAGACAAAGCGCGGCGTTGAGACTTCCACTCAACACTAAATGTCCCAAAACCGTGGAAAGCGGAGCACAGAATGTCTTGACACTGGATACTTTCTGTTTACCCTGCTGTGCGATATAAAAGTGTGAAGCTAAAAAAAATTGTATATAGATATATATCTATACAATATAACAGTATGTTTTTATAGACTTTCATATAAAGCCGTGTGGCGGCGTAACTCAACTCCTCATTGTGTTCAAATAAAAATAATTTAAATATCTAAAATCACTCCTCTGAAATTGAACACGAACGCATTGGAATTTCGTATGGTTGATACGAAATTCCAATGCGTCGCTATATATATATATATATATATATATATATATATATATATATATATATATATATATATATACATAAGTAAATTATATTTCACGAGATTACGCAACTCGTACAGGTTCGACTCCTGAGTCACACTTCCGGTCTATTGACGTCAGAGCGCCAACGGAAACTGCTCGAGTAATACATGAGAAGAAACCTGGAAGTCGCCTCTTATCCTATTAGAAATCGTCTGTACACCTTGGCTTACTCATTGTCAGACGGTACAAGCAAGGCACGAGCAAATATGTTACACATAGTATATTGATACAAGATGTGCCGGTGACTTCGTCTAAGAAATTGAAATGTGTGGATCTTTTTATAATTATAACATTAAGGTATTCTAAGTTACTCTTTATTATATCAGCTTAGATAGCTACGTGAAAGTCCCATCAAAATCGGTACAGCCGTGTCCAAGATTAGCCAGAACAAATAGGCAGATATTATGTGTATATTACAAATTTCTAAGTTATGAAACGTTATGAAAGTCGAAAGTTTGACTGTAAACGCCATCGATTGTGGATTCGATTCCCTCTGGCTGCCTGGTTCTGGTGACACAACAACTCGGCGTTGAGTTCCGCCACTAACACGCAATGTTTCAAATTCGATGCAAAGTGAATTGAGTGTCTTGACACTAGGTGCTTCCTGTCTACCCTGCTATGCGGGATGAAAGCATGAAGCTAAAGATAACTGACTATAAACAGAAATAATCATCCATCTTTATATAAAGATACGCAAAACAAGATATAAAAAAAAACAACCCCGCTATAGCGTAAAGTTGAAACAAATACGTGAATATTAGCAATCGTTACCAAATGTTGCATATGCTTTGGCAAACAGAAGGACAAGCCGTGCTCCGCTAACAAAGAATAACTAAGTAACTAATTTAAAAGCAAAAAAATAGAGTCAATGACACAATAGTTTGAGGCGCTAACTTCAGCGAAGTGATGGTAAATTTTTGACAATATATATATATATATATATATATATATATATATATATATATATATATATATATATATCTGAAATTTAACTAAAAAATTAATTATTAATTTAATAAATCATTTTAAAATGCCATTTTAGATTAACAACCAAATTGATTATATATAATTTCATTGTGATCAGAACTGAAGTCGTATTTCACATATCAACCGGACACTGGGAAGTGGGTCAAATTAAATTTGCAAGATTTCACACACACTGACTAATTAACTAACTCATATGGGATGATAATATGGGAACGGAATGTTAAATAAATACCAAGAAATCCCATAATATTTTTCCAAAACGCAGATCAATTGTACGATATTAGATAAACGAAAAGATTAACATTAAGTATTTATGTTAAAAAAACATTTACAGTAGCCTTATTACATCATTAAAACTAAATATTTTGCTATACATTTCTAAGGAACCAAAATAACAAACAAAGATCGGTCGTGGCGCAGTGGGACAGCGTCTGACTGTAAACGCGATCGGTTCTGGGTTCGATTGCTCGAGAAAGTGATTATATTTAAATTATTCTTACATCCTCGCTCTAGTAAGACAAAGGACGGCCTTGATTTCCACCACTCAAAACGCAATGTCTCTAATTCAATGAAAAGTACAGAGCGTCTTATCATTATATATTACTATCTACCCTCTCATATTCAGAATAAAAGCGTAAAGCTAAAAACCATAAATAAACAACTTTTGATAAACAAACAGACGGCACGCGTTCAATATTTGTATTAAAAACTTATCGGCAGTTAGTTTCGGGGGTAATTTTACAACGCCCTGATAAGAGAGGGGAGTATTCGACAAATTGATAAGATTACTTGCGACTTCACGTCGAGCAAGGTGCTGGTGCGATTAGAATGACAAATATTGGCTTCCATTCACTCTCTAAGGAACTAAGGTGTTCTTTTTTATCTTTCAACATATGAATATAATGCAGGTGGATGCGATATGACGATTGTTTGAGTTGTTTTTTTTTTTTTTTTTGGGAAAAATATATTAGCTTAAACGTGCAACATGTTATTATATCTAATATATATATATATATATATATATATATATATATATATATATATATATGCTTCACGCTTTATTTCGGATAGCAGGATTGACAGAAAGTACCTAGTGTCAAGACACTCTGTACTTCGCTTTCCACCGAATTCGAGATATTGCGTGTTGTGGTGAAACTCAACGCCGCACTTTCTCTTCACCAGAGCGAGAAAGTGAAAACAAATTGAATATGAGCACTCTCCCGAGTTGGGATCGAACCCACAACCGATCGCGTTTACAGTCAGACGCTGTCCCACTGCGCCACGATCAACAGCCACTAATATTACTCCAGACGCTCACTTACAAGACACAATTCTTTCCACATCAATATATTTGTATATCCATAGCCATTTGTTTATAATCGACTTAATTTCATGGTTTTTCTTGAAAAAGCGCCGATAATAGCGTTCCGAAACGCAAGTGTCTCTGAACGGCTAACGTTTCTACGTAGAATTTGCCACGTTAGACTCCAATTAGGACAAATTTCACGTTACGTTAGCGTGAACGGGAAAAAATTAGAATAAAACAAATTATTTAATTTGTTTTAAAACTTTAGCCATTGGTTAAGGTACTGTCGACACGTTGTCATTTACTTTGTTGCTATTTTTAATATATCTATCTATCTGAGGGCGTCGTGGCGCAGTGGTACAGCGTCTGACGGTAAGCATGATAGGTTGTGGGTTCAATTTCCAATCAGAGAATGATTGTGTGTAAAAACTATTGTCATTTCTCCGCTCTTGTAAAATAAATTGTTAATGTGAATTCGCTTTAAATGCAATGTCTTGATTTGGACCGAAAAGCGGAGAACAGAACGTCCTGACACTTCAATATGATTAGTTTAGAATAAAAAACTAACTTGGTGAACATTTTAATTACTTATCATATTTTATATCTTCTATATTTGATATAAAAAAGAGAGAAGATTTTTTTTTTAAATAAATACATTTTAAATGAAACTATTCAGTCAGAGAGATGCGATTTTAAATGTGGATACATTTTAAATGAAACCATTTTAGTATTTGTAAATATATATCACGAAAATATGAACCTTGCTACTGCCATGCTATAAACAAATGTTCAAATCTACATTAGTATTAAAAAAAACCTAAAATTAAACATTTTTTTTCAAACAAACTTAAAAACATAAGAACTCAAATAAAAATTCTCAATAAAAACAAAATGTACCGTTAAATCAATGGTTTTAAAATGACTAACTGTGTGCAGTAAAAGAGAAAACTTGGAAATGGCAAATGTAGAAATCAATTCATGTATAACATAATGTTTATTGCGCACACGCCGCTTCCCACGTGCGTCTAGCGTCTATTACACACCACTTAGATGGATGTTACCATACATCTACTTTACTCCACCAAACAAATTGTATTGGTGAAGTTGTTTGTGGCCAAATGGGTTGTGGGTTCGATCTCCACTCGGGGGAGTGATTATAATCAAATTATTTTCACTTGCTCGCTCTGGTAAAGACAAAATGCAGCGTTGAGTTTCACTTCTTAACATGCAATGTCTCGAATTCGTTGGAAAGTGATGTGCGGAGTGTCTTGACACTAGATACTGTCTACTCTGCTGTTCGGGATAAAAGCGTGAAGTAGTCAGAGTGAACCTAGTGGCAAATCATTCAGTTCACCGCTTTCCTTTAAGTTCAAGGCATTTCTTTTTAAGTGGCGGAACTTAACACCGTGCTTAGTCTCGCCATAGCGAAAAAACGAAACTGTAATTTAAATATAATCATTCCACGAAAATGAATTGAACCCACAACCAATCACGTACATAGTCATCGACCGTTTTTCGCAGTTCTACGCATACAGAAGTCTCGTAAATAGGTATAAGCAATAAAATACCTTTGTTAAGCTGCTTGATAAAAGCGTGAAACTAAAAAAATATTACTTGAATTTGAAAAAATTGCGACTTAAGGAATTGACTTAGACGATAGTATAGACTCATAATATCTTCTTCTTCTTCTTGTCAACTTAGTTAAAGAAATCACACGTTAAGCTAGGAAACCTAACACCACTCTTCACCTAACCTGAAAGAAAATTAAAATATTTTAAGAACAAATTTAATTAATAAGATTTCTGATTTTCGCACATCTAGACATTTTAAATGAAACTATTTTGAGTCTACCTGTGACGGACTACTGTAAAGTATTCTAAACGTCAGGTTTTAAATATATATTTTCAAATACCAAAATATACTTGATAAATCCGCTTAAAATAATTTAATTTAAAACAAATCGAAATATTTCAATTACATAAAAAGACATTAATTTAAAAAATTATATTACATTAAAATATACACTGACTACAAACCCGCACACATCTTCTAAAGCACAATAACATTTGAACATCTAGTGAGACAAAATAATACAATTCTTTTTCACTCAGAAAAATTTAAAGAGATCACCCAAGCCCCCGGTGGGCTTCAATGGACCGACGTAAAATAGCTCGTGTATAATAACAATACATTATACTTAACACCTCTCCACAGCAGGAGCGACTCAAAACCGTGTAGCCGATGTCACAAAATGATACAAAACAATCCGGAAACTAACTTACTTTCTGTTTCCGGTCACGCTACACAATAACGTGTATGCCTTAAACGCCTTTTGTTTAATATTAGTGAATACCTAAAAAAAATATCACCAGTGTTAACAAAACTTTCAGCAAATATAAGTTAGCGATTATTTTATATTGACCCTGTTGAACAAATAACTTGAATATTAATAAATATTTCTATATATTGAAAACTACTGTATTTGCGTGCTCATTGCTATAAATCCATTTAAATAAGCGTAAAATGTAATGTTTAAAAATACACTAAATATTAGGGAAAGGTTGCCAATGTACAATAGTGGATACTGCATTATTGATATGGATTCTGCTATTTCGATAAATAAACGCCCCATAAATGTATTTTCATATATCTTCAGTGTACAGACAGCGATAAGGTACAATTTTATCATATATATAAGCACTTAGACATAAAGCAAAAGTTTTATCAAAAATAGAATAGTCAAAGAGAGCCCAGTGTCACTAAACTCCATTTTTCCTCGTGGCGGAAGTCAACGCAGTGTTTTGTTTTACCAGAGTGTGGAAATTATAATAATTTGAATGTAATATAATTCCCCCACATAGGAATCGAACTTACGACACTGTCACACTGCGCTACGACTTCAAGCTGGTAGAGTGATATAAAAGTAGATAACAGATTCACTCTAACCATCCACCAATATAACTTACTTTACATATAAAATAACCTATTTAAAACTTCATCTTTTCTATTTTTTATACCTTCATGCTATTATTGCGCAAAGCAGGGTAGAAAGAAAGAAGTTCGAGACACTTCGTACTTTACACCAAATTCGAGACATTGCGTTTTGAGTGACGAAACTCAACGCCGGACTACACAATAACTCCCCCTAATGGAAATCGAATCCACAACCGATCGATCAGTAACCTGCCATCCCACTGCGCCATGACCGGCCTCAAATATTTATAAATTTTCATAATACAAAATTCTTGTCAATATCAATCACCAAAATCTCAAACACAAAGGTCCAACAAATGCAAGTTATGGCAAAAAAAACCCGTATAATTTCATTATACCGGTTGACCAGAAACCTAAAATAATTACTATCAACGTATAGAGAAGTATCTATTGTATTTCACGCTAATTTCACGTAAATAGCTTGTATGGCCTGACAAGTATATCTTGACAGAGGGCGGCGTAGTCACAAAGACCCATTGACAATCCGCGCAGCCTTATTATCCCTTCAAATTGGTACAGATTGTCCTGAATTTAATTTTTTGCAAAAAAAAAAACACCGTTTTGTATTGTACTTCAACTTATATGTACACAATAATGACCTGAAGTAAACACTGAGTTTGTGTGATAATAAATATTTATTTTTCGTATCTTTATTATGTTTTATTATTATTTTTAGTTTAAGCCCGCATAGCAGGGTAGACAGAAAGTACTAGTGCCAAGACACTCCGTACTTCGCTTTCCACCGTATTCGAGACATTGCGTGATGAGTGGTGGAACTTAACGCCACACTTTGTCTTTACCAGAGCGAGGAAGTGAAAATAATTGAAATATAATCTCTCCCCCGAGTGGGGATGGAACCCATAACCAACAGCCTGCCTGTTAGAGTTGCTCCGTTATCCATCTTTACTTCATTCTCAAAGCTTTTCTTTTTAGCACTAATATTATATAAAAGAGAAGTCATTGTCGCGCAGCGTGACAGTGTTATAGGTTTCCTGAAGATTACATTCAAAGCATTTTGATTTCTACGCTCTAGTAAGACAGATCACTGCGTTCAGTTCCGCCACTTAAAATGAAATAATAATAAAAAGACGCTGTCCCACTGCGGCGCGACAAGCCGCATTTTTCATTTTTAATTTTAACTGAGGTACTGAATAAATATATAAACATTCAAAAATAATTTATATTAACGAGGCTAGAATTATACAACCTCGTCATATTTGGTAGCGATGGCTATAGTATATTACAGTCACCTAATTAGACGCTTCACAGTATCTCCGAACCTTTTCAATTAAATTCAAACTAAATAACGCTTTTGAGTTCATTTGTTGTTATTTTATCGACCCATTAACCCGTTATGGTAGTTATTAAAATAAACAGCCATTTAAATCTAAACAAATGGAATTTAAAGTACGTATAATTAAAAAAAACAGGTTGATACTTAATCCCTCATAGCAGAGTAGTCATTGTGTTACGGCGCTCAGTTCCAATTTGAGATACTGTGTTTATTGGCAGAACTCTACTCCGCGCGTTGTTTTGATAGACCGGAGTAATAAACGATTAGATATAATTCCTCCAAATAGAAATCGAACCAACAAACAATTGCGTTTTCAGTTAGATATTGTACCACTGCGATACGACAGCCTTAAATTATAATTTTTTTCAGGATTATGTTGAAATTCATTTTAAAAAACTTTGAGAGGGACAGAGAGTATAATATCCATCCGTTTTCTACCAATGTCTTATTTTAATAAAAACAACACTTAAAAATAATAAATAGATGACAATATCGGTACAATATTTTATTTTGACACACAGAAACACAATTTAAATTTTATTTATATTTAATACACGATTCCTGCTTCACTTATGTTAAAAATAAGACACCAACAATACTTAAATATTTAGAGCACAAATAGAAAAAAATATATGTAACGCGCTTTATTTAGCAAACTGGAGAACAGAGCCTTAGTGGCAGCTTCACGTTTTATTTTACATAGCAAAATATTCAAAGACAACCTAATGTCAAGACACTCCGTTGATTGCTTTCCGCTTAAAATCGTAAATATTCATTCTAGAGTGACGAACTCAAATCTCTGCGTTATCTTACCAGAGCGGAGAGATGAAACAAATGTACGTATGTACTATACGAAAGGCATTGCGTTATGTGACGATGAAATATATATATATATATATATATATATATATATATATATATATATATATATATATATATATATATTTATTAAAGTTATAAATAATAAGCGTTATTTAAATATATACAAGTCTCTCTATTCTTACCAATAATTTGAATGTAGTGAAAATCTCTTTCTCTCTCTTTAAAACCTCTCTGCAGATAGCATTAACAAAAATAAGTTGCAACAATGTATAAGAACTTTGACATAACTTGATAAGAACGTATAGTTGAATTGATTAGCGAGCTCGGTCGTATTCCAAGAGACGCGGGTTTAAATCCAGCGCCGTCCAAATGATTATTTTCTTAATATTTTTGAAAAATATATATTTATCTCAAGAGTAACAAATCTGATGATTCATCCTGATCTTGTCCCCTTTGTTTGGCACAAGCGTTCTGATGCAGCTCGAAACAGTAGGCTCTAGTGAAGCACTTCCCGCAGTACTTGCATCGAAACACGCTGACCTGACGCTCAACATTGTCCAAAACATACCGACAGACGCAACAATCCCTGAAATTAAATATAAATACTTTTTTTTGAATTCACGCTTTTATCCCGCAAAGTAGGGTAGACAGAAAGTACTTAGTGTCAATACACTCCGTACTCCACTTTCCACTGAATTCAAGACTTGTTGAAGAATTAAATATAATCACTCCCTCGAGTGAGAATTGAACCTAGCCACTGCGCCACGACCGGCCTCAACTACTCACTTTTTTGTTTTTATTAAACATTTCCATTTCTATTTTTCTAATATTAATAATTAAGACCTGTTTCTATCATAAATATTTCTATTTTTCTTACTGATCAAACACATTAGTATGTACTGCTTTTATAGAAACTTATGAATTACAAATATTTAGTTACCTGGTGATGCCCAAATTATGTTCAAAAATGTGATCGTTTAATTCTGAAGGCTTATTAAAGCCTGCTCCGCAAATGTTACAAACGTAGCGAGTGTCGTTTTCATTATAACGCGCAGGTAGAGACAATAAATACTGATAATTATTTAAAATTGGTAAACACGACAGAACACCCTTCAGCGTATCAGTAGATAATCTCAGTAATGCAAGAAAACTAAGTGGATCAGTATTGACGGCTATCGTTATAGGCTCATACAAGGAATCATTGTGTTTAATTGTTTTTATATCTTCAATATTTTGATCTGCGATCTTAGGTAAATCATTTAAGAAGGATTTTGTTATTTCTGTAGAATAATCTTTGGTAGGTACCTCGAATTCTATTTGATATGAATTTGATGACACTTTCTTAACTGTATCATCATTATTGGGCACTTCACAGCTACTGACTTCTGTTTCTCTATTTACTTTCTCAATATCTGTTCTTGTTATAGCATCCTTGATATTTAAACATTTTTCTTCTCTACAACTGCAAATGTTAGGTTTCAAAGCGTTTTGTTTCATGGATGTCTTACTTATTTTTATCTCGTCTATAAATGTGTTTATAGAATCAATTAAAGTTACGAGTCTGTCTCCTACTTTCTGTAAAGAGACTTTATTAATATATTTATCATTTTCTATTTGCATGATGTTCGTGTTTTTCTTATCTAATTCCTCCACAGCATTGGTAGCTTTATCTCTATACATGTTTTGGGTGAAATTTCCTAATGATTTCAAATTAGTTTGAACAGAACATGTCTTTCTAATATTTAAATTAAATGGATATTTTTCATTATCTGTAAGAGCTCGTTTTCTGTTACATAAATTTCTATCACTAGCATGATCACCCCAATTTCCTCTATATTGATATTCTCGTTGTTCCCTGCCTAACATAATTAATCTAGCCTGCGACGATGTGGGATAGCAAAATAAGTCCTCACCATACTTAAATAGATTGTAATCTTTTCCAGTCTGTTCGTCTTTGTTATGACTTAACTGCTTACTGTAAAAATATTTATCATCATAGAATTTTTCTAATAGTTCCTTGCAAAGCGTAGATCGCTTGTTAGGTGACCATTTCACATCATTACATTCATTAATATCTCCTATATAATTTGAGTCGTTTACAGCATGCTTATTCTTAAGCATATTAATGAAGTTATTCCAAGCAACTTTTACTTTCTCACGTTGCCGAGCCATAGCCATTTTCTTAATTAATTCTTTCAATCTAGCATTTCTTTCCATAGTTTTAAATATAAACTGTTCATTATATAAATTAATAATGGGTCGGCAGTATGTTGCTTTTTCGTTATGTTTTATTTCACTTGATGTCAATTTCTCATGAATTAATTTGTGTATCTGATTATTGATTTTGTATGTACAATTGTTTTTACAAGCATTATTTATGATATAGTTGAATTGCTCTTTTCGTATATTTTCATCTGTAAGAGATGTGTCTTTTTTAAAGTTTGCATTTGTACCATTTGTATAATTAGGTTCATCATGGAGCAAGTTATCTGTTTTCAATAAAGCATGTTCACCTTTATTTCTACATAAGTATACATTATTACTTTGCTTACTAACTTTCTTATCTATGAATACAAGTGATGTATGATTACTAATAGGATGTTCTAAAACGTCATTTAATAATGTCTCATCATTGCAATTCATTTGTACTGAATGATTTGTGTACATTTTTGGTTAAATAATTTAAAATCATAGCACTATTAATAACTGACTTAACACAGATATGTATATTTTAAATGAACAATGTTCTAACAAACACTAAATTAGCACAAAAAATTTTGATTGAAAAGAGCTATGTCATTTTGACGTATATCACTTTAACAGTTAGCCAAGATATTTAAAAACTTTTTGATTCTTACATCTAGAGTAACGTGACATTTGCAGATTCAATTTTATGATATAAAATCAAACACGCTAAGAATGTTCTAAAAAAAACAATATATTTATTTATTTTTTAAATTGTAACATAAATGTAAATAAAGACGTCAAAAATACGAACGCGCTCGTTAACGAAACAATGTAATGGAGGTAAGGACCTTTGCGAATATGGAGAGGTGTGTGTGGCCACATCGAATTACTAAAACATATGATCATATCAAGGTGAATTGGTTCTGTGCAAATATATTTATTGTGCTTTCAAAATAGTACATCCTGAAGATTCTTATAATAGAAATTATTTACGTTACTTTTTAACCTTCACGCTTTTATCCCACCTAACAGGGTCTATAAGAAGTACCTTGTATCAACACACTTCGTACTCCGCGTAATTAAATATTTGTAAATAATAAAAAATAACCTAAGATTTATGGCGTAACATAAATATATGAATAGATCGCTAACAGCAATAATAAATACAAATACAAAAGCAGGACAAATTAGTTTCAAGATACTCCGTTGACTGTTTTCCCTTCAAAATCAAGACATTATATGTTAAATGGTTGAACATAATACAGCGTTTGTCTTATCAGAGTGGAAATATAAAATTAACTTATTTATTTATCATTTCCCTGATTGCGAATCGTATCCACAACCAATCGTGTCTACTGTCAGACACTGGCCCACTGTGTCATGATAACCTCTTATATAAACATTAAATCATTTACACTTTCAACGCGGTATCCTAATGCTTGATAACTGAGACCACCTGAAATGTTTGCCATGAAATAAAAAAATAATATGTTACAAGGCAAAAATAACTTATACTTTATCGATCCTAATACTGCAGGAGCAAACTGCCTTAATTATAACATTGAATTAAAATACGATTCTTTTGAATTCTTTGCCTCTATAGTTTATTGGCACACCTTAAAAGTATATTGGGGTAAATTTAAAGATGGTTGTGTGTAAGTTAGGAGCAATATCCAAGTAAAAATTTCAAATGAAGCTGTTTTAGCCATTTTTTTAATTATGTATAGTTTGATAAAGAGTTTAAAATTTCTACACACGATTTCTACATATATTTAAATGATATTTTAAAATGTGTAGGAATCGTGAAAACTAGATCTTATGGCATATAACAGATAAAAAATGGAGACATCTCTCTCTAGTTAATAGATAGCAAAGGCCAAAGCCCCAAACACTAATAGTTTAACATAAATATGAACTAACACTCAACCGATATTAGAGATTGAGGTCTCGGGACTGCTCCACTATGGTACTGAAATAAGTATAAGAAATTATTTTTCTTATGTTCTATGGTTTCTTTTTTATTTCATCCGAAGTGGGTGTACTTCCAGAGTAGACAGGTACCGTAACAGTAGGTTACCTTAGCAGCAACTCCCTCGGCTCTACAGGAAACAAAATATAAACATTTAGTACATTTTATGTCAACATAATTATTTAAAACACAACAAGGTTAATTTCACGAACGATCAAACATAACAACCCTTATTAGAAAGCTAGTTTATTATACGCAAACTCGACTCCGCCCGCCAGACGCGACGCGTCGCTGTATAAAAAACATTTACCTATGACTTGCGCTTTAAAAAGATTATCATCTATTCCAAAATGACCAAAAAATGAACGGTCTGCATAAAATTACGGTCCCACAGATGTAATACAATCTATTTAGATTATAACAACAGCTTTTTTAAGTCATTTTTTTTTATTTAATTTTCAAACTGCATTTGCATTTTTATTAGACGTGTCGGGGCGCGCCCGTGCCTCGTTCACAGGTTGTCACTCGATTATGTTAATAATCTTATAGAATATCCATAGAAAAACTACCCTTATATTGTACATTGACATCTTGGTGTCACTCCACATGGTAGCGCCTGTTTCGTTAGAGGATATTCCTGCTGTAATACTTTAATTTTTTTCAAATCATCACTTCACGCCTGTTTATCTAATTTATAAGAAACTAACTGTATAACCAAATAGAAGATTTACAGTAAATAGTTTGAGTTTCAGGAAAAGTATGTAAAATTAATGTTATTTTAAATGTAGAATTGGTTAGAGAAATTAAGACAGGCCGCCGTAACTTAAGTAGCATTCATTTGAATTGCAAATTAGGTATCTAATTCAATAATCCCCTCTATTATACTTTAATATATCAAGCCAAGGTAACACCATAATTATATAAAAACCCTTATAGCTTTCCGAGCGATTTCCCCTCGACATTTGAATAGTGATTCGATTACCCCTTGAGATGGATGAACGAGATGTAAACAACTCGGTGAATAAAGGACGCCCTTCAAAGGGTCACCTTATAAAGTAGATGCCCCAGAAACGTACCCTGTAGTACCCCCAAGTCGTTTAAACTGCTTACCGTGTTCCTTAAAACGGTTTCTAAGATTTATGAAGTAGAGCATACATTACGTTTTTAGTTGCTAGTATATTGTGCGTACTAGAGGAAAAGCGTCAATGAAGTTGTACCTGCGATGAGGTGAACTGAGACGAAAGCTTCTTGAAAGTCGTTAAACAAATTGTTTCTGGGCAGACGAAGCCGTTAAACCAAGGTGAAGGTCAGGTGCTCAGTCGTTGCCATGGCAGTCTCCAGCTCCTGGCGACTGCTAATCATCGTGTATTCAGTTTAAAATAATAATCCTAGCGTACTCCTCGGTGGTGTGGGAGTACGTTCAATTATAATAATTTTCTTATTGAGTTTTCTGTGAACTCTACGGTTTACTAGATTTCTAGTGTTTGAGACAAGAGTACTACTACCCTAAATTATATATATTATGTTATTATGTTGCTATGCTGTATTAAAATAATAAATAGTTTTAGCTTAACGCAGCGAGATTCGAACCCGCGCCTCTTGGAGACCAATATCTGACCTGTTGAATTATATAATATTTTTGTTTGGTTCCGTGGTTTGGTTTGTGGTTTGATTTCGACCCTTACCAAAATCATTACTGTTATGTACATATATAATTTATTATTAATCTATATATTTAATATATATATATATATATATATATATATATATATATATATATATATATATATATTATATTATATATATATATATATATATATATATATATTATATTACTGGTAATTATTATTACTTTACATGGTCCTTTATTCAAATTCCTAACATTATAAATTATAAGGTAATTCGGCTGAATGAAATGAAAATAAAAACTGTTCTTTGTGAAGGCGCGACGTCGGGACGAAACTATTGCATTGTGTATGCATAATGGTTTGTCTACATGCTTACACGATTGAGCCTCGAACTTGTAGGATTTTTTTATTTGATCTTATTATTCATAGGCATTATTATTGTGTCACAGTCACTTTTAGGGTTCCAATGTATTTTGATTTCCTCTTATATTAAACAGTCCTCTGTTTAGCATATTTTTTAATTTACAAAGGAACATACGAAGTTCTGAACCCAATTATGATTTTCCAGGATAAGGAAAAACATAATTTATAAACGAATTTACTTCTACTTCTATATATATTCCCTATGTGTTGTAAACTCCTAGCCACCACGCGTATGGATTAAATATTAATTTTGTAACACAAAACATACGGAACCAGAGAAGATTGTCGGCGTTAACAATATTTTTTACACGCTATGCTTTATGTGAGGAATGCAAAGTTCTGGAGATTAGGTCGGCGCAAGCGCACGTTACGACTCGGCGGCCATTGTCGACTTTACTGACTGGCCCATTGTGGATTGGGTTTTTTGCTCAAATGAATAGAAGATATGTATCTTAGTACTTTATTAATTGTCCGATCGAATATACGCGTTTGTTTTTTCTATGACTTTTTATCATGAAGGAATTTTTATTACCACATTTCTAGGTGATTTACTGCAATCTCTACCAGGCTATTGAAAAAAAAAATGCGAAAAAGTAACTTTAACCCTTACCCATATTGCAAGGTGATCAAAAAGATTCCAACATCAATATACTCTGTTATTGTTCGACTAATAAGCTGAAATAATAACAAGAGCCTGATTCAAAATATAATATTATGTTTATACATATATCCTGAAAATTACCTGGATTCACATAACATGTGGTAAAACTTTAGGCTTGGCGTATGCGTCAATGGCATTGTAAAAACAAAAGGAAAATCGTCAACACACAGTGTTATCAGCGATAAGGCTAACGGCGCTCGGCTCCCACGGCCCGGGATATTTGGTAACTGACTGACGAAATTATCTATATCTAGCTAGATCTGTGTTAAAATATACATATTAGCTTAGACAATAAACTTGACATTTTCATTACTATTTGTTTACTTAATGTTTTCTTAATATACTGGACGATTGTTTATATTTTTGGGGATCCGTTGGGGCTGAGGAGATGAGAAGAACTCTAAAAACACAGACACTTGACCTGCAGAACTTTTAAGGAGCTTTTTCTGGATTATTACAATCATTTTAACTTCTTTCCATAATATTTTAATAGACATTACGCCGTACGTAAAGTACAAAACGCTGCACTAAGTCTAATTAGACAGCTAAACCGAAAACCTGATCCAGCTTGAACCCATAATCATCCATTTCATTTCAACATGGACCCATTTTACATAGCATATAAGAAATCAATTAACTTTTTATAAAAGTCCAAGGTCGCCAGCGCGTTCTCATATATAAATCTCTCCCAAATAAAACGTGTTAGACACAAAGTACATTTCAGTCGGTAAACAAAAAGGGTATTATAATATATTTGAATACTTTGCTCGCCACGCCCCTACTGCCAGGGTTAAGTTGGTATTTAAGATGCGGTTGTGGAGCAACTTTTAATACGGAAATATTGTATCCTACTGTCTTATGGTACAATGGGACAGTATCTGGTTGTAAGTGCGATAGGTCGTGAGTTCATTTCCCATTCGGGGAAAGGATTAAACTTAAATAGTTGTCATTTCTCCAGTCTCGTATGACAAAGTGCAGCAAAATTGCCGCAGTGTCTTGATATAGATAAATATTATCAAAACTGTTTTACTATTATATCTAATTAGACTTGTACGCAAGTGTATACTACTTACCATACAGCTTGTGGCAATTTTTTATTAAAAAATTATACACAATATATATTGAAAACTTGGCCTTAACAAGGTGTTTCGCAAAAAATCTCAAGAATTTTAACTCGAAACCCCAAAATGTTGACCTCGGAATTGTATTATTATGGCAGAGATTACTTTTGGACGCAATCAGAACGGGCTCGTTATGTTTGTGGACGGTTGAGCTTGATATATCTTATTTAGTTTAATAACTTTGTTATGACCGTGCTTGTTTCACTCCTATTTTTTCTCTTTGCAAAGTAGATAGGAGAGACATAGAGAATCTAGTGTTGACTGACTCTCCTCCTGTAATTGAGAATTACATGTTTAAAGGTGAACTCAACGCGTTGTCTTATCATTGTAAAGAAAGAAAATAAATTTAAAAAACAATCATTTCTCAGAGTTGGAATCGAATCCACAACTAATCACGTTAACAGTCAAATGCTGTTCCACTGTGCCATGACTAAGACTCTCCGTTCTTAGTGTTGTAACACTCTCTTCTTTAATTCTATATAACTGTGTGACTGTGAGGCCTTGACAGAGGGACAGCGTTTGACTTTAAACGTGAGCTCGATCCTCGGAGGAATGTTTATATTTAAATTTATTAATTTTCAAATTCATGTTAAATTAAGATGATGTCATACCCGTTTCTATCTGCTATGCTGGAAAAAGCGTAAAGCTGCTTTTTTCTATATTTCATTAGACCGAGATAATCAGATTACTTTACCTATAAACGCAACTGAACCACGGCTCAGTTCAAATTTCATCCATATTTTTATCCCGCTTAGCAGGGTAGACGGAAAGTACCTAGCGTAAAGACACTCCGTACTTCACTTTCCACCGAAGTCGAGACATAACGTGTTGAGTGGCGGAAATCAACGCCGTACTTTGCCTTTACCAGAGCGAGGACTTTACTCTACTCCCCCGCGTGGGAATCGAACCCACAACCCGTCGCGTTTACAGTCAGACGCTGTCATACTGCGCCACGACCGGCCTCAATATTTAATTAGATATATAAAATAATGCGACTCTATTTTGAAATATCAAATTTCTTTAAACAAAAAGGCAGAGTCTTAATAAATAGACCATACTCATACTTAACAAAAATTATTTAATATTTCAAACAATTTTAATCGTGAAAAGTAGCTCAAAATGGCGTTTTAAAATTTTCTTACACCAATAAAAAAATGATGACAAAAAAGTGTACTAAAAACTAACATAATATAAAAACACTTGGACGGTATCCAAGAGGCGCGGGTTCGAATCCCGCTGAGTTCAAATTTTTATACGTTTTTTCAAAAATGTTTTCTAAACCTAAGTGTGGAATGACACTTTAAAAATAGTAAATATTAACATAATATAACGTCGACTCAAATCATAACAAATTACATATTAAAATTGAACGAAAATTTCAATAAATCAAAATAACATAAACAATAAATTAAAAAAAAAACAATCTTTTAACCAGTCAATTAGTGATGTAGAGAACTGTATTGGAATAAAAAATATATATATAAGAGAAAATTAAAATCTTTGGGCAAGAACAAAAAACGAATGAAAGGCGATAGAGTCGACGCTTTTAATTATCGTTTACCGACCATTGTTTGGAAAAAAAATATGGGCACATAAAAAGCGCTCGGGCTATAGAGATGTTTGACGCGATCCGTTTAGACGGTGATCTTAATTGTTTAAGAATATTTTACTATTTTTTTAAAGTTTTAATTTCTTACTTGGTATTAGAAATAGTTTTTGAAAAGACAAAAAAAATTATAAAATTTACCCATTATTACAACGAGGCGCGGGTTCAAATCTCGCTGCATTCAAATTTGTTTTTTTAAATATTTTCTAATCCTAAGTGTGGAATAACACTTTAAAAATAGTAAATAAATCGCATTATTTCTTGCCTAAAGATTATTTCTTAATAGTCTTTGGGCAGCAGATATAAATATATCTCTATAGAGATGCTAACAAATAAGTTGTAACAAGCGTAGAACGTATGGCTTAGCGGTCACAGCACTTCGATGGTTTCCAAGAGGCACGGGTTCGAATCCTGTTGCGTTTAAAAAAATTTATACGCTTTTTCTAAAATGTTATTTAAAGGTAATGCTTAAAAATAGAGATAAAAAATCCAAAATCACTCGAATATTTATTTTCTTATTATAAACAGTGGTATGAAATTAACAAAACAACATCCTTTACTTACTCCTTTAGAACTTTCACATATCAAGAAAACGGAGAACGAAGTGTCTTGACACCAGATTTTTGTCTACCCTAAACAGATGTGGAAGAAGTGTATATATAGCTAAATAAATTAATATTTACATATATACCTGTTCGATGCCATATTTCTTAAATGATATTTTTCAACTAACATAACAGCGTCTGATTGTAAACGTGATAGGTTGTGGGTTCGATTCCTACTGGGGGAATGATTGTATTTAAATTATTTTAACTTCCTCGCTCTGTTATGATACTATGTACCTTCTGTCTACAATGTTATACAGGATAAAAGCGTGAAGCAAAAAAAAACAATAAGCGTGTACATTAGGTTTATACAAATGACTCAATAATTACATGTAACTGGCGGCCAAAAAGAATTTATTTTTATATTTACTATTTTTAAAGTGTTATTCCACATTTAAGATTAGAAAACATTTTCGAAAAAACGTATAAGAGTTTCGACGCAGCTGGTAGTAGAACACATGGCTTAGCGGTCAGAGCGCTTGGACGATGTCTGAGAGACGCGGGTTCGAATCCCGCTGCGTTTTAATTTTTAAACGTTTTTTCATAAATTTATTTATATATATGCAAACAGTAGCAGCTGCTTTACTTCTGAAATAATTAATTACAAACATACGATGATTATTTTAAGTGCAAATTTTAAGACGCCATAAAAAGTATGTACATAAAAAGCACGAATGGCAATACGTGCAACTATTGTATCAAAATTAAATAGAAAATAGATTCCAGAGAGACCAATTGTGAATTGAAATTTATATAACATTTATACAAGTAGCTGAGCTCGTCCGTCCGTAGAATATAATATTCAGATTTTTAATTTATAATTCGAAGATAAAGTAATAATTACTTCTTATATATTATATATAATATTGAAAGTCCAGTCAAAGTCAGACGTTTCAAAAAATTACCAGAACAAAAAGACAGACAAAATCTGCAAATCTATGCGTTTAGTAAAAGTGATTATTTTAGTATTACAAACAGATTTTAATTGAATTGAGGCCGGTCGTAGTGCAGTGGGAAAGCATCTGATTGTAGACGCGATCGGTTGTAGGTTTGAACCCCACTCAAGGGAATAATCATATTAAATTATTTCCATTTAGTCGCTTTGGTAAGATAAAGCGCGGCTTTGAGTTCCGCCACTCAACACGCAACGTCTCATTTTTGCTGGAAAGCAGAGTACTAGGTACTTTCTGTCTACCGTGCTATGTGGGAAAAAAAGTGTAAAGCTATAAAAACACCATAAAGTCATCATAAAGGGGGAGTTAATTTTTTTTCCCTTCGCTCTGGTAAGACAAAGTGGCGGCGTTAAATTCCACCATTCATCACGTAATGTCTCAAATTCAGTGGAAAGCGAAGTACGGAGTGTCTTAACACTAGGCACTTCCTGTCTATCCTGCTATGCGGGATAAAAGTGTGAAGCTAAAAAAAATAGACAATATAATTTTACATATTTGTACAGTTAGTAAAAAAAATACAATTATTAATTTAAAAAATCACAAATCCATTGTTGCAAGACAAAAAGTCTAGAAATCTGAAGTCAAGTAGTGCTGGTGCTGGTCGCGGTCGTGCCGCGGTCGTGTCGCGGTCGTGTCGCGATCGTGACATCTAAAGCTAAAGTCAAGGTATTTTAGTAAGTGTTGGTTACGATTTCACGGCGCTCGGTTCACACGCGACCCCCGGCCACGATATTTTTTCACTTGTTCCATTAGTTTTTGATATCTTTTTAAGAATTGTTGATATATTATTTGTACTGGTTATAACTTATACAGCGACTTCCATGTATATCTATAGTATAATGATGTATATCAAGTGTCTAAACACGTATCTCATCGAGTACATATTTTTAAAATCTATTATTTAGATATAGATACAAGTCAGAGCCAGAGACAATCTAGTGTCAAGACACTCCGTTGATTGCTTTCCATCTAAAATCTAGACATTGCTTATGGATTGAAAAACTAAGTATCGCGCTTTATATTTTTATATAATCAAAAATATTCTTCATTCAATTAAGCAGTTACAAGCAAACACGCATAGTCAATCAATATATAATGTCATTATTGTCAGTCTACAGGAAGTTAGCATCGAACCATTGTTTCATTTCGAGCGGAAACTGAAAAGTCTGGCTAGTTTTTCACGTCTTTATTTTGTATAGCAGGGTAGTCAGAGACTACCCAGTGTCAACACTCTCCGTTGACTGCTTTCCACCGGAAATCGAGACATGGCGTGGTAAGTGGTGAACTCAACGCCTCGTCATGTCTTATCAGAGCAAAGAAATAGAAGAGATAAATTTTAAATACAATCATTGCCGCGGATGGGAATCGAACCCACGACTCACTGTTGTTACGTCGGCTTCAAATGTTTAATTATATCACGTTAACACTAAAAATAATATATTTAGGCGTTTAATTCATGTCTACCACTTTCAAAGTGACATGAGAAATAAACAATCAAATTCAGTCTGAGATCTGAACGATTATTTGCAAAGTGCGTGTATTTTTGCACGTCGAACAAACATCGTGACGGGCGTCAACAAGCGGTGCATTGCTTTGTTTTCTTATTGGAAAATAAAATTGAGAAATTGAACTTTGGGATATGTTTAAAAATCATTACTTTAGTACTCTAATAAATGAGGGTAGAGAAGTTGTGATAGTGTCTCACTAAAAACAATTGGTTATGGGTTGGATTTTCGCTCTAGATAATGGTTAGGTATATATTATACTAACTAGCCTTGCCCGTAATTTCCCGCGTGGCATTAAACACTTCAAAAAAATAAAATCTAACACTTCTAGATCTAAATTAAATCATCTATCTACCAGTGAAAGTTTCGTTAAAATCGGTCAATCCCTTCCAGAGATTACATACTTACATATATACATATTTAGTAAAAAAAAAACACAATTATATTAATATTATAAACAGATATTCGAATTTTATTTACTTGTATAGATTATTTTTATATCTTCTCTTTGCCAAGACAACGTGCAGCGTTGGGTTACGCTAATTAACACGTAATGCATTATAGTCGGATGAAAAGTAAAAGATGAAGTGTCTAGACATTACATTCTCTCTAACTACACTATTATACGTAGAAAAACGTCACGTGTAAATATACATTAAAATCAGTATATTAAGTTAATGATTTTATTACTATATATTTTTTACTATAATAATATATGAGAATTTTGATATGAGAAATTTACCGTTTCAGTTTTAATTCATTGTGTTGAAATTATAAACGGGTTGTATATAAGACTGTGGTGTCCGCTTTAAATACAACGACCTGCGGATATAACAGCTGGCAGATAACAATTAATATGAAATTAAATACATTTAAAAAAAAATATATATATATATATATATATATATATATATATATATATATATATAATGTATAACGGATTTTGAATATCTATAATTTTACTCATAAAAGATGTGATAAATCACATATTATATCTATATTTAATTAATAATGAAAGTTACATCAGCTTCGTTAGCGAAAGGTATAAAAGACATCGGAAGGTTGTGGGTTCGATTCCAGTCGAGAGGAATTTATATTCACTTTTCGGTCTAGTCCGTAATAGTTATCCGACCGTCTAGCATAATATTTCTAAATAAAGTAATTTTAACATCTAACAGTTTGAATCAATTTATTTCTTTGCTTCACACTTTTTTCCGAGTAATTCGTGAGAACCTAGAGACAAGACACTCCGCTCACCTATTTCCACCCAAAATAGACGTATTGAGTGGCGGAACTCAACGCCTTAATACAATCATAGTCGTGGTGCAGTGGAACAGCGTCTGACTGTAAATGTGATCGGTTGTGAGTTCGATTCCCACTCGGGGGAGTAATTATATTTAAATTATTTTCACTTCCTTACTCTGGTAACACAAAGCTCCATCGAGTTCTACCGCTCAACACGAAATATCTTGAATTGTGTGGAAAGCGAAGTACGGAATATTTTGACATTAGGCACTTTCTATCCTGCTAGGTGGGATAAAAGTATACCGTAAAAAAATATATAAAAAAAAAACATAATCCATTATGCACAGCAGACCACACTCGAGCACTAGAAGCGTTTAGGGACGATATAGGAGGGACTTCAAATTATACTTTCGGCGCTAATCTGTCGAAGAGTCGGCAAATCAAACACTGATAGCGGCCGCCACGCCTCCCGACGACTTACAAAGTGGCGGTCAAAGGGGCCGACGTGTTCACGATCATACTAAATAACTACATAACGAATGAACAAATCTCATATAAATTGGGGGGCAAAAACAATATTTTGGTTTCGGCACAAACAATGTAATGACAGGGGACTGATGTTGAGAATTATTGCGCAAATATTAGACTTGCCTAATGGCTGGCCACCTACGGTGTTCGCTGTTCGGGGTGTAGGGAAACTGATTTAAGTATAGGTTACTATGAATTTCGTGATTTTTTTCTTCTATATAATCCATGTATGCTTTTTATTTTTATTTGAGTTACTTATGTTAATATCTTGTATAATAGTCGAAGTATATAACTATTAGGAAACGAAACGATGATCATGGATTCGATTCTCACTCGAAACAACGCTTATATACAAATAGGATGACTGAGACAGAATGGGAAAAAGGGAAAACGCCACAAAACACGCCAATTCTCAAAGATGAAAAAAAAATTATTAATAAAAAAAATATATAACATACTTTGTTGCTTTAACTAGGTTGTTTGTAATATAGAGTAAAATGGATGTTGAACATAAATCTCTAAAAATATCATAATACTATAGACCATGCGTATCGAACTACTGTCACGTAGTCAGTCGACTTTCCAAGAAGCGTCACCGAATCTGTCGAATTTTATAGTGAAGATATCTGGAACTAGAAAACAATATCTTTCGATGTATAAGATCATAGATTGGTATTTGATATAATAAAAATAATACTAAGACAATGGCTGGATGACTGAATGAATGAATGAATGAATGAATGAATGAAAAATATAAAATAATAATCTCTTTTTCTTTTTCTTTGTCTCTCTCTAATCGGTCTTCATGTCTATAGTTCATTTTACGATGCGAGTTTAGAATGGATGAACGGCTCCTGTGACCAGAAAAGCTTGCGACAGCCTGGAGTTTTGTGTTCAATTTGTTTAGGTCCTTAAGTTGGTCTAACCACCTGCTAGGTATGCAACCTCTGGATCTATTTCCTTCTGCATTCCCAAGGATGATTATCTTATCCAGGTTGTCGTCTCCGCGTCTCATGGGTCAAGATAGTATGATAACATGTTATTGAAAGACGCTCTTTTATACTTACTTTTAATAACTCTTGTAACTTACTTATATAAAATTATATATATTTAAAACAAAGCTGAGCTTTAACGTTAAGCTTTAGGCTTAATGTATACTTTGTTTATGTCATATTCCGAAGTGAACCTTATGAAAATCGTAAGTTTGAATCCCAAGTCCAGATTAATTAAAAATATTTCCTAATTAGTGCCTTTTTTGGCAAACGATTGTTTTTTTTTGGAAACATTCTTTGGATAAGGGAAGTTTGTAAAAATATCTCTACAGATTACAGTAAGAATATGTTGTAACAAGTGCACAAGGCTTTTTTTCTTGTAGCTTCACGCTTTTATCCCGCATAACAGGGTAGACAGAAAGTACCTAGTGTCAAGACACTCCGTTCTTCGCTTTCCACCGGATTCGAGGCATTGTGTGTTGAGTGGTGGAACTCAATGCTGCATTTGTCGTACCAGAACATGGAAGTGGAAAATAATTTAAATATAATCACTCCTCCGAGTGGAAATCGAACCCACAACCAATCGTGCTTATAGTCAGACGCTGTCATACTGCGCCACGATCGGCCTCAACAAGGCTTTTAGAAGGTTTTATATTATTTTTATCTTTAAAAATAATAATTTATCAGTCTACATCACATCTAGGTGGATGAGAGGAAATGAATAGAAGAGAACAGAGCACTGCATCTCCATGGAATGATCGACGCTCAATTGCAAGTGTTGATTTCCCGATTTACCTGTTCACTTTATATTTTACTATTTTAATAATAACAACAAGTGTTGTGTCATATTTAGTATAAGAAAACAATTAAAAAAGATAAAGTTTCAAAGCACTTCAGCGATTTCCAAAGGGCAAATGCGTTCTAATTATTATACGTTATAAACGAAAATATGTAATTATGTTATGATTGGAATTGATGTATGAACTGAAAGTCGGTAGCCACTTATCATAGAGATGCATAGAGATAAAAAAAAGTACCAAATCAACATTATAAAATGGACACCTCACCAGACAATCGTAAAACTGATAAAACCTACATCGACGATCGAGTATAACATCTAAATAGTAACCTACGGTAACATCCCGTGACGTCATGTCCGTTTCCGCTCAGCTGATCTGTCCGTCCGTCACGTCTGTCACGTCTGTCACGTCCACACAATGCTAGTGAAAGTCAAAGTTAAAGTTAACCTGTGTTAGTCATACTGTATCTGGTGCTGACTTAATAATCATACGGACCGCTTTAAAACCTCTACTTTTTTATAGCTTCCCGCTTTTATCCCGCATAGCAGGGTAGACAGGAAGCACCTAGTGTCAAGACACTCCGAATAAGAGGCAGTGGCAGAATCGAACTCACAACTGGTCGCGTTTACAGTTAAACGGTGTCCTACAGCGCCACTAAAGACCCCAAATATAGATTCATGTCTTATGGGAACAATCGTCTGCATTTTCCTAATTCCTTGGTCAAAATTCGAACCTACTGTCTGTGTCTGTCATCTGTCTGTGTAAACTATTATATTTCTGCCTATTTGAGAGAACCAAACATTGTACTTTGTCTAGGACTAGACCGTAGTCCAAAAATCATCTTAATTTTAAGATTTCCTCAAGTGAGAATCGCATCTAGAACTATCACGTACAGTGAGATGGATGTGGTAGCGATGTGAGGTAGAAATTAATATTTATATAATCAATTTGGTTTTAAGCTAGCGTTGTGAAATGGTGACGTATGACTGTTAATGCAACGGTTGTGAATTCTCAACCGTTGCGTTGGCAGTCATACGTCGTCATATACATTTCCATTTTCGAGAATAAATATATATAATAATAAATTATTTATTTTTTCTGTTCCGTTTAAACAAACCACGGCGTTAAGTTCCGGCCTCTCGATTTTGGACAGAAAATAGACACCAGAATACAATTTTTCTACTTAATATATTATTGGCCACGATTTTATATATTTGTATGTAAGATTTTTTTTTAAAAATATAATGTATTTAACAAAGGAAGAGCCTGATTACACATATAATGATAATAAAAAAAACATTAAAAACTCGATTCTGATTAAAATCTATTTGAACAATATCGCATAAAGTTGTTGTATGGTCTAAGTGAAATATTTTGACATTATTCTGGTACTTACAAAGTCTGCTTTTGTCAATGTTGGAACACCTGTAAAGTACAAATCAAGATTTATTATATATAATACTAGAAAGATATATTTTTAATATGTATCTAGTATCTTGAAGAAAAAGAATACATTAAAGGTATAGAAACAAATCCAATTCACCCCACGAGCGGGAATTCAACTCACAATCAATCACGTTGTTCCACTGCACACAATAACCCCTAATGTACTGTTGCCTTGGACAAGTTAAGCTTAGTGGCCTTTCTCCAATTTAAAGACAATTAAATTAAAATAAAAAAAATGAGAGGTCACCTCTCATTTTTTTTATCAACATGTGTGTGTGCACCTTACACGCAGCTACTGTTACGCTACTTTTTTTCAATTCGACATGTATGCTGTTGGCTTGAAGGGCCTTGACAGCGTCACCGAGCTAGGAGGGGCGAGGGTATCGCCCATGAAGATATTTAAGCTAGATGGCAGCTCTAAGGAAGAGGAATATCGGTGACACTGCTGGCTACTTAATAACTAAATACGTTTTATTAATATATTCGCTATTTCTTACATTTTAAACCACAGCCAGCGGAACAGTGACTCACGCAGTCTGCGCGCTCAGACAGGCCTGTGAGACCTGAGCGTTGAATAAATACCTTAACTTATGCGATACGTAAACTCTCAACGTTTTAATACCATTCATGATTTCCTATCGCATATACAGATACGTAGATATACTTCCTGGACGTAAGGATATGCGGACGTCAACACGTAATAACCGCGTTACAATGGGTTTTTGTTTTTTTTTCTATGTTCATACAACTCCCGGACTTTATAGATTAGATAAACTCAGAAATGATAATGATGAGTCGCTTAGCTTTTAATTTTCCGCCCACTTTTAGAATGTTTGGGTGAACTTAATATATATATATATATATATATATATATATATATATATATATATATATATATATATATATATATATAAATTTTCCTACTGTAATGCAGACTTCCGTTAATATATAGTTCCGTAAAATATAGTTTATAATATTACTTTTTTAATATCGACATAGAAAATCTACAGAAAATCAAAAACTTCCTAAAACACGGTACAACTTAGAACAGACAGACAATTGAAAATTAATGAATACATGTATATATATATATATATATATATATATATATATATATATATATATTACCTTATATTTCCTTGTACTAATCCGTATTACTCGAAAACAACGTAAATAGATAAGTGGCCTTTAGTTATAGAAAAAGACGAGTCACAGTTACACACGTCAGTGTCACTTGTTTGCTATCTTCGTCTCAATCCTGAGAATTTCCATACAAATGATTATAATATTCTATTCTGCGTTCAGAACGTATTACCTGGTAATCAGAGCTCACGGTAATCACAGACTATGGGAAATAGCTGTCTTTAGTCAATTGGAAAATTGTTGAAAATTAACCATATCCAGTTTCATGCGTACATACGCATGTTCTAGATGTAAAAATCGTTATTTGTAACAGTTATAATGGTTGTACGTCTTGACACACTTGTAAAATGTCACTTTGAAAACAATAATTCTACATACAAATCTCATTTGAAGAAATATTTTACACTTTATTTTCAAATTTCCACTGCATACAATCTGAAAAGTTTTATCAAAATTGTTAAAGCATTCATTCTTAGCAAGATTTCCCTTGTGCCACAATATATATTATTAATTATATGTATTGCTAAACTTGGATAATAAGAGCTTTCAACTCTATTAAAAGTTGCTACCACAATTCACATCCCCTTGAAGCTCGCAGAAGTATTAACGACTTACCGTCTCCAAAGTGAACTGGACGTATTTATTACGGGACGCTACAAAATGACATGCCTTCTATATATATATATATATATATATATATATATATATATATATATATATATATATATATATACATATATTCATTATTTTAAAATATATTAAGTTTTATAGGCCGGTCGTGGCGCAGTGGGACAGCGTCTGACTGTAAACGCGATCGATTGTGAGTTCGATCCCCACTCGGGGGAGTTATTATATTTCAATTATTTTCACTTCCCCGCTCTTGTAAAGACAAAGTGCGGCGTTAAGTTCCACCACTCAAAACGTAATGTCTCGAATTCGGTGGAAAGCGAAGTACTAAGTGTCTTAACACTGAGTACTTTTTGTCTACCTCGCTATGCGAGATAAAAGCGTGAATTTAAAAAACAAGTTTTATATGAATTATAATTTTATATCAATGTAATTCGCTTAAATTTAAATCAAGATCGTAGTTCTAAGTAGCCGATTATAATTATATGCAAATGAGAAATTATTAACAAAAAGGGAAAAAAATACTACATACCCAGTCTCTAGCGCAATAAATTTTATATTAAAAAAAAAATATAAAAAGAAAGTGACACGGCACTCACTTCACTGTGAGTGTCTCGAGTTGAAGTACCAGCGTAACGTCCAACATAACTTACTCTCGGGCGGCTGGACTCCATCCAAATCGATTTTTTCCGGCGTCGCTCGTTTTTTGGTATTAAATACTTAACATTCCCAAAGTTTTTGTTTTTCCTCAAGTTTTTATCTATAAATCATATTGATTTCTGTATTTTATTTATGTAATATCATATATAACTAGCTTTTGTGACGCCATTGTGACGTAGATGTGACTTGTTTAATCTCATACCAATAAGGGAGTGTTTATGATAATATTTGGTATATATGATTTCAATATTCGATTTATATATTATATATAAACTCTTGCGTTACTTTTATCCCGCATAGCAGGAGGTATCTAGTAATAAGACATTATGTGCTATCCGCTGAATTTGTGACATTGCGTGTTGAATGGCGGAACTCAACGCCACCCTTTGTCTTATCAGAGCGATGGAGTGTAAATCATTTTATATACAATCATTGCGTCGAGTGGGAATCGAATCCACAACCGATCGCGTTTACAATCAGACGCCACGACCGGCCTCTACTTTTCTCTACTTTAATATATTAATAGCATTTAATACTTATATTCAAACATTCCATTCGGAATCACTAAAATATTTGACACAACAGTTATAAAGGAACACGGAACAGATAGAACGTGACATTGCGTGCTTTGCGAATTGTATTAAAAAAAACAGTACAGTGTAGATACGTGCTGGTTGTAAAACGTCGATACGGTTTGGAATTCAATTAAATAGAGGCTTATTACTTAATGCAATTCAAGTAAAGATTCTTAGCATTTGCTTTTTGAAGTGAACATGAGTGTTGAAATCTGTAGGAAGAAATCTACTGATACATTGCTATTATATTTACTTGACACTAGGTAGCGATATTCATACATCTGCTAATAGCTGTATATTGAGGTTATTTGGAATACAGTTATATCGAGCTTTAGTTACTTTTCTTGTTTTTTAGCTTCACGCTTTTATCCCGCATAACAGGGTAGACAGAAAGTACCTAGTATCAAGACAATCTGTACGTCGCTTTGTTAACGCGGTGTTAATTAGCAGAACTCAACGCCGCACTTTGTCTTACCAGAATGAGGAAATGGTAATAATTTAAATATAATCACTTGCCCGAGTAGGCATCAATACCACAACCGATTGCGTTTACAGTCAGACGCTGTCCAACTGCGCCACGACCGGCCTCTAACTTGAGCTACAATTCAATGTTTTTTTCTATGTTAGTTTTTCTAAGTACGAAATATAGTCAACTCATATCTCCGCTATATATACTATATATATGAGATTTATAATATAATAAGAATGAACACAAACCAAGCGCAATAGAACTGCCTGACAACACAATTGGTAGTGGATTCGATTCCCCTTCGAGGAATTATCTTGTTTTATTTTCTTCTGACTTTCCTTTTAAATGAAAAAAATTGATAGAAAGATATCATAATGCTGGTTATTAAAATATAATCTCAGTTTTCTAACGCTCGGCGTAAAGAATGTGTGATTCACTATCGACGTATTCTAAAACACTAAACTATCCATTATAATGTCACATTAGTGATAGAATACCACAGACAACTGACATTATTTTGCTTTACTATATATATATATATAATTTTAAAATAAACTATTTTCTTTATAAAGTTCATTCTTGTTCTGAGTCAACCAAATATTTTAGAGGTATGGACGCAGTGGGACAGCGTCTGACTGTAAGCGCAATTGGTTGTGGGTTCGATTTCTATTCGAGGGAATTATATTTAAAAATTATTTTGATTTCTCCGATATGAAGCAGTCGCGTCGCCACTCAATACGCAATGTCTCGATTTCGGGTGGAAAGCAGTCAGAGTGTCTCGACACTAGGTTGTCTCTGATAAATCATAATTATATCTAAGACATATTTTCATTACCGCTTACGTCGTCGTTGGCATTATATTCTGGTTCGTATTTTCAAATGTAAAACCCCATCTATTTATAAGAATTTTGGGTAAATGTGTTTCAGGTGGCCGTTGTCCATCAAAAACTATGTTAATTGCAATATATATAAATAGCACTTTATAAGAAAATAAATTTTAAATATAAATATGGACCCAAGTGAGATTTGAACCGAACATAATTGTAGAATTAGTCACGATCCAATTGTCACTACCCTACTTTGTGGTACATTATCACCCAAATAATATGAGGCAATCGTGCCTTATGGAACAGCGTCTGACGGTAAACGCGATCGGTTGTGGATTCGATTCCCAGTCGGGGGGGTGATTATATTTAAAATTTATTTTCATTGCTCTGCTCTGGTAAGACAAACAGTAGCGTTGAGTCCGCTAAACATGCAGTGTTCCGATTTCGGGAGGACAAAGAAGTCAACGGAGTGTCTTGTCACTATATTTACAGTGAGTGAGTTTACGACATATTTAAATGATGAATATATGAATCATACAAAAAATCACTGTAAATTCGCAAGCGATTTAATATATTTTTTAACATTATTAGATAATTTATATATTATGATTTTGAAGGCTTCACTATCTTAAGATGCTAGAGAGTCATATATATATATATATAAATTTTCCGATTGGGGGATTTTTTTTTGTATTTAAAATAGGTTCTTAGCCTTCTCGCTAGAGATAATGCGTTGCATTTTGCGCATTGCGCCATTTTTAACATTAAATAACTCTAAAAATGAATTAAAACTTCAGAATAGTATTAAAATTTTTAGAATTCTAATTAAGATAATATTAATTCAAGGTTACCTTCTCAAGAAAATGCTAAACTTTATATATGATATATAATATATTAAGAAACTAACATACATACTAAGTCGCATTATTTTTTACAGTGTGAAGAGACCATGTCCTCAGGAGACATGTGCGTGTCAGCAGCGCGAGCTGGTCCATCAGCGAGATGGCATCCGGCGTGCTTCGCTTGCAACACCTGCCAGGAGCTGCTGGTCGACCTGGTGTACTTCTGGAAGGACGGCCGCCTGTACTGCGGGAGACACCACGCTGAGACCTTGAAACCGAGGTGTTCAGCATGTGATGAGGTATGAGCTGGTGATATAGTTAATTATTTTTTAGATTTAAGGTACCTGTTTTAGATAAATATTTTTTTAGCTCCACGCTTTTGTCCCACATAGGAGGGTAGACAGAAAGTACCTAGTGTCAAGACACTCCGTACTTCGCTTTCCACCGAATTCGAAATATTCCGTATTGCTGCTTTAACAGTAAAGCCTCCATTGAGGCTAACAACTAAGAAACAATCTCATATAATATTTTGTCATTTGTGATTAATTAAATAAAATTAAATATATGAAAGTGATTAAACACAATGAGTGCAAATGAAATAAAAATCAGTCTTTGTACAAACTTGAAAAATTCAAACAAAAAAATCATTTTAAAAACGCTACAAAATATTTTAAAACACCCTTTAAGGTCGTACATTCTTATCTAGCTACGTCCAAATTCTCATACGTTTGAAAACATTTTTGAAATAAAATATACAAAAACTTTTGATCGCAACGGGATTCGAACCTGCGCCTCTTTGAAACTTTTTTGCTTATAACTTAAATATGTTCAAACAGACGTATAAGAGTTTTGACGCAGCCGGTAGTAGAACGCATGGCATAGCGGTCAGAGCGCTTGGACGGTTTCCAATAAGCGCAAGTTTAAATCCCGTTGCGATCAAATTATACGTTTTTTTTTTTCAAAAAAAAAATATTTTCTAATCCTACATGTGGAATAACGCTATAAAAATAATAAAATCTCAAACATATAGCATATGTATTTTGTTAGCATATGTAAATAAAGAATGTAAGACCCCCTCCAACAAACACCTTTAGACAGCACTAATCTACACGTCTATCGACCCTCGCAAAGTGTTGTGTTCCGCGATCATATCGCAGTTCCTCCGGATATCGATGGATCTCCAATTATATGTACCCTTAGCATACAATGCTGCAAGCCACTTGATAAAATTGTTGACACGCGGATTAAACGTGCAAATTTTATTAAGAACATCGCCGGCTTAGAGTGCAAGCCCGCTAACTCTATATTTAGTGAATTATCAACGCTAAAAATATTCTCAAGTTATACTTATTACCTTTTTCCTAGGATTCACAGTTTTAAATGAAAATTCATACTTGCTGTTTCCCTCGATTGTGCATTTTTTTTACATAATATATATTTACTATTTTTAAAGTGTTATTCCACACTTAGGATTAGAAAACATTTTTGAAAAAACGTATAAAAATTTGAATGCAGCGGGATTCGAACCCGCGCTTCTTGGATACGGTCCAAGCGCTCTGACCGCTAACATAATATATTATTTTTGTACATATAACTGATTTACTTCGTTAAATAGCTGAGTGATTGATTGTAATTATAAAGGGGCTGCATTCGCTTACTCTATTTTAATCGATTCCAATTTAATAATAATAAAATAAATAATAGATGTTTTATAAAATTATTTTCATTTAATGACAAGTTGTGGTCGTGACTTCGCTTGCGTGTAAAATATCTATATCTATATTTTATAACTCCAAAATAAAATCTGCCTAAGTTATTTCTTGTTACATCAGCGAGCCAGTGAAAATTCCATTAAAATCGATCAAGCTGTTCCGTAGAATATTCTATTCTATGGAACAGCTTGTATGCAACAAAAAATATTATTTCGGTATACTTACTGTGTGTGTATATATATATGCATTTAGTATTAAACCATTATTTTAATATTACAAACAGACATTCCAATTTTATTTCTTCATATAAATGCAGTTGCCAACAGTACACACTGCAGTTCTGTTATGACTAAGGCTTATTATCGGTTTCGGCCAATTTCAGCCACAAGTACCCATTATTATAAGAATGCAAAACTGAAACTCATTTTCATGTATGACTTGGCGATACTATGAAAAGAAGTTATTAACAACGTATAGTAAGAAATATTGCCTATTTTTTTCAGAAAACCATTTTTATTATATATTCATATATCCATAGTATCTAACTCACTAACGTAGTATTATATTAAATATATATAGTAAATATCTGTTATTATTTATTTTAGCTTCATACTTTTTATCCCGTATAGCAGTTAAGACAGGAAGTAGCTAGTGTCAAGACACTCCGTACTCCACGTTAAGTTGTAGTACTAAACGCTGTGCTTTTTTCTTGAAAGAGCGAGGAAAACTGTTTCAATATAATCATTTCTTCGAGTCGGATTCGAACCTACAACTAATCGCCTCACCTCGGGACCTTACTTTAAATGTGTATAGTATAATTTTCGAAGATAAATTGGAAAGCATTGGAAGCGTAATCTAGAACGATAATTTAATTGATTGAATTCATACATACGCATACATATATATATATATATATATATATATATATATATATATATATATATATATATATATATATATGCATTAATTACATGCCATGCGAGAGGTCAACAACCCCAACAGTTGCGAGCCAATATATCAAACGGGCTTATCAAATTGTGCTGAAAAGGGTCTATAAGTGGCTCGGGGGTGGGATCAACCCCCAACGGAAACGATAAGGATTTAGGCCGAAGGGGTTAGGTTTGAAACACTGTGGCATAAATTTGGCAGCTATGTAATTGAAGGTAATTTAGGTCATTTCTAAGTAATGATTTGTTACTTTAACCAAATTTTTAAAATGGTTTTTTTTTCTTCTTTATGGAAAATATATTAGAGGCCATCGTGGCGCAGTGGGACAGCGTCTGACTGTAAACGCGATTGGTTTTAGGTACATATGTGTAATATATATATATATATATATATATATATATATATATATATATATATATATATATTTAAATATATATATATATATATATATATATATATATATATATGTATGTATATATATATATATATATATATATATATATATATATATACATACAGAAAGTATCTAGTGTCAAGTTAACTCCGTACTCCGTCTAAAATACATTGCAAAAGTTATATGAAACTTCAATATAATTGAATATATGCTGCGACTATAACAAACGCGAATATAACAAACTGCGTTGTTAAGTTCCGCATCTCCAAGTTTCCCAAGCCACAGGACATATATAAAACACAGAACAAGAACACTATTACAAAAAAAATCCTCGATCTATACATAATAATGTTACTTAAATATTTCTTATATTACAATGAATTATTAATTTTTTTTATCAGCACGCTTCGTTTCCATAGTATTTCTAACAAGCCATAAACACGGTAGAGAATTCCACAATAAACACCATGATACGGTCAATTCTGATAGCTTTTAACAACTTAATTGTATGGAATGTTAAAATTCGCGTACTTCTTTTCCGGACTTTTGCAGGGGACTTAGGACGGACTTTTGTTAACTTTTGATACTATCAATTTCATGTTGAATACTAAACGAATATAATTTGTATGAAAAATATTTTATAAATCGTTTTCCGGTTGTTTATTCATTCGCATTATACTTACCATTGCAATTAATATGCCTATATTTCCCTTTCTTTATTTCTTTAAAATTAAAGTAAATCTTAAAGGCGCAGTTTGTCATCTTCTATTTGTTTAGACTTATAAAATTTTATTAACACCCCCAGTTTGGATTCGAACACATTGCTTGTAGATATTTAATTCTAGTGGTATTTTAACTGGCTAGAACACAACTGAAACAATATTTCTCCAGTTACAGACTATAAAAAAGAAATATAAATATAAATAAAGAAGGCCTGTCGTGGCGCAGTGTGACAGCGTCTGACTGTAAACGCGATCGGTTGTAGGTTCGATCCCCAATCGGGGAGTGATTATATTTGAATTATTTTCACTTCCTCACTTTGGTAAAGACAAGGAGCGGCGTTGAGTTCCACCACTCAACAGGCAATGTCTGAAATTCGGTGGAAAGCGAAGTACGGAGTGTGTGTGTAGGTACATTCTGTCTATCCTGCTATGCGGAATAAAGGCGTGAAGCTAAAAAAAAATAAAAAAAAAGTAATACACCAGAAAAATAATTTATTATTATATGAACTTTCTAATAATGCCAATTTTTTTTTATTTCAAAGTATCATTAATTTTTAGTGGAAAAGTTCCATAAAGTATTTTAATGAAAACATCAACAATAGTTGTACTACACTATAACATTATTTTACAGATTTAGAAATAAAAAGAAAATTAAAATCTAGATTTAGTGGAAAAATATAGGCTTTCTTAGCCTAAATCTAACTTATCTTGATTAGGCTAAATGGGAACGAGTTCGTGTAATAAAATTCTTAGAAAACTGTAAATCCAGCTTGAATACGGCCACATTGGCCTACATTATTAATGTTGATTGGCATTGGGTGAATAAACAAAATTATATATAATTTGAACAAATTTTATAGCCCGTCATATAAATGTAATGGATTGTGCCTGAACGTGTTTTGGCTGAAATAATTAATTTACATGAAAATAAATGGAATTCAAGTAAAATCGCTTTCAGATAAATTATATGTATGAATCATACATATATTTATTTAAATTAATTGTCTTTTGTGAGTTTTAACAAAAATATATAGTGATTTATCACTAAGATCTAGAGGATTTTTCTAAATAAATAATTCTATCCTGATTTTAAAATAATAGCAGAATAGAAATACACAATATATTGAGACTAATAGCTACAATTTTAATATTCTGCTGTTATACTTAAAGTGTTATTCTAAATTTAGAATTAAAAAACGAATATTATAAATTTTAAAACGTATAAATTTTAAAACGTAACCGGTAGTAGAACGCATAGCTTAGCTATTGAAAGTTTTTCGAGAAGCGCGGGTTCGAATCCCGCTGCGTTAAAATTGTTATACGTTTTTTTAAAAATGTTTCCTAGTTACAACTTTGATTTTGAATATAAAAATATTCATAATAATTTAATTGTCTCTAATAGGTTCGTTTTCTACGTTCACTCCTAAAAATATAAGCTTTAAGAAAGCCAGTCATAATATAACTGCAGTTGAGTTTTCGTATACTGCAGTATGCAGTATAGGCTACAGTAGGGGCAGCGAATACCGCACTTCCGGCCAACCTTGTCACTTGTGAGCTATGGTTCATTATCGCCGTGTCATACATCATGTACAGTCGCATACAACAAAATATAAAAAAATAATTTTCATTTTAAACATGCTTTTATTTTTTTTTAGCTTCACGCCTTATCCCGCTTAGCTGGGTGGGCAGATAGAACCTAGTATTAGAACACCCAGTCCTCCGTTACCGCCTGAACTTAAGAGAAGGAGAAAATTTTGCGCGATTATAATTTATACAGAGAGGGGTTGTGAAAAGCTAATCATATTTTTTTTAAATAATGCAAAGCAATATTAGAATAAATATAACATATACCACCATGTGTTTGACATTCACGTTTATATAAAGCGACATACACGTTGCTATAGCAACGCAATATCTAATCATGTACAAATGTACAAATGTACCATATTCAATATATATTTCTATATTTCAGAACTCTATCTAAATGTAGCTGACTGTACTTTAGTTGTTTACTGCATTGACATTGACATTTAGGGGTATTTTTCAGTAGAGATAAAGATTATATTTAGGTTTTAAGCTATTATGAGATTGTTTTACTTCGGACGTTTATTTTATAGGATATTTTAGTTAGTTAGATATTATTAAAATGTTAATGCGTCTATACGTACCTGTACAAGATAGAATTCATAATATGCACTTGGAAATTATCGAAACTTTAAAATATTGTTATTTGCTGATCTTCTTTTTAGCTTCACGCTTTTATCCCGCGTAGCACGTAGACAGAAAGTACTTAGCGTTAAGTCACTCTATACTCCGCCTCCCGCCGAATTTGAGATATTGCGTGTTGAGTGGCGGAACTCAACGCCTCAACGCTTTGTCTAACTAGAGCGAAAGAATGAAAATAATTTTAAATGTAATCACTCTCCCGAGTGAGATCAAACACACAATCGATCTCGTCTAAAGTCAGACGCTATCTCTCTGCGCCACGACCGTTCTCTTAGGATTTTTTCTCTTTAAATATTTAGAAATTAAAAAATAGATATTATTAAAAACATTTGAGGAATGTCTTCGTAGTTTCATATAAATATGTATAGAACTTAATTAGCTAAAACATGGATTCCAAGATTCAGTTACAACCTGAACAGAACTTTAAGATTTATGTAATTTAGAATTAATATTACACGGACAACTGCCAAGCGGTCAAACTTCAATATTTTCTAAAATTTCCGTTCACTAATATATACTAAGATATTAATCTTGTTTTTTAATATATATATATATATATATATATATATATATATATATATATATATAATGTAAATAATATATAATTTGCTGAATTAACAAGACTCCAGACAGACAGTCGCGTGCAGTAGCCGCATAAAGGGCTATCTATTTCAGATAGTGATCAGAAGAGCAGTCGCCACGGTAGGTATGCGTTTTTGTGAGAAATATGCATAATATGCCGTAAAACTAAATCTGGGAAAATTGTTTGTGAACTGCATTTAAAACTATAATGGAGATTAACACTTAAATTGACTGGCGTCTGACTGTACGCGATCGGTTGTGGGTTTGATCCCCAGTCGGATTAATAATTATATTTAAATTTCTTTCGCTCTGGTAAAACAAAAGGTGGCGTTTAGTTCCGGCAAGTTCCGGTTTTGGAAAGCGGAGTACAGAGTATCTTGACATTAGGTCCTATCTTCCCTGCTATGCGGGATAAAAGCGTGAAGCTAAAAAATGTATGAAAATAAAGCTAATTTAAAATGTGATCCCCAATAACTATAACAGTTTATAATAACAATATTATAATTACATTAAATTGATAATCAAAAACACTTGAAGATTTAAATAAATCATTAGATAATGAACGAACAAACGCGAACAAGTGTCTACATCCGTCTCACAAACTGTCCAAGTGAATCATAGGAATTCCTGCGTGATGTACTTAAACGTGCACGCATTATGTAACATGCTCGTCTTGTGTTTAGGAAATATGTACGTAATAATAACTAAGGTTTAGTTATAATTTTAATATTTTACTATTCTTAAAGTGTTATTCCACACTTAGGTTTAGAGAACATTTTTTTAAAAAAACGTATAAAAATTTGAACCCATGAGATTCGAAACCGCGCCTCTTGGAAATCGTCCAAATGCTCTAACCACTAATCCGTCCGTTCTATTACCGTCAGTGTCGTGAATTCTTATACGTTTTGTTACAACTTATTTATGTTGTTAGCATCTCTGTAGAAGGATTTTGACAAATTTCAACCCAAGATTAATAAGAAATAATCGTTTGGCAAGAGAGAATGAGATTCACTTGAATATTTCTACTATTTCTACGGTATTATTCTTTTTTTGTATGTTTTTTGATAAAAAAAAGTTATAATTTTACTGAGCAGGAAGAAACCTGCAGTACAATCGTTAAGAAAAAATGGTTCCAAAATAATACTTTAAAAAAGCTTATAATACTAACTTATAATTCTGTGCCTCTTGGAAACTGCCCAAGCACTCTAAGCTATTAAGCTATACGCTCTTATTTAGCTAAGTCCATATTCCTAAACGCTCCTTATAATTTACTATTGTTTTCGAAAGCGGGTTCAAATCATGCTACATAAATTTATTATACGATTTTCTGATTTTTTTCTTATCATAAGTATAAATACAAAATTAATACAAAATACAAAATAAAAAAGTTAATACAAAATGCGGTTTTGAATTCCACCACTCAACACTCAATGTCTAGAATACGGCGGAAAGCGGAGTACGAAATATTTTGACACTAAGTATTTCCTATCCTACTATGCGGGTAAGAGCGTGAAGCTAAAAAAATAGACGTGAAAAGCAATATTAAAATACATACATTCTAAACAAATTTGACTATTTTAGTCGACATCGTATGAGGAAAACGCGTTGAATTAAAAACCATATACATATACAGAGACGCCGTCAACATTGCAATACTTTACAAGCCATACAAATTTAAAAGCAGAACCTCTTGGCGAATCGCAACATCTTAATTTTACTCCTTATCTCCATTCCAACAGAATGACACGTAAGGAATGGTTGAAATCCAGTAAGACAATAACTGTACGTGATAATGAGATAGATAAGGCGGCTCTCAGGGCAATTGAATCAGTGAGAGCTAGCCGACCCAGGTCGCCTAGGGAATATTACGATACCACTGTGCTAGGCCAAGTTTTGTAACTCCACGTTCAGATATTATCAGATTTGATACTTCACATCTTTCGTTGAAAAACACATTTTCTTCTTATGATGTTACTAAGTAGAATTTTTTTTAAATTAATAAATTCATATTAAATATTCAATTTTTTTCAAAATTAGTCCCAATTTGTTTTTTATCTACCGTCAATTTTTAACTGAAAATGTATCGCTGTTAAGCCGTTTGCACACTGTAATTATTGTTACAGGTCTCTTATAAAATCAGAGTGTAAAGGTCACTGACCTTATTCAAACAAAAACTGAAAATACATATACAGAGACAGACAGACAGGCAAAATATTTAAAATATCTCAGAAGCTTTTAGATTTAGACACTAATTTTGTAAATACTTGTTAGAGATAACAGAAAACATCAATCAAATCAAAAATGATATGGAGCTTTGTTGCACTTTACGTCGTCCAGCGTCCAAGATACCGTTTTAAAATATTAATAACGACGTAGTACATTAATGAACGAACAAAATGTAACCGCGCCGTGAGAATCCATTGTAAGAACTTTCCTGGTGCAGTGAACCGCTCTGTGATAACGTGATGCCCAATTAAACTTGTTTATACGAGTAATTAATTAACAGCATATGGAAGAATATGGATTAATTAGCTGGCGCTAGCCGTCCGCTGATCGGTGATGGCTGTCGATAAGCTGAACGTTGGGTTACAGCGATCTGATGCCTAATCTAGATCTACTTTCACTTGGGAAAAGCAAATGCAATTGTTATAAGTTATTTATCAGAGGCTCCCTTTATATTTATATGTACAGTCTATGACCGCTTTCTGATGAATTTAGCCTTCATTTTTTTTGTTGTTTTTTTTTTAGCTTTACGCTTTTATTCCGCATGGCAGAGTAGACTGAAAGTACCTAGTGTTGAGACACTCCGTACTTCGCTTTGCACCGAATTCGAGACATTGCGTGTTGAGTTGTGGATTTGTTCTTTTTTTTCTTTCTTTCTTTCAGTTTTCTGTTCTTCAGTGTCATTTCGTAATAATATAATATATTATAAGACTGCGTTTTTAAAGTTATTTTGAGATTGTATTTAGCTTGTAGCTTATATATCTATTGTTATAGGGTACACCTACGTTATTGAGGTCTTTGTAGTGCATTGGCATAGAATCTGACTATAGATTCGATTACTGTAGGTTCGATCTCCATTCGGTGAAAACATTATATTTATATCATTTATATTTTAGTGTTCTGATAAATCAAAACGCGGCGTTCAGTTCTGCGACACTACATACAATATATGTAATTTAAGTGTAAAGCGGAGAAAGTAGTATGTTAACATCATTAAAAAAAAATAAAAAAATTAAGCCTATTCATTAAACTAAACATATCAAGTTAAAAAAAATGTTAAACATCATTAACTATGATATTGAGCCGGTCGTGGCGCAGTGGGACAGCGTCTGACTGTAAGCACGACCGGTTGTGGGTTCGATCCCCACTTGGGAGAGTTAGAGTTATTTAAATTATCTTCATTTCATCGTTCTGATAAGAAAAAGTGAGGTATTGAGTTCCACCACTCAACACGCAATGTCTCGAATTCGGTGGAAAGCGAAGTACGGAGTAGTGTCTTGACACTACGTACTTCCTATCTACCCTACTAATCAGAATAAAAACGTGAAACTAAAATAAAATAAAAACGATGGCACACGTAGATGAAGTAAACTTCAGCGGGTCTTTGCCCTAATTTGTAACTCGTAATTAATTATAATTGTCCATTATTTAAAGAGAACATATAATCGTAAAATAATATATCTTTCCTACTAATTTATGCAATCTTTTTTGTTGCCTGACGCGATCTTTCATTAGCTGTTGCTTAATTGTGTATGAAAAAAATTGAAATCGTTTCTAAACATTGCACAAAAACTTCACAATGTATTCATTCAAAGGAGTAATTAGAGCTCTTTTGTTAAATTAGTCTCCTGTCAATAGCAATTAAAAATAAATGCCGATTTTATATAGATTACTTCTTCCACAGATTATCCTTGCCGATGAATGCACAGAAGCAGAGGGAAGGGCGTGGCACATGAAACACTTTGCGTGTGCAGAGTGTTCGCGTCAGCTGGGCGGCCAACGATACATCATGCGGGAAGCCAGGCCGTACTGCCTGCCGTGTTTCGACAACTGCTTCGCGGAATACTGTGACGCCTGCGGTGAGCCCATAGGTGTAGACCAGGGCCAAATGTCTCATGAGGGACAGCACTGGCACGCTACGGAAAGATGCTTCGCTTGCCATACTTGCCACGCTAGTTTGTTAGGTCGACCGTTCTTACCAAGAAAAGGAGCTATCTACTGTTCAATAGCATGCTCGAAAGGTGAGCCACCAACGCCATCAGACTCCTCAGGTCCCGGTCCTCGACCACCACGAGTTCCCCGTCCTCGAAGAATGCCATCCCCAAAGTCACCACCAAGATCACCCCAAAGAGAACCATCCCTTCACGTAGATGCGGATTCAGAGCCGAGCAACTCTCTAGCCCCGGAGTCTCCTCCGCCACACCCACCGCCGCCTCCACACGCTTGCCTCAGCTTAGACAGAGCGTTAGCGGATTTAAGACTAGAACAATCTATCACCGAACACCAAATACAACCCACACCCACTTCAGAAGAAATAGATGAACCTCCAGAAGCACATTGGAAGCCTCCACATCCGGTGGAGGCACAGACAGTCGTGACGCCAGGTCATTCAACATCTATGCCGGAATTAACGCTGGTAGACGGCAAAGGATCTCAGAGGAAAGCAAGGGGGAGAAGAACTGTTAGATTTTGTGGTGATGACAATGAAGCGTTCGAGCCTGACGAGCCTCCGCGGAAAGAAAAAGTGAGGGAAGAAGATGCGAACAGTTACTGCAGCACCTGTTCCTCATCGTCCTCTTCGATAGAATCGTACACGCTACCCACTCGCCGGGCGTACGGCGGCGTCAGGATATCCTACGTACCCAACGACGCCGTGGCCTGTGCAAAACGAGAAAGACAAAGGAAAAATGCTCAAAATGAAAAGAACTGCATAATTTCGTGATCTTGGCTATTCACTGTGCCTCTAACCTCCTAGTGACACCAACCTCCGAGCGAAAGACTGACTTTTTGATAGTTTTGTAGCCCTTACACGCCATAGTATTATAATAGCAATAAGAACAAAGTCTTCCTTGCAACGGGAAAAGGGTGCGAGTAAATGTAAGCAGATGTTTTAATGTCGCTAATTATGTTGTGACAGACAACGCTAATGCCTTTGTGTGCGAATGCAATAAATACGACTTTGAACGAATTTGTCTCGATTTTGCTCCGACTTGATGTAATCCGTGAATGGGCGCGCGGCAATGCTTTGAACCGCGCACACCTTTTCTTTTGATGGGTTTTTGGAAAAGGGTAATTTTTTTTGCAAATGTGATTTTGCGAGGGGTGTATTTCGACTATGGTGGTCGATGGAAACAGCTTTAATGTATTAAATATGAAAGCTTGCTAAATTCCTTTACATATCTATGCTTATTGCATATCTTTTGGTAAATTACTTTAGGACATATCCCACTTTGCCACGTAGCTGTAAGTAGTTAGATAAGTTAATATAACATAAGATAACTTATAGAGAGTTCAGTACAAAACTGCCTTGTATATTGAATGATTTACATTTTTATATATGAAAAATGTGTGTTCAAAATGTATATAGTATACTTACTCGTAGAATATAGATATAGTATTAACAATTTGCCTTGAAACATGAAGTTTTTTGTGAAATGTAAATATTACTGGACAGATTTTGATAGTGTTTTAATGATTTAGGAAACTATCTCTCTCTCAAAGGAGCTAATTTGATACTCATATACAATCTACACTGTACTTTGAATATGTAGTATAAAAATAAAGAAAAAGTCTTTAAACCAATCCATATATAAAAAGATCAATTGTATGCATGTGACGACCCAAAACTTACTGCTTACAAATAGTTTCAAAAAAATATATATATATACATATATATATATATATAAAGGGTGTCCCAAAATTAACGCAAGATTTGAATTAAATAGAAAATGCCATTTTTAGTCTTTTAATAAATATTAAAAGACTAAAAATGGCATTTTCTATTTAATTCAAATCTTGCGTTAATTTTGGGACACCTTTATATATATATATATATATATATATATATATATATATATATATATATATATATATATATGTTATATGAATCAACATATGTAATATAACTGGCCGTTGAAGCTGGTGGACGGAGGAAGCTAAAATCCAGCATATATAATCTCTGGGAATTTAGAGGGTTTTCCAGAAACGAAATGCCCAGGAGAACGAGAAATAATATGAGTTAACGTTTTACAATTGCAACGTATGATAAAATGGCAAGTGTCAGGAAATCCACAGCAACTGAATTGGGTGACCACCGGAAATTATTTAGATTATTTTTTCCTATTTTTAAATAAAATTTTAACTTCGATAATCAAAATGTAACATATTATGAAATGTAAATTAAATATGAACATATATAATAATTTATTATTACTTCTGAGATGTCAGGTGATACATAACTCCATGTGCAAAAGACTATTGGAACTACAATCCTTTCTTTCTGGATTCGAATCTGTGACTTGCAGAAAGCTGTCTTAGAACCATTTAATATGTCTCCATATATAAAAAAAATATATTATAATATTCTAATGAAACTGAATTGTTATTTTAAACAAAAAATAATTGCGTATGTAATGTAGAAGTGAGTGCAACGTTATATAACGACAGGCCATATTACGTGAACCACTACGTACACTGGTTTACTTTTTAATTTGGTCACAAATGTACGGTTAAGTATAGTATTTCTTTGTAAATCGTTAATTTTTTATTTTGTGAGCGTCATTGTAAACTATATATATGTAACGTTTCTAAGTTATTTGTAATTTTGAGAGAATAAAACGTTTTTTTTTTTATAATATTATCTTATTTTTTCCTATTTCTTTTTATTTTTATGTATAAAATAGAGCCCGGTCGTGGCGCAGTGGAACAGTGACTGACTTTAACGTGATCGGTTGTGGGTTCAATCCCCACTCGAGGGAGTGATTATATTTAAATTATTTTCACTTCTTCGCTCTGGTAAGACAAAGTGCGGCGTTGAGTTCCACCACTCAACACGCAATGTCTCAAACTTACACATGGAAATGGTTGGTTATTAATTTTCAGTTTGAAATATTTATATCTTGTAGGTGTTAGAAGTCATAATCAGGTTCAGTGAGGAATTATGCAAAATTTTTTATATTTATTTTCCCATACAAGTTGTTCGTGTCAAATACGTGTTTAGAAAATAAGTTTTATAAAGGAATATTATAAGTTACGTATTTAATTATAAATTGAGTATTGTTTATTCAGTCATTTACTCTTATACCATTTTTAATTGATCCATATAGATATTTCTTTTAGCTTCACGCTTTTATCCCGCATAGCTACAAATGAGGCCGGTCGTGGCCTAAACGCGACTGGTTGTGGATTCAATTCCCACTCGGGGGTATGATTACTTTTAAATTATTGTCATTTCCACGCTCTGGTGAGACAAAGTGCGGCGTTAAGTTCCGCAACTCAACACATAATGTGTCGGATTCGGTGGAAAGCGGAGTTTGGAAGGTTTTGACACTAGGTACTATGCTATGCGGGATAAAAGCGTGAAGCTAAAAAAAATAAATTTGGATACTTTTTTTTTGGATTTTCCGTTATTTAATTCTAAAGCAATACGAGCTTTAATAACTATCTAATAGATGGTTGTTCAATTTTAAAATTTTAACTCGATATACATTAGTTGTGGGTTCGATTATTACTGATGGGATTAATACAATACAATACACATATTAAATAAACTATAAGGAATATAAAGAACAGAGTGTTCGTTCACTAACTTCTACCCGTTCACCTCGAAAGCTCCGATGTTTGTGTGAACACGAATTAATTGCCTATACAAATGTACAGGAGAAAGTAAAAAATATGGTATTTTTAAAAATCTTCACACACTCAGCGACGATTTAACATTTTATATTAAAAAATGTAAGCCTAATAAACTGTATTAAAACCATTATAATTAAGCATTTAGCTGAAATATTTAAACTCGTTATTAATTAAAATATATCTTAGGCGAATACTGTAAAATTGAATTTAATATTGATAATATTTTTGTTTTAAAAAAAAGAACAGAACCTACGACCACCAGTATCACTTCATTATCATTAACAACAAAACCATCAGTTAGAATCTCATACAAAAATGAACATAAGTAAATAATAAGTAATTTAGCCGACTGCCCCTGGCTTCCGCGTGTCGACCAAACGCGTTGTATTGTCAACCTCAAGTAATTCCCATAGCGAGGCATTCATCACAGGACATCTATTCACTTCGCTAACATTGTAAAATGCTTAGAGTTTCACTGATTATGGGAAAATTCTTGGGTCTTACCATGGTAAGAAAATTTGTGAGGCTTTGGAAAGTTTATTGACGTTATTGTACTCTGTATTGGGATTTGATACAATACTATTGATATTTTATTTCCGGTATTATTATTGTATATAGATATTTCACTGAAAGAACTGACTCGATCTGGTTAAACAATGTGCGGCGTTAAGTTCCACCATTCAACACGCAATGCCTCGAATTCGGTGAAAAGCGAAGCACAGAGTCTTGACACTAGGTATTTTCTGTCTACTTTAAGGTTAATACGTTAGCAATCGTGGAGCTAAAAAAAGAAAGAAAGACTTACCTACTGCATGAAGCCATTGTCAACTTCATTGTACCCTTCAAGATACCCTGAGGTTTGCCCTTAGACAATGCGACTGACAAGGAAACCATCCAGATTTTATTACTTCAACACCTCTAGGATAAAAAGAATTGGAGTAGCGAAGACCGTCTCCTGAAGTATCCTGGTCTCCAATAGAACAGAAGATCTGCAAGGTCAAGATACAATCAGATAAACCCGAAGTACATGTAACTTGGACTAATAATTATTAATGAACCTGAAGGAGAAACACGGTACCATAATAATTTAAACACCCCTAGCGGTGAACCACCCTTATTAATCATCCGCTTATAATGACATAATAACGCGTGACATATCACATACGGTAAAGGGTTGGTTTTAATTGACCCTTAAGGGGTCGTCAAGGTCGCTTGGGGTAGGTTGGTATCAAAATATTATTAATCTACGAAAACATTTAAAATTTATAGGGTGAGTTTCTTTTTTCGCCTGTTAAATTGACGTTCAATAATGAATTTAAATTATAAACGCAATTGAGAACGCTGTTTGACAATCAAAAGGGGAATTCGCCTGTTCTATGTTAAAAAAAACCTTATTTTTTCCTGCACAGAGTACCTACAATCAGGACAGTCTGTTCTGCACTTTCCAATTGAAATTAAGACATTGTGTGTTGAGTGGCGGAACTCAACGCCGCGTTTTGTATTAAATAACTGTAAATGATTTTTATATTGTATAGAATGGTAATAGAAACCGCCGTTACGATGTTTATAAATAATAATTTAACGATATAATTAATTTTACTGATAACATTTCAAAGTAACAAACAAACACTTTCAAGGTGACTTATGACAGATCGTTATATATGTACATTACGTACTTTAATAAAACATCGAAATACTTTTAAACAAATGTTAAAACATAGAAAATATAATTTCAAGTAAATTTATAATTTCAACTAAATTTATAATGCTTCCAAAATAATTTTAATAATGGTTTTAATAAATACATACAAGTTATAATCTTAACAATGTAGTTTAAAAATTTTACAACGTCTTATTTTGATACATGAAAGCTTTGCTTTAAGGTGTTGGGGTTCTTTATGTAATGGAATAAAATATTTATAATAATAGCAACTTATTATCAATATTTAAATTTTAAAAAAGCTGCTCGTGGCACAGCGTGACAGTGTCTGACTGTAAACGCGATCGGTTGTGGGTTCAGTTCCTACTTGGAGGAGTGATTATATTTAAATAATTAGCATTTCCTCGCTCTGATATTACAAAGTGCAACGTTGAGTTCCACCAATGCGAATTCAGCGGTTAGCGAAGTACGGAGTGTCTTGACACTAGGTATTTTCTGTCTACCCCGCTATGCGTAAAAAAAATAACTAAATATTCTGTATTGGAATTCTAAAATGTACCCTTCAAAAATTAAATAAATCATTTATGGCACAAAGCATACGTATGTATAATAAAATTCCCACAGACACTGTCAGAAGTGCCGCTAGAGATATTTAAAATTAATATTAAAAGTATATTATTCTATCAATGAATATTATACTGGCGCTAATGTGTGGAATTAAATGCAGTCGATACTCAATCAGGAAGCTAGTTATTGTCATGAACTCATTGTAAAAATATATAGGGAAAGAGCATCTGTTGAGTTTCTCGCCACCTCTTCTCAGCAGAAATGCCTTCCGAGCCGGTTGCTTCCTGTACTGTACTGTACTGACAATACTGACACTTGTGCTGATTGACTGATCGAAAGTACTTGTAAACAGCCTACTTGAATAAAGAATATTTTGATTTTGATTGTAATAAATTATCATTGGTCTATTTAAAAATAAACTGAGCATTTGGCACTTTATATATGTATTGCAGATATTGACGTTGAACTGGTAATATAAGTACATAGGGAGGTGTAATGGGTCAACGTTTAACTATAAATGCGGTTCTGGGTTCGATATTCATTTGTTAAAATGATTATATTTAAAATTTATTTTCATTTCCCCGCTTTCATAAGCAGAGCGCGGCGTTGAGTTGCACCACTCAACGCACAATGTCTCGATTTTGAGTAAATCAATCAACTCAGTGTTATGACACTAGGTTGCCTCTAGTTTCCATGTAATGCGGGACAAAGCGTGATGTATACATATGTGTATATTATAATTAATATATTATTAAATAACTTTAATACGGAACCAGTAATACGTAAGACTGAGTCGCACTTACCTTATTTGTTCTAACGTGTCAAGCATGTCAGTAACATAAGGCAGTTCAATTATTAAAATAATTTTTAAATCAACACCAGAGCCTTTTTAACAACAGTTTAATAAAAACCATACTCGTGCTCAGTACATACTAAACATAAAATTTTTTTTAGCTTCACGCTTTTATCCCGCATAGCAGGGTAGACAGAGAGTACCTAGTGTCAAAACACGCCGTACTTCCCTTTCTACCGAATTCGAGACATTGCGAGTTGAGAGGTGGAACACAACGCCGCGCTTCGTCTTTTACCAGAGCGAAGAACTGAAAATAATTACTTCCTAAATATAATTACTTCCCCGAGTGGGGATCGAACCCACAACCGATCACGTTTACAGTCAGACGCTGTCTCACTGCGTCACGACCGGTCTAGACTTACAGACATATGCTCTCGACTTTAAAGTATATATTACTATATACAAGAATACTATACTGATTTTTTTCTGCTCACTCGGGACTGAATTACCCGGAGCTAAAAGCCAGAGGTAGACCCAGAGCTTGAATATTTACGTTTAGGTGAACTGCTGGAGTTATCGAAGACCTCAAACCTCTAAAACTTGAGGAGGCTAAGGTCCAGGAGGACAAAGGCCTGCCACTGATGGTTAAGTTGAGTGTGTTACGTTTCTTTGTGAAGGGATCACAGTCAGATGTTATCCTATTGTCACTAGGAGTGGTTCTGGGTTCTATTTTAATTAAAAAGAATGATTATATGTAATTATTTTTATTATTCTTCTCTGGAAAGACAAAATGCGGCGTTTAAATCTGCCACTTAACACGCAATGTCTCGATTTGGCTAAATTATCTCTGACTACCTAGTATATACGGAAAGCTAAAAGGAACTTTCAAATAAAGTAAGGGCTATATTTAATCGTAATATAAACACATGTTACTATTTCAATCACCATAGTCTATAGTGTAACAAATTTGACAGTGTTAATAAGTTCGTCACTTCAGTCATTACTGGCGGGCGGAGGGCCCCTCGCGCGTCGCGTCAGGCGTGGCCGGCGCTAGCCACAGGTGGCGTCACGCTGCGCGCGCGCACCTGATCGATTGTAACCATTTAGACTATAAATCATTTCTATATTTTAGATATAAATATAAAAAGCGAAGCAGATTGAATAGTGTAAGATTACGCAATACAAGAGTAGTGACAAAAAATAGATTTGCTGATTTGGTGGTGGCGCAGTGGGACAGAGTCTGACTGTAAACGCGAGCGGTTGTGGGTTCGTTCCCATTCGCTGGAATGATTATATTTGAATTATCTTCATTTCCTAACTCTGGTAAGACAAAGCGCGGCGTTGAGTTCCGCCAAGTGAATGCAGAATGCAGAATTTCTTGACACTAAGTACTTCTTATCTATCCTCCAATGCGAAATAAAAGCGTGAAGCTAAAAAAAATATTCACGTTTAACAGTTTTAGCAAAAATACCTCAATAAGTTGGATGCCATCATGATGCAGGGTCTGATTTTTTTGAACAATAGATTTTTTTTGAGTATATATGTGGAATAAAGTGTGAACCTGCTTTTTTATAGTTACTAACAGGCCTTTTCACTTGGTCCGTTACTTATTTAATTAACTATATATCTAAGGCATTAGATATTTAATTATTTAAATAAGTAACGTACTAAGTAGGTTACGGAAATACAGACAGTAATTTTGTAGTACTGCTTTAGATATACAGTCTATAGTTCTATATAATCTGGTCTTCTCTATATAACCATTAACCTTAACTACGTCCACGTATTTGCATAAAAATGGGTACAAAGATTAGCCTTCCTGTATTGATATATAAGGAAATACAAAAGAAGACGTAATAAAATCACTCCCCTCTATCCTCCTGCTAACCGTGTTTGGATCCAATTCCCCTGTTCCAAGACTCTGGAGGTTGGTTAATGATTACAATGACATAGTGGGTTTTAATATGGATTCGACTAATGTTAACATACTCTAACTCTAACTATATATGTATACTCGTATTTATTATCTGAAGATGTATTTTTTCCTCTTTCACTAGAGCTCGCCTTAGCCTATTTTTGTTTTTTATATCTGCCTGTAAGTGTTTGTTACATGTAGATTGAGTTGTGTTTAATGTATTTTTTTCCAATTACTTCCTTTTCTCGGCTCTAACAAAACAAAGTACGGAGTTGAGTTCCACCATTTAACCCATAGCGTCTCTATTTCGTCTCAACACCAGGTTGTCTCTATCTACCCTGCAATGCGGGAACAAGCGTGAAGCAGCTCGGCTAACACACTCATTTCAACGTGCTCAACTGTTCATTACATCGTCTTAGTATTTATTGCAACTAATAATTACGTACATATAATAATTTTATAGGAAAACATAACAGTCTGGTCGCAACTGTTCCTGTAATTATTGTCAGACGTTATATATTAATATATACACATTTATCGTTGATTGCCATCTTTTATGCTGGCATTAAGTATGGGGCCATTCCACGTAAAACGGGCAGTGTGAGGTATCCGATTTTTTTTTAGCATCACCATTTTATCCCACACAGCAGGGATAGACAAAAAATACCTAATGTCAAGACACTCTGTACTTCGCTTTCCACGGAATTCGAGACATCGCGTGTTGAGTGGTCCAGCTCAACGCCGCGCTTTGTCTTATCAGAGCGAGAAAGTTAAAATGATTTAAATATAATCACTCTCCCGAGTGGGGATTGAACCCACAACCGATCGTGTTTACAGTCGGACGCTGTCCCACTGCGCCTCGACCGGTCTCTATTGATATTACAGACATTATGTTCACTTAATTATATTTAATTTTCAATAATTTCTTACAAATATTGTTGCACTTGGAATATTTTAAATGCTTCATATATCTATGTGAAACGCTAAAATTATTTTAATTAAAGCGTCAGATATAAAAATTGAGAAATGTGAAGTAAATTTGTAGTTACGAGATTTATGAAGCTTGAAGTCGTAAGAATGTGGGATTGGAATCATTGTGCAAAAATCTTGCCTTGTTACACATTGCCCAAGGGAATTGTTTTCAGAGAATGAATGTTTAATATATAGCATACATAGCAACGTTATTAAGACACTCGGTTTTCTATGTTCCATGAAATAGAGACATTGCGCGTTTAGTGGCGGAACTCAACGCCGCGTTTTGTCTTAGAGTGAACAGTGAAAATAATTATGTAATATTTTCTTCTCCGTTCTCCGTAATACTTTCCCCAAAATACATATACTGTCTAGTAATCAATTAAGACAGCAATGAAAATATTACAGTAAATAATATACGAATATTCTCATATTCATTTTTCTGATTTATAAATTCATTCAGTTTAAAATTTTGAAGTAAAAATGTGAATAGTGAAAACGGAATAGATGGAATTTGATTATTTTTTTTAGCTTCACGCTTTTATTCAGCGTATCGGGGTAGACAGAAAGTACTTAGTGTCAAGACACTCCTTACTTCACTTTCCGCGAATTCGAGATATTACGTATTGAGTTTTAGAACATAACGCCGAACTTGACTGAACAAAGCTAAGAAGAGAAAATAATTTAAATATAATCACACCCCAACCCCTCCCCTGACACTGTCACATCGAAAATTGAATTCGAAAATTCTGAATTTCAAAGACCTAAAATGAATTTCACGTACAAAACATATATATTATATAATATATAAGTATCAGTACTAATTAACTGCTAACTATAAACGAATGGTATCACACTATCGACCGTTTGTCGAACACACAAACAGCACAGTGCACAGTACCGGGGTGACCGCAAGTGTCACGTTACTAAGGGTTGCGCGTCGATTCCTGTCCGCTTGCTGCTCTCTAATGACGCTTAATTAGTTGAAATTACTATATTATAATTAAAAATTATATTTTTTTTACTATGTTTTTTACAACTTCAACCTCTATCCTACATTGTAGAGTGGTCAGAAACAATGTAACGTCAAGACACTCTGTTTTTCGTCCTAAATTAAGATATAGAATGTTGAGTGGCGGAACACAACGCCGCACTTTGTGTTGCCAGAGCGGAGAAATCGGTTTAGATACTTTCAGTGTTGCTAATTTAACTTTATTTTTTTCCCATACTTTAAAAGTATTTACAAGAAAATAAGTTTAAATACATCTTCACTATATTTCAACATATTACATATAAAGTATTGGAATTATCTATTTTTTTAAGACACGTTATTCGAACTCGTACCTCTTTCATAGCTTCACGCTATATCCTTTGTGGGGGTTTTCGCCTCGTCAACAGTTATTAACCTTCATTAAACAGGTCCTTCGGGGGGTCCTCATGCTGTTTACGTGACCTTCCTCCAGTATCATCGCTACTGAGTTCTCAAAGGTACACCGACCCTTGACCTCTCGTACCACTCACCTTTGCTTCACAAATCTTTCTTAGGATTCTTTCATCGCTCATCCTCTCGACGTGCCCAAACCACCTGATCACATTCCTCTTCATTCACACTATAACATTCTCTTACATTTTAAAACGCTACGCATGGCTTAGCGGTCTGAGCGCTTAGACGGTTTGCAAGAGTTGCGGGTTCGAATCCCGCTGTTTAAATATTATAGGTTTATTTTAAATAAAATCAAATAATGGGTATTAAGGAAACAGTGTAGTCCATTAGAAACACATTAGGACTCGACACCAAAACTCATTATTATACAATTAATAATTACTTAAATACTAATAACCATAAAGCGATATTATAATAGATTTAATATTTACAAGAGGCTGGTCGTGGCGCAGTGGGACAACGTCTGACTGTAAACGCGATCGGTTGTGGATTCGATGTCCACTCGGGGGAGTTCATTTACATTTAAATTTACTTTCATTTCCTCGCTCTGGTAAGACAAAACACGGCGTTGAGTTCCGCCTCACAACACGCAATATATCGAATTCGGTGGAAAGCGGTATACGGAATGTCTTGACACTAGGTTACTTCCTGTCCACGCTTCTATACGGGATAAAAGCGGAAAGTTAAAAAAAAAGATACTTTATCAAGTACATATATAACCTTGGATGTTTCAGTTTAGCATGTGAAAACCATTTAAAAAAAATAAACAGTTCAAATGACATAATTAGCCCCATAATGTATGTGACAATTGTCAAGGAGATACTAATTATTGTATTTTTGTTTTGGATTTTTTTAAATTAGAAGTGAAATTTTGTAATATAATTTTTTTTAGCTTCACGCTTTTATCCCGCATAGCGAGTAGACAGAAATTACCTAGTGTCAAGACACTCCCCCGAGTGGGGATCGAACCCACAACCGATCGCGTTTATAATCTTATAGGATTATGTGTTTTGCTTACTCAATGTGTTTATTTTACGTACTATTATGGTCACTGTGACGTGGATAATGTCTGGCTGTTTATAATGGTAACACATTCGATTAAAGCTCGCTCATTTTTTCAAGACACTCCGTTGACTGCTTTTCATCTGAAATCAAGAATTGCGTGTTGAGTGGCAAATTTAACGCCGTACTTTGTATCACCAGAATGGAGAAATGTCAATAACTTTAAAGTATTCCCCCTAGTGGGAATCGAACCTACAACTATTCATGTTGACAATCAGACACTGTACCGCAGCGGCACGATGTCTTTTTATCTATACACTATAATTCGTTCATAATTTCAAATTTTAACTATAAGTTCTAGAATAGGAGAAGCAAATAGGCAAAAGAATGGAGTGTCTGGACTCTACACTCTCTCCTCTATTATGCGTAACATAACGCAAAGTTATATAAAAACACCTAAGAAAATAATGCTGAATGCAGTTTTAGGAATCACGGAAACCTTGTGGTTTGAAACGGTACAGCTTTACGTACATTTGAATTTTAGGATGTGTATCAATATGTTATTCTAATTAATATTGAATAAACGTAATTAAATTATTCATAAAATTGTGGTCAGCTTGCGTACATTGTGAATAAATAAGAATTAAATAATCAGAAGTTAGCGACGTCATCGTCGGGCGGTGAGATAGCGTCTAGCTGTACACCCGTTCGGTTATGGATTCGATTCCCATCAGGTTTCTTAAACTTTCTTCAATTATGATGAGACAAAACGCGGCGTTGAGCTCCACCAACAATTGCGTGCCTTGATTTCGTCTGACTGACATTCCTGTGCAAGATAAAGCGTTAAAGTCTGAATGTTTTAATTTTTGACATCTAGTTTGTGACACGCCTCTTATCCATCAAGCGTCAAGCAGCGCGAATATACTACATTAATCAATATAGAAAAGGGTTGTATAGTAAAAAATAAATCATCTCTACTTTTTTCTTATATTATTTTTTCATTTATATGCGTAAAGATAAAAAATATATTTGTATATAAAACCAAACATGCAACTCGAAGGCAGCCGTCTGTTGCAAGGACATTTGAGAGTGAGTCAACTGGATGCAGTTCGTGCAGACGCGTGCACTACTGGACTCAAATAAATACATTAATAACAATAAAATATATTTTTTAGCTTTATACCGCATAACAGGGTAGACAGGAAGTAACAAGTGTTAAGACACTACGTACTACACCTTTCGCCGAACTTCAAACATTGTGTGTTGAATGGCAGAACTCAACGCCGCGCTTTGTCTTACCAGAGCGGTGAAATAAAAATAATTTTGAATACAATCAATCCCCTGAGTGAATATCGAACCCACAAACAATCGCTTTTACAGTAAGATGCTGTCCCACTGCGCCAGGACTCGCCTAAAATTTTATTTTTAATTTAAAATATTTACCTTGAGAATAGTAAATATTTAAAGTCGGCATTTAATTCCGCCACTTGACACGCAATGCCTGGACATCAAGCGGATAGAGCAGGAGTAGTTGTATTTATATAATTTTCACATAATCCGCTCTGGTAAGACAAAGCGCGGCGTTGAGTTCCGCCATTCAACACGCAACAGCTGCTGCTGTACTTGATAAAAGCGTGAACCTAAAAAAATATTAATATAATCGCTAACAAGTTGTAATTTCGACCGGAATAGTGTCCGGAAATCGAATTCATACCCGACGTATAGGACGCAAGGACGACCACACGGCCTTTGTGAGTCATCACGTGGTTATCACGTAACATGTATTGTTCATTAAACAGTTATCACAGGAATGTTGATCATTTGACACTAATGTATACCTATGGTAGCGAATACTTTATATAGTTATAAACCAAATATATAAAGAGACTGACTGTAAGCGAGATTGGTTGTGGGTTCGATGCCCACTCGTGGAAATGATTATATTTAAAATTATTTTCTTATTTTTTTCCACTCTGGTAAGACAAAACGCGGTGTTAATTTTGCCAAACTACACGCAATATATTGGTTTCAATTGGACAGCATTCAACGAAGTGTCTTAGATAAAGCTAGGAAACTAAATTTGTATAAGGTTATAAAAAACATTTAAAAAGCGGTATATTATAACTACAATAAACACACGGATATAGATTAAAAGACAACTTGGCTTATTAATAGAACGAACCAATCGTTCGATCAGAAACGTTCGTAAAAATAACTTAATATTGTCTTTGTTTTTTCCAATTTTTAAACATTTTAAATGAAATTATGTTAAACGGATTAATCACGTATATTTTGGTATTCGAAAATATATGTACGTTATACACCTCTGTGGTATACAATCTACCTGTGACCACGGGCTTCTGTAAAGTGCTTGAAACTGCAGGTTTCCAAAAATGTATTTTCGAATACCAAAATATACGCGATTAATCCGTTTAAAATAGTTTCATTTAAACAGTAGCTCAATTCATGAAAAATTAACAGCGACCTTACGTTTTAAACATCTAAATTCTAGTTATCTCGTATTGTAGAACAAGCAGTCAAAGACTATCTAGTGTCAAAACACTCCGTTAAATAAACATTAAAGCTATGTTCAGAATAGATAATCGGTCCGACAAATAAACATGATATATGGAGTTTTTAAATATAGTATTCATTTTAAGAGCAAATCTAAGGTTTAAAGAGGTGGAACATTTACATAGAAAATAAAATAAATACAGATAACATATAGGATGGTCTTTTTATTCCGTAGGGCAGGCAGGAAAAACTTAGTGTCAAGACACTCCGTTCTTCGCTTTCCACCGAATTCGAGATATTGCTTGTTGAGTGGTGGAACACAACGCCACCCTTTGTCTTACCAGAGCGAGGAAATGAAAATAGTTTTAAATATAATTACTCCCCCGAGTGGGGATTGAAACCCCAACCGATCGCGTTTATATTCAAAAGATGTCACACTGCGCCACGACCGAACTCCGTTTTATAATTCCTTGAATTTGAACGTTAACCTTTCTGTACAGAATAAAAATAATATTTGAAGTAAAAAAAAATTTAGCTTCACGCTTTCATCCCGCATAGATCCCTGCTATATTCCCATACAGGAAGTACCTAGTGTCAAGACACTCTGTACTCCACCTAGAAGAGCGAAGCCAAAAAATATCCTAATTATCAATTAGACATCAACACCCGTAGCCTTCCCGTACCTTCCTTGAAATATGTAACTACCCTCTCATAATTACAAAAAAAATATGGAAAATATAGTTTTTTTTTTCAATATTTTAATTGAAAAAAAAGCACAATATTTGAAATATTTCCATTACAACCGTGTATAAACAACACAACATACAAAATCGAACGCAGTCCATCGTGTGGACCAGTTTGAGTGGAACCTGTTTCACGTGCACCAATGATGTGTTAGGTACGATTGTTAGGAAGACAACCGCTAACACGTTGCGGAAGGTAATGAGCGTGCCATGACTGACTTAATAATTACGTCATAGAAAAAAAGTATATATTTGTGGTATAGATGTTATCTGTTATCCTAAGTAAATTTTTTTTTTAGCTTCACGCTTTTATCCCGTTTAGCAGGGTGAGCAGAAAGTACCTAGTTTTAAGACACTCCGTACTTCGCTTTCCACTGAATTCGAGACATTGCGTGTTGAGTGGTGGAACTCAATGCCGCACTTTGTCTTACCAGAGCGAAGAAGTAGAAATAATTTTAATATAATCACTCCCCCGAGTGGGGATCGAACCCACAACCGGTCGCGTTTATATTCAAACGCTGTCACACTGCGCCACGACCGGCCTCATAATTACATAATTACATTATAGACAAAAAAGTATATATTTGTATATAGATCATAGAAAAAAAAGTATATATTTGTATATAGATCATAGAAAAAAAAGTATATATTTGTATGCAGATTTACTTAGAATAACAGATAACATGTATACCACAGTATACATGTTATCTATTATTCTAAGTAAATCTGCTTCTCTATATGTTATTTGCAATAATGAGTTTTGCTATTATTTCTATTCTGTACAGAAAGCTTAACGTTCAAATTCAAGAAATTATAAAACGTAAGCCGGTAGTGGCACAGTGGGTCAGCGTTTGATTGTAAACGCGACCGGTTGTGGGTTCGATCCCCATTCGGGGGAGTGATTATATTTGAATTATTTTCACTTTCTCGCTCTGGTAAATACAATGCGGCATTGAGTTTCACCACTCAACACACAATGTCTCAAATTCAGTGAAAAGCGAAGCACGGAGTGTCTTGACACTAGGTACTTTCTATCGACCCCGCTATGCGGAATAAAAGCGTGAAGCTAAAAAAACAAAACAAAACGTAGTGTTTCCACACTAGATTCTGAATGAACACATGGTTCACTCCACACTCCGTTTTGCATTTCCCGCAAAAAGTCGATTCGACAAGTTTACTATATTATAAGAATATATTTTAATATTGTTGAAAGTCTTATTTACACATTTGTTATGAGGATACAATTTATAAATAATAATAATAAACTAAATAAACAAGATTCGAACCCGCGATCCTGAGAAACCGTCCAATGATTTACCAAATATTCAATACAAATAATGAATTGATATATTAATTAAAGAACAGAAACCAGATTAAATTTTCAATATAGCAAAGTAGAAAAGAACAAACAGAACAAGTTTAGTATAGTAATGTATATTGAAAGTAGATGTTTCGAACACGTAATTACCTCTACATGTAATTATTCTAACTACAGCAATTGATCTGTAACGGTGTCGTGGCATACGCCCTTGACCTATCTGAAAGTCAGTCCTCGCATCTGCCGAGTATGGCTAGTTAAATATACTTTAGCAAATTCTTTTACACGCTCTAACTTAGCAGTGTCAAAATCATGATATCTATTGCCAGGAAATCAAAAATGACTGTACGTAATGAACTTTATCTATACAAATATCGAAATTTTACATTTAAAATAAAAAAAAACACATATTTTACTTGTCACTTTCTCCAGTTAGTCAAATGTAATGTCACTTTGTGTATATTAAAATTATTTAAATATGTATTTACTATTTTTAAAGTGTTATTCCACACTTAAGATTAGATAACATCTTTTGAAAAAACGTATAACATAAATAAGTTGTAACAAAACGTATAAGAATTTCGACGCAGCTGGTAGTAGAACGCATGGCTTAGCGGTCAGAGCGCTTGGAAGGTATCCAAGAGGCGCGGGTTCGAATACCGCTGCGTTCAAATTTTTATACGTTTTTTCAAAAGATGTTATTTAAATATGATTAATCTATGATTAGAGATCCATGTAAAACAGTGATAGCAGAATAAAGTAGATTATATTGTTATAATAATATTAATTTTATATTAAATTATTTTATGAGTTCCACCACTTAGCCCCCAATGTCTAGAATCAGGCAGAAAGCGGAGTACGGAGTGTTTTGACATTAAGTACTTCCGGTCAACCCTGCAATGAGAAATAAAGCGTGACGCTTAAAAAATATTATTTTATATATTTCTCACATCATCTCTATCTATATAAAGCCATTTCTTCATACAACTTGTGAATGTATTTCTTCCAGTACATAAAAAATCCCTTGACTCATGCAGTGTGTGGAAAACATTAGTCCGGTGACTTTATAGTCCAAAGAATTTGTACGGGCAGAGTAGTTCCTAGCAATAATCATTTAATCATCAATGATATGAGATCTATATTTAGACTGTATACGAAAATATCTTTTCAAAAGCCATACTGGTTCAAACTCTACGTGGGGCAATAAATGTAGAGTACATAATTAATTGTTTGGATTTTTTGTTTAGATAAATTACAGCGTTAAGCTCTGCAATGTGTATAATAAAACTGAAGATAAGACCGTTTCTGTATAACAAAACGTATTTTAATGTGTTTTTTTTATTTGTGTCAAGACACTCCGTTCTCCGCTTTACATTTGAAATTAAAACATTGCATTTAGAATGACGGAATTTAAGACCTCGATTCGTTGTTTCTGTCTAATAAACAAAAAAAATGTTTTTTTTTTATTTTATAAAATTCATTTACCAAATTAATAAAAAATATATTAGTTATAACTATAACGACATCCATTTCCTCACGTGTATATATATAAGTAGGTATGTATGTACGTATGTAACGTACATGTTTACTGCGCACGCGCAATTCAGTACCGGTACTGCGATGAGTCGCAGGATGTCTACAAGTGACTGATAGTCCAATCATGTAATAAAACGATTACTCAAGTGGCGCCTGCGCACAATGAAATAATACACTTTGAATATCTATCATAATTTTTTTTTAGCTTGACGCTTCCATCCCGCATAGCAGGGTAGACAGAAAGTACCTAGTGTCAAGACACTCCGTACTTGGCTTTCCACCGGATTTGCGACACTGCGTGTTGAGTGGTGGAACTCAATGCCGCTTTGTAAGCGTAGCAAGAAAGTGAATATAATTTAAATATAATCACTCCCCCGAGTAAGAATCGAACCCACAACCGATCGATCATGTTTTTTCTCACTGCGCCACGACCATTCATCCATCATAATACATACTATGTTGATTTTGTTTTGGCATTTATGTATTAAAGCAAGTACGAAATGAACGGAGTGTCTTGACACTAGGCTCTCTCCGACTACCCCGCTTGGACCCTACGACTTGGAATCGAATTTACGATCATTGCGTATGAAGTTAGACTTAACTATACCACGAAAATGTTTAAAATTGTATATTATACAATGTAAATCATATTGTTTTTCGTTTGTCTCTTAAGGTTGTTTGCTTAATTGTAAGTCGAATGTCAAAGGTTCGATTATGAATGGGAATATTTATTTTGCTTATTTTAAGCTTAACACTTTTATCCCGCATAGCAGGACATACAGGAAGTGCCATTATTCTATTTATAATTATATATATATATATATATATATATATATATATATATATATATATATATATATAGATAGATAGATATTTCGTCATCATTTAAGCTGCAAAGGTTTTCCCCCGAGGAATGTAAACGTGTTAAATAACACGTATTTTCGGAAATATGCACAACTTCGTCATTAGTCACCGTTTCTAATTTATTTATTTTTTTTAATATTATTAAAATCTAGATTATTTACCTGATATTCAAGAGAAACTTTGATACCGCAAATATATAGCTTATAAAATATATATACGTACATGTCTCACATTTGTCAGCACTGTCAGTTGGTTATTTTTTTCCTGAGTAAATGTAAGATAATTTAACTTATCTGATTTAATACGAACATTGATATACGAATTAATATATTCGTATATATATATATATATATATATATATATATATATATATATATATATATATATATATATATATATTTTTAATAACATTGATACTTATCTGTTTCTAATATATAAATATCCGTTTTTTAATAAACAGTGTTTTTTATCCATCTTTCTGTCTGGAACGGCTTCAATAAAAAATAACTAAAATAATAATCAATAACTAAGGAGTTTTTGAGTTTTTGAGTTAAAGTGTCAGAGATAATTTCCACCATTCAACACACAATGTTTCGAATTAGACGGAAACCAAAGTACAGAGTGTCTTGACACTAAGTACTTTCTGTCTACCCTGCTGTGCGTAAAAGCGTAACCCTGGCAAAAAATTATACCTAACTGTTGTGTATACATGGGTGAATAACAAAAGTAGGAGGATATTTGTTACCTTATACCTTATACCTATACCTTTAAGACAACTCAGAAACATTTATTTACCTTACCTTATAACACTTTGCGGGAAAACTGGTGACGTAGATTAGTGACGGTAGAGTTGTTTCACTCGTACGTTAATCTAGTATCACTCATACACTCGGTGTGATAAGCTAAATAATTTCAAATTGTTTTCTAGGGCTATTTATAAATAGTATATTTCCGATTTTTCCTCTTCCCGTGGGAGTATCGAGAAATTCCCTCCCAATACTTCCTTTCTATTCTATTCAAGGTACATATTGGATAAATTTCGCCTTTCTATATATAATAGTTTAGCATGTGCATTGTCTGTCAGTCACTCAGTAAAACAATGTTTTTTTTTTTAATTTTTGTAAATAGTTGTTCTGTTATTATTAATTCTAAACCTATAAATGTGTGGAAAAAAAAAGTAAAATCGTACACATTTATCTTCTATAAGTAATCGCCATTAATATTTACAATCACACTCAGAGACACTAATTAACTGACTGACATTAAATCAATATAACAATATAAATTAAATAATTCTTAATTACGATTAACATTATATATTTATTTGTATTTGCAGTCCAAACTTTTGACCTTGAAAACTAAGCAGATAGAAAAGTATAAATTTTATATAGAGAAGAAACGGTAGTTAGTTATTTTTTTTAAATTATTAAATTACATGCACACACACTACCACAAGATTGACGTACACTTTTATATTAAGTGACATATGCGTTGCTAAGGCAACGTGGCCAGAAATAATTAGACGTACGAAATTGAAGTGAATTAGCTAAACACTTTCGAAGGAACTTCTTCAACTATAGTTGTAAATTTAATACAAGTATTAAAACAATATGTATGAGAGGCCGGTCGTGGCGCAGTGTAACAGCGTCCGACTGTAAACGCGATCGGTTGTGGGTTCGATTGCCACTTGGAAGAGATTATATTTAAATTATCTTCACTTCCTCGCTCTGGTAAGACAAAGTGCGGCGTTGTGTTCCGCCTCTCAACACGTAATGTCTCAAATTCAGTGGAAAGCGAAGTACGGAGTGTCTCGACACTAGGCACTTTCTGTTAACCCTCCTAGGCGGGATAAAAGCGTAAAGCTAAAAAAAACAATATGTACATAAAAGTACACATACATGCGCTTGCGCAAGTCATACATCAGCCACGCTTTGCTGCGCCACTAAACGTAACAAACCACTTTAGATTGGTAAATTGATCGCATTGTATAATATTACTATATATAATTTAATTCAGTTATAAGTAGATTCAAATCGTGGCGCAGTGGGACAGCGTCTGACTGTAAACGCAATCAGTTGTGGATTCAATTCCCACTCGGGGAAATAGTTACACTTTGTTTTCATTACCCGCTTTAACTCTGACACTCGGCACGCAATCTCTTGGGTGAAAATTAAGAACAGAGTGTCTTGACACTAGGTTCTTTCTGTCAACACTGTTGTGGCACAGTTGAGCGTATGACTGGACAAGTTATGGGTTCAAATACAAGTCCAGTTCAGTTCAGTGTGTATTTATAATATGATTGTGTTTTAATTAAAGAGATATATGTTTTGCTTCTATTTGCGGGAGCTCGAAGCAAATTCTCCTATACTATTTATTGTACACTGTTATTGTTCTTTTTTAATTATTAATTAGGGATCATCGTGGCGCAGTGTGACAACATCTGTTTGTAAATGCGATCGGTTGTGGGTTCGTTTCCCTTTCTTTCTTTCGATCTTTAGTAAAAGAAAGCGCGGGGTGGCATTCGTCATTCAACACGCAATGCCTCCATTTTGGGCAGAGAGCAAACAACGGAGTGCCTTGACACTTTAATAAGTAAAGAATAAAATAAGAAATTTCTAAGGTAAATTATTTATTTAAAAAAAAATAAAACGGCCTATTCACTCTAGTTCTATTTCACTCAGCACTTTCACTCTCCACTTGCAACCAAATAATACGAATATAAAAACAGTAAATACACGTAAAATCATGCGACATATGGCAATAAATTAAACGCGTTAGAAAGCTATAAAACGCTTTGGTAAAATTGCTTTTGAGTATCGCGTCCGCTACGATCATACATTCGGTACAGTACACGTGAATAAATGAGATTGTGTGTTACATTTTGTTAATAATCTATTTATCATTTATAACTGAGTTGGTGGTTCCGGGTTCGATTTTTGGCTAGAATAAACTATTTAAAAAAAAACTAAAATATATAGGCTGGTCGGGGCGCAATGTGACAGCGTCTGACTGTTAACGCGATCAGTTGCGAGTTCGATCCCCGCTCGGGGGAGTGTTATATTTTTATATATACAAAGTGCCGCACTTTGAGTTTGAGTTCCTCCACTCAACACGCTATGTCTTGAATTCGATGGAAAGCGAAGTACGGAGTGTCTTCACATTAGGTACTTACTGTCTTTCTATTTCCGACCAAAATTTTAAGATTGCGTGTAGAGTGGCCAACTCAACGCTATTCATTTCCCGCTCGGGAGAATCATCTTTATTTCACCACTCTGGTGAAATAAACCGCGGCGTTAAGTTCCATCTCTAAATACGTAATTCATTTAGAAAGTGGATAATGGAATGTCTTTCAGACAGGTAGACAGATAAAGGTGTTCTCTGAAAAAGTATAACAACGCCAGATCCGTTTTAAACCATATGTTTTGGATTAACCAACGCATTATTTACCTCTCATTATATTATTTATTTGTAAAGTAACTAATTTCCGACACCGGGTTTTACCTGAGATAAAGAGAATTCCAACTTCAGTACAATTACAAGCTAAATAATATACTTTTACAATAGTAATATTCTAAACACGTGTTTTAACTTAAAAAGACTTTTTTAGCTTCACGCTTTTATCCCGCATAGCAGGATAGACAGAAAGTATCTGGTGGCAAGACACTCCGTACTTCACTTTCCACCGAATTTGAGACATTGCGTGTTGAGTGGTGGAACCCAACGCCGCACTTCGTCTTACCAGAGCGAGAAAATAAAAAGAATTTAAATATAATCATTCCCTCAAGTGGCGATCGAACCCACAAACGACAAGGTAGATAATTTTATATAAACAACGTCCTGATAGTGCAGTATTACGATCTGACTGTGAATGATATAGTCACAGGTTCGAATTCTGCCAAGCATTTAAAAATTACAAAAATCCCATAAACCAACCGTTTCAAATGAGCGCAAAGTGAACGGCGGATAGACTGTTACATTTATTGATAAGCCTTGCCCTCTTAGACACAATGTCCTCTGATAGTGATATGAGCGTTTATAATATATTATATATTAAATTCATGATTAAAATTTTTTTTTCAAGGATAATATTTAATCAAATTAAACAAATAATAAGGCCTAATCCGACTTGTATTGAGGAAGTAAATATTCAATATATATAGATCTTTTGCGTTACTGGCTGAGTAATGGAGGCGTAGACATGTGGAATTTGTCTTGTATCTCCTTAAAGAGTTTAGAATGTGGAGGGAACACTAAGAGGGCTAAATTAAATTAAAATTTCCATTACTAATAGACGTAACGATTGCAGGCCTTAATAGTACTTTTATGTTTTTTTTTGCTTTGCGCTTCTTATCCCGCATAATTGGGTAGACGGAAAGACACTCCGTACTTCGCTTTCCATCGTGTACAACACATTACGTGTTAAGTGGTGGAACTTAACGCCGCACTTTTACAGTCAGATGCGGACCCACTGCGCCACGACCGGCCTTAAGTTACTGAGTTATTAGTACTTTAATATTATCTCGATCGTATTTATATATGTTATAAAAGACAGAAAGATAAATACTGCGCTTCACCTTTTTTTAAAAGTATGGAGCCCTAAAAATTAACTTATATAAAGTAATTAAAACCTTTTTAAAATATAATCTTTAAAATCTAAACGCCTGTTAGTGAATCCACCATTTGGTGTATTGTTCTGCGCCATTTTGTACTTTTGTCTTTATCTAGTTTTAAAACTAAAAAAAAAAAATACGATAAGAAGCGTTTTTGTTGTATTAATTAGTTACTGATACCGTATTTGAGCGTTGTATGTTATGTTTGGTTTATTTTTTTTTAAATTCTCTACTTTTTCGCATAGGCAGAGAGAACGTAGTATCAAGAGAGTTTGTCCTCTATTTTCGGGGGAATGGTTAAATATATATGTATATATATAGACTTCGAACAAAACACGATTATGAAGCCCAGCAGTGTCTCTAATACCAGTGGAGAGCGGAGTGTCTTAACACCAAGACCTCTCTCAATACTTTGCTATGCGACATTAAACGTGTAGCTAATATATTTTTGTGTTTTTCATATCAAAAACCCAGTATCCACAGTAGAAACAAAGCGCGCCGCCGCATCTAAGACGTGATCGCAACAATAAACAAGAACTATTTAAGAATGCTCGTTCACACGCCAAAAATATATATGGAACAATGGGTATTGGCATCCATCCAGAGACAGGTGTCATTGTGTTGTATAGATGGAGTGTAAATTTTCACATCACTAGTCAAAGACTATAAACAATCGTACAGCGGTGTGTATGAACGTAAATTCTTGGAAGTTGGAAATTTTTATCAATGAATGTCAGTTACCTGGCCGCGGTGGGTGCTGGCGCGCCGTGAGCGGTTGTATGGGGACGAGGCGAATGGGATGTCCTTTTGAAAACGCTTCTACTTTTTATCTGGCTTTGTATGTATGAGTAATATAAGTTTTTTTTTCTAGTGTCAAGCAAGTTTCCACCGAATTCGAGACAGAGTTGAGTGGTGGAGCTTAACGCCGCACTTTTTCTTACTAGAGCGATGAAGTGAGAATGATTCAAATACAATCACTCCCCCGAGTGGAAATCGAACCCACAACCGGTCATGTTTACAGTTAAACGCTATCCCACTGTGCTACGAGCGGCCTCAAGAAAATCTTATTGTATATAAAATTTATATAGTTTAAATAGTTGTAATTAAATTCAATGATAATGCAAGATTTTAATAGATTCTAGTCCTTGTCCTTGTTGGGACGACCTGGTGAAAAAAAATACTTTAAATCATCCCTCTTTACTTTATCATATCTAATTATTTTATTATAAGAGTAACTAATATGTATTGAGGCCGGTAGTGACAATGTGTGACAGCGTGCGACTGAAAACGCGATCGAATGTGGGTTCGATACCCACTCGGGGTTATACAGTGATTATATTACATTTATTGTCGCGCTCTGGTATGACAAAGTGCAGCGTTGAGTTCCACCACTCAACACGCAATGTCTCACAATCGATGAAAAGCGATAGACGAATTTTCTTGACATTAATACTTTCTGTCTACCCTGCTATGCGGGATAAAAGCATGAAACTTATATATATATATATATATATATATATATATATATATATATATATATATATATATATATATATATATATATATATATATATATACTGTATTTTTTTAGCTTCGCGCAGGGTAGACAGGAAGTACCTAGCGTGAAGACATTCCATACTCCTTGTTCTGCCGTATTCGAGACATTGTATATTGAGTTCCGGAACTCAACGCCAAATAATAAAAAGAAATATATTGAAAATTAGGCTTAGAAAGACGTTTAAACTCCCCATACAAGGAATGTAATATAAAAAAAAAGAAGATGACTAGAAGCCCAAAAAATCTCACGCTTCCAAACTGTCCCTACAATGGATAGCAAAAAAATATTTACTTTAACATAAACAATACATTTTTTTCTAATAAATCGATTTAAAGGCGCAGCTAGCTAGCTAGTTACCTTTGGCAAATGAGTCCAAATGAATAGCTTTACAACAGAGATAAGGTGTGTGAATGTTAATACCTTCATTGGTTTCTCACGGTACAACGCAGTCGGCTATCGGCCGCCGCTCGCTACTAGAGGCGTACTGTACGCCTTACGAACGACACGACCCTCTTAACTAACTAACTCTGTTCAATATTATTTTAATGGAATTATTTTAAACGGATTAATCGCGTACATTTTGGTATTCGTAAACATATATTTTGGTAATCTGACGTTTCCAACACTTCACTGTAGCCTACCTGTGTACACCGACTGTCGTAAAGTATTCAATGGAAATTACGAAAATCTAACATCTTATATCCGGTCGTGCCGCAGTGTGACAGCGTGCGACTGTAAACGCGATCGGTTGTGGGTTCGATCCCCACTCGGGGGAGTGATAATATTTAAATTATTTTCACTTCCTCGCTCTGGTAAAAGACAAAGTGCGGCGTTGAGCTCCACCACTCAACACGCAATGTCTCGAATTCGGTGAAAAGCGAAGTACGGAGTGTCTTGACACTAGGTACTTTCTGTCTGTCTGAAGCTATAACATAACGTCTTATTATTTTAATCAAATTATGATCGCATTTAAAATGTTTTTAAAACAAATGTTATTTAAGTGTTTTAAATTATAGTTTTCCGTGTTTGTTAATTTTAGTGAGTTTGAGTGTTGAGTACACTGTTGGGTTACGCACACGCGAGACCTCCGTCCAGGCTTCCGACCTTATGAGCGTCCAGAATAAACTATACATAACTAAGGCCCTGTATTAATTATTTGACATCTTAAAATATATATATATATATATATATATATATATATATATATATATATATATATATATATATATATATATATATATATATATATATATATATATGTAATATTATAAATATAAATATGACATTTACTTAAATAATATTATTTAGTGGCACAGTGGAAACAACTGCAAACGCATGTATAGTGAGTTCGAATCCTCTCACCGGCATTTCCTAATAATCATATCTATTATGGTTTCCCCGCTTCAATAAACACAATGCATTGTGCTATGTTCCGACACTCAACACATTAATGTATCAATTTCGAATGAAACGCAGTCAACGGAGTGTTTTGACACTAGGTTCTTTCTGCCTACTTTTCAAGAATATACTATTTACTTATATTTATATTATATTATATTTACTTTCTATTTATATATAATAAAAATATAAATGCTCCTTAGCTTACAATAAAGGGTTCAACATTTGTCGTGACTAAAACAATTCTTATATAACCCACTTAACTAGGCCACAAGTTCACTTCTATTTTTAACCTTCTAATATTGTCAAAAAAATAAGTTAATTTTTTTTTATAGCTTCACGCTTTTATCCCGCATAGCGGGGCATACACACAGTACCTAGTGTTAAGACTCCGTACTCCGCTCTCCGAATTCGAGACATTGCGTGTTAAGTGGTGGAACTCAACGCCGCGCTTTGTTTACCAGAGCGAATTAATGATTTTTTTTATATTGAATCAATCCCCCAGATGGGAATCGGACCCACAACCGATCACGTTTACATTCAGACGCTGTCCCACTGCGCCACGACCGGCCTCAATTATAATTAAGTTAAATTTTACGATTATCAGATATTATATAAACGCTTATATCATGGCATTGTGAGACGACTGACTGTATATGCGACTGGCTATGAATTTGATTCCCGTTCGGGAGATTTAATTTTAGCTTCGCGTTCAGAAAGTACCTAGTGACAAGACACTCTGTACTACATTACATTCAGGAGAATTATATTCAAATTATTTTCATTTCTCCGCTCTGGTAATAGGTGGCTGGCTCGACGTCTGGACACCACGGTTTTCACGGATCTGAATACCCTACTATACGGGATAAACGGTGAAGTGGGAAAAATTGCTTACATATACAAGTCCTTTATAAAATTAGTAAGAATATTAATTTCAAATAAAATTACATACATTATATTAAGATTCGATCCTGCGACCGTTCTCGTTTTGTCAAACACCACGTATTTTATAACCACTGTGAACATATATCCCATTAACCGTCCGTCCATTTATGCTTATATCATAACACTTCTATATTAGTTACAATTTTGACAGTATATTTAATAAATCAATAAAAACCAATAATTGAGGCCGGTCGTGGCGCAGTGGGACAACGTCTGACTGTAACGCGATCGGTTGTGGGATCGATTCCCCCTCGGGGGAGTGATTGTATTCAAGTTATTTTCACTTCTTTGCTCTGGTAAGATAAAGTTCGGCGTTGAGTTCCACCACTCAACACGCAATGTTTCGAATTCGTTGGAAAGCGAAGTACGGAGTGCGTTGACACTAGGTACTTTCTGCCTATCTTGCTACGCGGGATAAAAGCGTGAAGTTAAAAAAAAAATTGAAAAAAATCCAATGTCCGCGTTTTATTGATCGACATCACATAATCTGGTGGGTTTTAAGTAAACCCCCATTTTATGGTAGAATATAACGTTACAATATGTAATAAATAATTATACATTTTTCATACTTCGCTTTCCGCCTAATTTGTGATATTGCGTGTTGAGAGGCGGAACTCAACGCCGCACTTTGTCTTACCAGAGCGAGAACGTGAAAATAATTTAGTGGAAATCGAACCCAAAATCGGTCGCGTTTACAATTCGACGCCGTCAAATACAATATAAAATAGTATTTAATATGAGTTGTTATTTTTAAAATTGGTTATAATGTTTTTAGTGGAGTAGGGAGTGTCTTGACACTAGACACTGCCCGTCTACCCTGCTATGCGGGATAAAAGCGTGAAGCTAAAAAAAATTGTAGTAAATAGATACAGACAACTAACGGATAAATCAATTCTTTCTTCGTCAATATATTGACAATTTTCTTTTTAAATGGAATACCAATAATTGTTTATTTTTTTAATAATTAAACAAAAAAAAATTTTACTAATCAACTAATACTGATAAAAACGCTTTAGAAACTATGAAATATGAATCAAGAATAACAATAACATTTACGTTGTACATTTTTAAGAATGACATATATATTTTCATAGTTATAATTGGGGTGAGGTCAACTGACCTTTGACGTCAAATATGAAATTAATAAAAAAAATATTATAGTTTACAAATTTTATCTTTTTGGAGGCGCTACATACAGCCTACCCAGTGGACAGTTGAGACACTTCCCAACGATACCTCAATTGTCAATCTATGATATTTTAGAAGCTATAGGGGAACAGATGAACACAGATGCATACATACCGGTCAAAATCATAACCCTCGTTTTTTGCTTCGCCGTGGTCGGGTAAAAACACAGATAAAATAAAATATAATTACATAATTAATTTCCGATCAAGACCTAGAGCAGGAGAATGGTGTCATAATGCTTCTACCAGTATACCATGACGATCTATTATCATCTGCCCTCAGCTTTACCTAAAGGAGAGCCTTCATATGTCATCAAATGATTTATATGATTAAAACCAAAATCATTAAATTCGAAGAAAAATATAAACAGATCTACTGTCTAGCGATTGTGAATATAGTTTAATGTTACGTTTGCAAAATACATTGCCGTTCCTTAATATTAGAACCTGATGCTCCCACGCTTCCTATCTGAAGGAAGTGAACCAGCCGGCCTACATCCACCAAGACCACAACAATATATCACATTATAACTTGAATGACCTAACTCTATACTAAAGCATCGTATATAAAATGTAGACGTTAGAAATGTTAACAGATAACAGCCTTACATTATTTTAATCATTTTTAGAATAGGATTTTCACATAAAATATTTTATAGTAAATTAAATAAAACTATTTTAAAGGGATTAATCGCGTATATTTTGGTATTCCAAAATACCCGACTTTTCACCAAAATAAACGGGATTAATCCTTTTAAAATTGTTTTGTTTAAAATGTATAAAAATCGCGAAAATCAAAGTTTTTATTATATTATTAATATATAGTCGAATACCAGATAACATCAAATATATATATAATATGATTCTAATTTCTACTCTACGCTACCGGAGGTACTCATGAAAAATGACTGATTACTAAACGTTTTTATTATAGCCAGTATCTGTCAATGTAAAAAATATTAATAATTCTATGTTTTTTAATGTTTTATATGGTCGCTTTGTTTCAGAAAGACATTCTTTTAGTTTATAAGAAATAATTGTACTATCATTATAAAAAAATAAGGTTGGTGGTTTCGCAGTTGGGCAGCGTCTGACTGTTAACGCGATCGGTTGCAGGTTCGATCTTCACTCGGGGGAATATAATCAATATTTAAATTATTTTCACTTCCTCGCTCTGGTAAGAGTTGAGTTCCACCACTCTACACGTAATGTTTGGAATTCGGTGGAAACGGAGTGTCTTGATACTAGATACTTCGTGTCTACTCTGCTATGCAGGATTTAAAAAAATAACTCATCATAACATCAGGCAATAAAAACATTTTAAAATTAAAATGAATCATTAATATTATGTACCATGTCAATAAAATTGATTAAAAAGAATAATGAAAATATTAAAACAGAGTGTCCAATCAGCGGAATGCTTAACATACCTATGCGGAAAAAAAATAAAAAAAAAAAGATTAGACACACGAGCAAGCTCGTGTCATCCGTCAGCGCGCGTCACTTTTGCGCGGGAAGCGCCGCCATAACACCAATTGCCGTAAGTAGGATGCCAACGATTTACTTCACTAACGCTTGTCTATGAATCACGTTTTGGCACAAAACACTTGTTACTACTTCCGCAAAAGGACAAAAATATATTCATTACAGTTTTAGTTGGACATTAAGACCGGAAACTTATTATAGTTAGATGGTATTTGTGATATTTTTATAAATATATATACGCTAATATAGTCACAGTGACGAATTTACTCTATATTTTACATTTTAGTGACGTAATTTTTAAAATTGAAAAAATTAAATTAAATAAATATTTTTGAAAAATCGTATAAAAATTTGAACGGAGCGAGATTCGAACCCGCGCCTCTTGGATACCGTCCAAGCGCTCTGACCGCTAAGCCATGCGTTCTACTACCAGCTGCGTCGAAATTCTTATACGTTTTGTTACAACTTATTTATGTTTTATACGTTTTATATGTTTTTTCAAAAATGTTTCCTAATCCTAAGTGTGGAATAACACTTTAAAAATAGTAAATATTAAATAAATATTTTTTTATATCAGTATATCCTATCTACTTTTTTTGGTTAAACTGAATAAATGAACATACGTACGTACTAAATTTTAAAAGTAAAAAAAAATTAAAATTATTAGAGCAACATCAAAGTCATAACCACGGCGTACCCTAAATAAAAACTTTATAGTCATATAAACTAAGTTCATACCAACTTGCAAAGTATTTCTTAGGTTCACGTTTTTACCCACACAGCAAGAAGCACCTAGTGTCAAGACACTCCGTACTCCGTTTTCCGCCCTATTCGATACAATGCGTGTTGAGTGTTTATCTAAAATATCAAAATATATTAATTAAAATAATTTTAAATTGATAAATGCTCTTACAAGTATATAGGATTAAAATACAAAATGTTAAGCAAAACCGCGTTGCAAACATAGCAAGATATGCTATTTATATTTATAGACAGCCATAGATATTGTATAATTTATATACGAGTTTATGCATTTCCTTATTATTAGCTCAATTATACATAAATAATTTAGATCAATTTTACAGGAAAATTTATTACAACTAGAAGCTGTCTGTTATATTTACTGTTAAAATGCAATGCGGAGTTAGGTTACGCAATGACATGTCATTTTTAACTTAATATCCTTAGAAAGCCAGTGTATTTGGAATAAAAACAAACATTTCTTTTTCCACCGCTAACTAGGAGATGTGTAAACAAGATCCTTCTAGCCAAAGGTGTTCTCTTAAAGGTGATCTATAAAATGACAAAACCCCATCACTACGTGCACAGCGTCACACGACAACTGGTTTTTAGTGTGGAGTGACGTCAGCCGGCGTGTCCCCGCCGCCTGCTCCCACGCCGACCCGCACTCGTGCGACTAACTCAGCTGTTTACTCAAGTTTTCTAAAAGCCATCGGCATTGCTTTCCACATTTTACTTGGATTGTAAGAAATTCCTCGAAACTACCAATCTCTATACGTTTTCAATATTGATTTGGTACAAAATTTTTAAAGTACATATAAATTACGGTTCAAATGTTTGTATATTCTAACAATGTTGTATTCAGTTAGTTGTATATCTATAAATACATATGTAAATATACTGGCGCCAATGGCACAGTGGAAAAGTGCTGAGTGCAAGTGTAGGTTGTAGCTTCAAGCCTCATATGGGGTGCTTTTTGAAACAATATATAATAAAAAAGAGTTAAAAAAGAAAACTATTTGCGTCTCTATACATAAATATTTAACTTAAGGATCTAAAATGCGACTTCGTAAGCAAGGAATTTAACATCTAGTTCTTTATTATTCTAAAATAAAATTACTTCTTATTATATCAGCTAACTGCCAGTGAAAGTGCCAGTCAAAATCGGCAGAAAAAAAATTCCAGAGGTTAGTCGAAACAAACAGACAGAGACAAAAATCGTAAAAAAAAATTATATTGGTATATGTAACGTATTGTTATTCAGATAGGTGCATTCAGTATATATATATATATATATATATATATATATATATATATACATATATATATATATATATATATATATATATATATATATATATATATATATATATATATATATATATATATATATTGGCGTTAAGTTTTATTTTTTACTTTTTTATATATTTTCTACTTTTAGCATACAAAACTACAGTTATAAACTAAACTACTAACAGATAAGGCAAAACCGATTTATCGTGTAGATTCTTCTAAGAAGTCTATACGAACCCTAAGAGACGATTTCTAGGTTTTTTTAATAGAAACTGAAAAACAGATTATGTTAAGCGTTATAGCTTATGATGCGGCGTTGAGTTCCGCAATTATACTTAATAAAAGCTTAAATTACAGGTTACGATCAGTTTAATCTACATTAAAACCTGTCTAATACTTAGTTTGCAATCACTAGCTACCAGAACCACAGTCCATCTAAACTAGAGTTACGTGCGTAACAGCTTCTGGCACTGTTACTCAGAATATAGGTTAAACAATAATCAACCTTATTATAATATATTTAAGAATTATAATCACATTTTGAAATATATAAGGACTGTATTGAAAGAGATGTCAACATGGTAGAAAACTATCGTGTTTAAGTAAATTACTTTTAACGTACGTTTTTCTTTATATTTTTTTGTATCTCTCTCAAGTCATTTTATTGTCTGATTGTAAACCCGATTGGTCGTGGGTTCGACTCTCATTCGGTGGATTGATGTATCCGCCACTAATACTAAAACACAATAAATTTAATTAGAACTGAAAGCGCAGAACGGAGTGTTTTGACACTCGGGTCGCTGTAACTACTGTGTTATATGGTCCTTAAATAAAAAAATCAGTTTTACGTTTTGTCTCGTAGCGGGGTTGAGACAACCTAGTGTCAAGATATTCCGTTGACTGCTGAAATCGAGACATTGCAAGTTGTGTGGGGAACTCAACACCGCGCTTTGTCTTACCACAGCGGAATAATGTTCCATAAGTATTTAAAGTTGAGGCCGGTCGTGGCGCAGTGTGACAGTGTCTGACTGTAAACGCGATCGGTTGTGGGTCCGATCCCCACTCGGGGGAGTGATTATATTTAAATCATTTTCACTTCCTCGTTCTGGTGAAGACAAAGAGCGACATTGAGTTCCACCACCCAACACGCAATGTCTCGAATTCGGTGGAAAGCGAAGTATGGAGTGTCTTGACACTAGGTACTTTCTGCCTACCCTGCTATGCGGGATAAAAGCGTTAAGCTAAAAAAAAGTATTTAAATAACAGTTTAAAATGTCTCGAATGTCGGTGGAAAACGCAATACGGAGACACTTAGGTACTTTCCTACCGTGCTAAGCGTGTAGCTAAAAGCAAATACTAATATTATATAAGGAAATCTATATTCAAAATATAAATCTAAATAAACATGTTTAGTTTTTTACACGTTGAACAATAGTATTGACGTTGGATACTGTATGTATGTACGTACGTATGTACGTGACAAATGACAAACAAAAATAATGTTTATATTTAGTGGTTGGCGGTCGACGGTCACAGATTGTTTGTTGGACGTCGCATTGTTTAGACCCCTTGTTTGTACCTTCCAATATTGTATCGCAGGTATTTTTGTTTATAATAAAATTTTAGGTAGCGCATTCGACTCCCAGTTATGTTTATTACATAAATAAATAAAGATTATATCTTAATTGTCTTTTAGCTACGCACTGTTATCTCGCATAGCAAGGTATACAGGAAGTACCTGTCATGACACTGTACTCCAATTTCCGCAGAATTCGAGACGTTACGTATTGTGTGGCGGAACTCAACGGCGCGTTTTGCCTTACCAGAGCGAGGAAATGAAAATAATTTAAATTTAACCATTCCCCCGAAAGGGAATCGAACCCACAACATATCGTGCTTACAGTCAGACACTGTCGCACTGGGCCTTAGCCTCAATTAATAAAATGTTTTTAAAGACATTTTATTATAGAAAGTGTACTGTTTGGTCCATTATAGATATACAGACGTTAACGAATATGGAATGATATAAAGTACTCTCGACGCTCATTCGTGAGGCTTATCTTGGCTATAAACTCATTGTAAAATTGTATTTAAAAAGAACAACTGTTCTTCTCGTTATTTCTTCTCATCAGAACTGCTTTCCGAGCTGGTCATCAAGCTCAAGCTATCACCAAGCTATCAGCCATGCTTAGATTATTAAGCTAATTATATGACTGTAAACGCGATCGGTTGTGGGTTCGATCCCCACTCGGGGGAGTGATTATATTTAAATTATTTTCACTTCCTCGCTCTGGTGAAGACAAAGAGCGGCGTTGAGTTCCACCACACAACACGCAATGTCTCTATTTCGGTGGAAAGCGAAGTAAGGAGTGTTGACACTAAGTACTTTCTGCCTACCCTGCTATGCGGGATAAAAGCGTGAAGCTAAAAAATAAAATATGGCCTAAATTAGGCAAATGAAAATATAAAACTTTGCCATCTATACATATTCAGCCAGAAACAAAAAATAAAAGAAGGTTGCAATAATGTTCCTTAAATTACTTATCAATTATAATGATATATATTAAGAAAGAAAGAGCTTTTAACACCTTTATGGCGCAAATGCAAAGTGTCTAGTTCTTTATGGTTGTAAATATTAATCTTGTTGGGAAATAGAAGTGATGTTAAGAAATGTAAGAATGAATTGAAGATTATTCGGCTTGCTCGATAATTGAAGGGACTTGAGTATTGCACGTTATATTTACTTAAACTGAATAAAACTCATTTTAGAAATATTAAATAGAGAAGACAAACCATTTCTATATTAAATTGCACGAAAGAATTATTAAGGGAGCTAAATTATAGCGATTTTTTTTAATTAACTATAAATTAAATATGATTTAATAAGAAAACCTTTGATTTTCGCGATTTTTATACCGGATTAATCGCGTATATTTTGGTATTCGAAAATACATTTTGGAGACCTGACGTTTCGAATAACCAAATATACGCGATTAATCCGGTTAAAATAGTTTCATTTTAAATATTTAATATGAGTTTTAATTAAATAAATTAAATAAGTTTTTTTTCTTTAATTTTTTTTTTCAATTTCTACTTTTTTACAATTTTATTTCACTGATTTAATAAAATTAATATAATTGACACTTATATGTGGAGCTCTACGAATCCCTGCCTCGGGTGAGACCTACTTGGAAATTGGGACAAACCCAATGCGACATGTAGGGACTAATTGAGGATACTGGAATATTCGTGGAATTAAAGTATTCCATTATCAACTGGTTAATAGAATAAATTATACATTTTAAAAACATATAGAATTAAAAAAATGGATTTTTTAATCCTAAGTGTGGAATAACATTTTAAGGATAGTAAAATATTAAAATAAAATAGCATTCTCTCTTGTTAATCGTTTATTTCTTAATAATCTTTAAGTTGTAGAAATTTGTAAAAATCTCACTACAGAAATGCTAACCACATAAATAAGTCGTAATAAACGTATAAGCATTTCAACGCAGCCAGTAGTAGAACGTAAGGATTAGCGGTCAGAGAGCTTGGACAGTTTCCAAGAGCATGCCTATTCGGCGCCGGTTCAAATCCCGCTGCGTTCAAATTTTTATACGTATATTAAAAACGCTTTCTAACCCTAAGTGTGGAATAACATTTTAAAAATACTGTAATATAGAATAAATTGAATAAATTTAGAAAAGGGAAAACACAAATAAAGCAGCGTCTTTCATAACAGGACAGCTATAGAGAAATTACTGTCAAAAGTTACTGTTCTCCGCTATGAATGAGAAAATTCGTTCAGATTCAAGACACTGTGTCTTATATGGCGGAACCCAACGCCGTGGATGAGATGATTGATTCTCAATAAATTATTACAATAATACCGACAATCATCGCTGTTTACGGTCAAACGCTGGTAAAGCTTAGATTACAAGCTGACGTGAGGCAACAAAACAAAATATTATATTAAAAAAGAAAAGAAATACAAATAGCCAATGTCTTTCACTAAAATGTATAAGATTATTATGTATAAAAAATATAAATGTATTAAAATGTATAAGATATGAAATTAATAGAGTAAAATGAGGCTATCATGGCGCAGTGGGACAATTCGCGCGATCGATTGTAGGTTCGATTCCCAATACGGGGGAATGATTATATTGATAAATTTATTTATCATTTTCACACACTAGTTTTATTTGTATACGCAATAACAACTAAATGTAAACGTTCTTTCAATATAAGAAGAAAAAATTATAAAGGATGAAGTAAAGATATTAACTTATTGATGTATAATTTATTTATTCAGAACTCGTAGGGCGTGAGGCGAGCGAGGAAAACGAGGCGACGCCCGCCCAACTCCAAGTAAATCAAATGATATGTTATATATTAAGATCTTCGAACTTCCCGATTAATACACATTTGAAATAAAACTATTTTAAACGGATTAATCATGTATATTTTGAGTATTCGAAAATGTATTTTTAGAAACCCGACATTTCGAAAATATACGAGATTAATCAGTTTAAAATTGTTTCATTTAAAATATTTGTTTTGCTTCAGGCTTTTTATCACGCAGACCAGGGATCGAACCTACAACCGATCACGTTATTCAGACAATGTCCCACTGCGCCACGACCGGCCTCTTTATTATATTAAGAAAATATGTTAATTCATATTTGAACGCAAATTGCAAATTTCAAAGTTGTGTTCGCTAACCCTTGTTCGTATAAAAGGTATACAACATAAAGATTCGCGTAAATTACCCAGTAACATCACTAATTTAGGATATGTTTACTTTAAATTGACAAGAGGCCGGTCGTGGCGCAGTGGGACAGCGTCTGACTGTGACGCGATCGTTCGTAGGTTCGAACCCCACGAAAAGCGAAGTACGGAGTGTCATGACACTAGGTATTTTCTGTTTACCCTTCTACGCGGGATAAAAGCGTGAAGCTAAAAAAAAAAGAAAAAAAAATTACAAACATTTTCTGACCGCGCTGTATGGTGTCCGTTTTGGTATTTTAACACAATCCATGGTCTCGGTTTTAAACTTTACGTCTAATATTAAAGGTAGGTAAATATATGAAGTAAATGATCGAGCGAACAAACCTAATAGGTTTAACAGACCAATCACGTTTATTTTGGTACTTTAAAATATATTTTAGATAAACCGACGTACCGAATACAGTAGTTGATAGTCAAAGGTATATTCTCAAAAAGCCACTACAGATTATTAATTATTAATATTCAGAAATTTTATAATCTATAGCAGGAGAACCTTATGCCCGAGAGATGATTATTCATTTAATTGACATTATATCACTATTTCGCAAACAGGGAATCGAACCCGTTTACAATTTGATACTATCCCATTGCGCCATGCCGGCCTATCTACACGAAAATGGCAATATCCAGCATATTTTTTTAGTAAAAAGATAAAGTACCGAATTCGAGACATTGCGTGTTGAGTGGTGAAATTTAACGCCGCGCTATATATATCATACGAGAGTGGAGAAATGAAAATCATTTAAATATTCCACCGAATGGGAGTCAAATCCACAACCGATCGCGTTTACAGTCGCCCGCTGTACCACTGCGCCACGACCGGCCTCAATATCCAGTAATTTTCTCGTTTAAAGCTAAACGCATGCTTGTACAGCCGCACGGCTGATACGACACCGATCTTGGACTTTGTCCAATTAGGGGCTACTGTAACATAGTTCAAACATTAGTTTATTTCATATGACTCATACATACGTATTACTTGCAGAAAATTACTTCAAATATTTACTATTTTATAATATACATTATGCGTAGATGTTCGTAAGTAAAATATAGATCTATTAGATAAGACACGTAAATTAATCCCTTTATTTTTAATTATCCGCTCTGGTAAGATTAAGCGCGGAGTTCAACTCCGCCACTTAATTACGCAATGCTTTGAATTGGGGCGAAAAGCAGACTAACTACCATGTTATACTTGATAAAGCATAATTTGGTTATTGGTACTATAACGACTGTCTTAAAGATTATATAAAATTAATGTTGAATTCTACTGTTTTTATTAGTTATTTCTTTGGTAAATTTTATTAAGAACACACAAAGGGTGCCTAAAGGTAAATATCTTCTTTATTAAATACCACTTGAAGGAAACGGTACTCTGATAACAGAGTAAATAGGTATATAAAAGGAGTTGGATACGATGCCTGGGATTTGCAACACAAGTGAAGGGTTGAGGGCCCCTTTAAAATACGCATTAACTCTCACCTCCACTGTCCGAACCCCTCTAAATAAACAAATTAACTCTTATCAACGTTCTACAAATTCCGCCTTATATATATGAACTTGAAAATAATTTCTAAATAGAGATTTCCCTGTAATACATCCAGCGTCTTATATTGGGTATATATTTACTCAACCTATTCGTTGATATCTTCAAGGTACTTGTTTACTTTATTATTTTAAATTATAATCACGTATTATCAGCCCATACTATAAAAAAAACATCAAAACAATAGGAAGAAATGCCGATTTGCGAGTTTATCATACTAGGAGCAATCGATCAAACAAGCCCGAAGGGAAATTGTAGTGACGCACCGAGGCACATATTCATTCATTATAACTGAACACTACTTACCTTTCGTAGTCTTCAATACTTGGCCGCCGAATTCTAAGAAATAAAGGGAGTTGGCGGAACCAGTCGTTTAATAAATGTTTTTTTTTAAATGCGATCGTGGCACAGTGTAACAGCGTCTGACTGTAAACGCGATCGATTGTGGGTTCGATCCCTGGAGGGAGTGATTATATTTAAATTATGTTCAATTTCTCGCTCTGGTAAGAGAAAGTGCGGCGTTTAGTTCCACCACTCAATACGCAATGTGTCAAATTTCGCGGAAAGCGAAGTACGGAGTGTCTTTACACTTTAGGTACTTTCTGTCTATCCTGCTACTAATAATTGTAAATAGTTTTAATACGTTAACAGTTTATATATGTATAAAAAGAAATAGAACTACATCACTACGTTTCTTGCTCACGTGACAGCAATATTTAGAAACGCAAAATCTCCGCAAAAAAAGAAGCCTCTGACCTCATCAGACCCATTATATTATGGGCAATATATAAAAACTATATAAATAAATAAAATCGAAGTGTCTGTTTGTGATATTATAATATGTAATGTATATTTACATATGTACCTATGTTCTTGCATCGGCCGGGCCGATTTTGAAGGTATGTTTATTCCAAGACACCTAATGTAATAAGGAGTAAGTTAGATAATTTTTTTTAGCTTATAAGATAGAGATCTGCAAATATTAAATTCCATGCGGACGAATTTGCGGGCACAACTACAACATCATGATCTCTGATCTAAACATACCATAATGTATGACCACTGTGTGTTAAACTAAACAAAAATTAGAGTCCAAAATATAGAGGGAAAAAAAGGAAATATAGAAAGATGGAGTTAGAATTTACCAATTAAATTTGCCGCAAATATGGCATTATAGGTATTACAACTATTATACTTACCTACCTATATTTGTTACAATTATACCTCGCCATTCATCGTCCAACACTACACGTGGGTTGTACGCGGTAGAAGCCGATGCGACCGGCGACCGGCGACCGGCCAGGTTACGTCACTTGCACCTAAATATATGTATTTAATAAAATATACATTTCCAAGGAAAGTCAAAATTTAATTGTACAAAATCTATTATTTTTGCCAATTTTGGTAACTATGAAGTATCCGCTCTAATAAGATAAGGTGCGGTGTTGTGTTACGTCTTTATATGAAGACGGGTTTTTCTCTACTTACTATGCCACGTCGAAAAAGAGAGAATCTTTACAAGAATTATAAGTAGATATGTTTCTCGTCATGGTACTACTGTTTAATAATTTATAGGCAATATTCTATGCTATCTACTTCATCTAGAATGTAATATTATTATAATATTTTTATACCTGCCTTAAGAGTTTATGCAAAAAACATATTTTCTATAGTAAGGCGATAGCTCAAGCCTAAAAATCAGATTACCTTGAAAACAACCTTTTAAAATCAATTCCTAAACGGATTACAGAATTGTGGTAACATATTTATTATAATATAAACCCACGACGCCATTACGTCTAGAGTCGACTTGAATAGATAATTAAATATAATAATTAAAATAAAACAAATGTGACATAAAACTTTATGATCCGATAAAAACATGACAGATTTTTCCTCGAGCACACACATCACTATTGTGATTTTCTCATGTCAAAAAAAGTGTTTGCTGATAATTTAGTAACAAAACAGAATATTTATAATTAATTTTAAAATTATAATTAAACAACGAAATATTAATTATCGTGTACACTTAAATTAGAAGTTTTATATAAAAAATCCATTTAAATATATATATATATATATATATATATATATATATATATATATATATATATATATATATATATATATATGTAGTGAAGTGATATCATTGAAGTCGATTATCATTTATCGTACCCTATCAGAATCGATTAATAGCGTGCTTCTAGTATTAAAACTGGAGTAGTATCCATAAAATCGATATCCCGCTCGCGTATGAAATTACAAAAGCCGTATTCAGCACCTTATTGCCTTGTGTGCCTGACATAATAACCGCACGTACCTATATACCTACTTCATAATTGTCTACCAATTAAAATTATTTCGGTAACAAGGCACGCTCGACGACAGCCTCTCGAATGAAAAACAATGGCGAGATAAAAGGCAGGTGACACGTGTGTTATAATTTTTTTAGGCCCACCCTCGAACCTAACTTTTTAATAGACAAAAACTAAAGGCACAGACTATAAATTAATATAATAATAGTATTAAGAGAAAAAATATATATATAATAAATATAAAGAGATAAATTATTATCACAAAATATAATGAAACATGTATAATTTAATGAATATAATTGGAGTATAAGTTTATTTAATGTGATCATTACATTTAATAATTATCTACTAATTAGTGTCAATATATGGTAATGAATTGCTGAAATTTGCATGTAAATGTTGAAAATATTAACGTAGGTATCAACAGTGTTTGCTATTTTATCGAGATGAACTCACCGAATCTCAGATAAGAGGTTTTTAATTCAAATAAAAAAAAATTATAAATCATTTTTTTTATTGCCTATCTGTTATCCGCGTAGTGTTGTCCTCGCTAAGTAGATAGCACACGAGTCGATTTATATTGCAATGTTTTTATACGCGAGCACGTGCCGCCATCTGTCGCAGGAAGCATGGGCTTCCAACCTGACGTTCACAGGTGTAGGACGAAAAACTGACAAGACTGGTTTGCTTATAACTGGCCTGGTGAAAGATATGCAGGGGCAAAAACTAGATGTACGCTCAACCACCATTTAAGATGTCATCTCCATCGATATCTCGTCTGCTTTGGATTAATGGACCCGATGCTGATTATCGATTTTTGTTGTTAATCAATACACACACACTTTATACGTGTATTGTCAATTAAATAAATATATTGTCGAAAAGTTCTTGTATTCTAATGATTTTATTAATTATTATGCCTTTCTTAAGATAGCCTGCTTATATGTAGTCGCTTATCATCTAAAAACGATAAAATATTTACCTAAAATTCAAATTAGTTAAAATGTTTATAAATTACACTCCTTATATTATTGTATAGTTTTCAAATATTAATTACAACATGAAATTTTTATAAAGGTAATCCGATGTAGAAAATATGTATTTAAAGTCAAAAATATTTAGGATATCATGAATGAAATACTTCTTACGTATTATTGAAAATTAAAATACCCCTTTGTGAGAGTTTTCTAAGTGTTTTGTTCCGGGTAGACAGGTATTACCTATGTCAAGACACTTTATACGCCGCTTTCCGCTCAAACCGAGATATTGAGTGTTGAGTGGCATAACTCAACGCCGCACTTTGTCTTAATAGAGCGAAAAAATTATATAAAAAAATTAAATATGAGGCCGGTCGTGGCGCAGTGTGACAGCGTCTAACTGTAAACGCGACCGGTTGTAGGTTCGATCCCCACTAGGGGGGGGATTATATTTAAATTATTTTCATTTCCTCTGGTAAAGACAAAGTGCGGTGTTGAGTTCCACCACTAAAGTACGGAGTGTCTTGACACTAGGTACTTTCTGTCTACCCTGCTTTGCGGGATAAAGCGTGAAGCTAAAAAAAAAAGAAAAAAAAAGTTAAACATCATTGACTTGAGTGAGAATCAAACCCACAATCTCTAAATTTGATATAAATATAATTAATTTATACAAATTTCCAAAAGTTAAACCAATTGAAGACGTGCCAACATATACACCATGGACACCATGGACGGCGGTACGTACAAGTAACAAACAAGTAACGGAATTAAAACATTAGTGAGGAAGTGCAGATTGGCCTATATTCGTGTTCGTGGACGCATTCGCGCTAATGACGAAATCATTCACAAATTAACCGAGCGCCATAATACAATGACATCCGCAAACTCCGATTTGAGTTCAAAGCACTCCATTGTCATCGCTGATGCAATGGAACAAGGTATAGAATTATATGTTATATGGATAGCTACTGATTTTAGGTACTGATGTCTGAATGTATTAAAAATGGTAATTTGGTGGTTTTTTTAGCGTCACGCTGGAGCCCTGACGGGGTAGTCAGAGAGCACGGAGCGCCAAACGCTACGGTACCTGTAAACCTCTTTCGCCTCGGCCACAGTCATTATCCTCTTCGTACATGCCCTTCGGACGGTCCTTATGCTTTGTACGCGATCTTCCTCCAGTATCTTCGATACTGTGTTTTCGAAGGTCAACCGAGGTCTCCGCCAACAATGTTAATTGTTCCTTAGAAAATCATTGAATTTTAGCGTTTTTCTTTTAAAGCCATTTATTTTATCTTAAACTAGGCAAAGATGCTAAACCTAAAGCTTAAAACTAAAGATAATAATAATACTACCAACTTATTTAATATATGTAGATACATAAAGAAATGAATCATGTTAATACAAATTAACATGATGAATTTTGTTATATATTGGAATTGAACCCACTGCCTTACGAGCAGAATATGATCTGTTTAACCAATGTACTTACAACTACACAAAATAAGCTTGACACTTGTTTACTTATAACAGACTATACATTTAGACGATGAGACATTGCGGAACCCAACGCCGCGTGGGACTAAGAAAAAATAATCACGTAAATCCGCAAAACATAGCTAGCACACCAAACTGAATGAAGTAGGAACATTTTCGCGGCGTATAATGACAAAGTGGGACGGGCATGTAGGCATGTTAATTGGACGGAATGACCACCACACTGTCCTATGCCCATAAGAGACGAGCGTGGGATGAGCGACGGAACGTCTCTAACACCGGCCAGGCACAAGGTCTGCAGCATCTCGTACACTTACCCCTGGCGCTTCGTTCATCTCTCGAGGTTAAGGACGGGGGGCGGATCAAGTTATACTGGACGTTGCTTTTACTAAACGTTTGTTGGGCTGATGTGTTCATTCACAGGTTTGCTAGCGGACTTAATAAAATGACAAGGCGATATTTTTTACGTTTAAAAACTATTTTGTCTAAGCAATATATAGTACTTATTTATATATATATATATATATATATATATATATATATATATATATATATATAAATATTACATGAATCCCCATTCTCCTCTTTCCGTCTCTTTTAACGATATTATGCATTAGATGGAACGACACACCGTGCTTTATCTAACCAAAATATAACAATATTCATTATTTGGTGTTTGGTGGTGGTGTTGGCATTGAACCCGTTACTGACGGCCATTAAGAACCATATTAACTAAGCTACGCAGGGTAGACTAAGAGAACGTAGTGATTAGGATCTCCACTTTCCGCTCGAAATGGAGACATTGCGGGTCGCGTTGCGGAACTTAACACAGTCGGACTTAACTGGAATTGAACCCATAATCGATCGTCATTACAGTCATACGCTTTACCACTGCGCCACGATGTGCTTTATTCAAACAATATACTCAAATAACCTACTTCCAGAACGATACTTAGTTAGAATATTAAATTTATCGCATGTTTAATAATAGAAGGCTTTTATTTTGATCTAATCTTTGTTATATAATTCATTTTAGTTGCGCCACGTTTGAAATTTCTAAAAATTGTGCAATTATACAGATCATTGGCTATTTATATAGCTTCTATAAGAAAAAACTGTCAAATAATAAATTCCGGAATACAGATAATAAATTTCGGAAATAATACTTATTCTAAACTATAGTGTATTATGAATTATAATATAATAAATCATTTATTCGATTTTTTATAACCATACAACTATCTAGTCATCATTTATAACATATTGTAAAATCACTAGATGTTGTGTAATAAATAATCAAGATGCTTTTACTAATCATGTATATAGAATTGTAAACGTGAAGTAACTTCTACAATAATTATCTGAAAGTTAGTTAAAAATCCATTAAATAATTTCAATGTTACAAACAGGCGGAGCTCGGGGGAACGCTTATTACACGAGTAAACAGCGCTCATTGAGAAACCAAGCAGAACAGAACTTACGAACGTCAAAAGCGTGTAAAGTGTTAAAACGGATTTTTGGTAGAACAGCTATATTTTAACCTCGCTCACTTGTTTCGAGTGGGACAGACGAGCTGTCCGACATCCCGCTCGCAGCTCGCCGTACAACTTAACTATTGAAAACCCAAATACTTAGTTAAATCTAAGCGTCTATTTCGGTCGTGAGGGATCTATCGGGATCGCTCTATTCCGGGCGGGGCAGGTTTTCGGGGAATGTCAACATACGGACGGCCGTTCATTCAATGAACTCATGCATGCGACGTCGGTGGCGGACCGGTCCACGGTCTACGGTCTACGGTCTGCGGGTAGCTATTCATAAAATTATGCCCCCTCCTCCCGTCTCTCAATGGGCATTGCTTTTTCCTAGGCTCTACTCGGGCCGCACTCCTCTCGCATACAACGGCGGTCCCTCGATGAGAATGAGGGAAATGGTGGCTTTCAATTGCGTGCGAGCCGAAATTAATCTCGGCCTATGCGTAACTTGGCGTGTTAAACGGAAATACTGGACGCAAATTACATTTCATCAATTTGTAAACTTATATTAGCGTATTTTTTTTTTACTTAATATTTTTATTATAATTTCAAATCAAAATTTTATTATAACCGCCACAATTATATTAAACTTCATAATTTGATGTAATATATATTTTTTTTATTACAGATTATTAAAACGTAACGTTACTAAATTCGTGTTGTAGTGATTGCTAATATCGATTACTGTAGCTAAATTTCGAGCGTGAAAATCGTTATCTTTGAGCTAATTTAAATAACAGGTGTATTGCACAAGTGAAAGAAAATCGATATGTGGGTGGCAATGCGTATGCGGCTGTGACGTAGCGCTCGGTGATTACTCAACCTCTCATTAAAATATTTGCACAATATATATTATCGATAGAAACCGGCTCGGCGCGGCCGGTGTACCTACTTCAATTAGCGGAAAGTTAAAAATCTTTCAGTCTTTATGTAAAAGGAGGTCAAGATTAAAATGATTATCGATTACCGAGCACGTTCGTTCTCGCTCCGTGTGAAGTATGAACCGCTCCTCGAGGCGTTAACGCCGAGCGTCCTCACACGGCGCGTACATAAATATTTGGTCCGAGAGGATTCGATAAATTGTAGAATTCAATGCATCTTTGTCCATTCATGGAAAAATACATGGCGATGAAGTGTAGGCGGTGAACTTAAGGAGGCCGTGACGAATGAAAAACATTTCTAAGGATTTAGTTTCGTATAATTTTCTTTTAACAAATGATCAATAGAAAACTGTATAATTAACAATGTAGCATCTTAACAGATATTTCAAAATTATTAGCGATGTAGGTAATATTTTACATATACTTTGGAATGTTCATATAAACGATCTCATATGATTCGATACAACACAGGACTCTCGACTCGAAATGTTTAATCGATTTGGGAACTGAGAAGATGGTGACATCACTCACACTGATACGTCAAAAAATGAAACAGCCATCGGAATGGTACGAAATGGTCTACAATAAAACAACGCCAACTTATCAGTTTCCAAACTCGCATTACAGTACATACATTCAATATATATATATATATATGTATAATTTGCTATTTTTTTAAATCACTCTCGCAGTATAAATTGGCCGACGCAATATTGCAAGGATATCGGAAAGACAAGACAAACGAGCAGAAACAAATAGATTTATTATTAGCGAAACGTTAACAATGATATTTTGTATGGAAAAGTGGAAAAGGAGCGAGGCCGTATGCACTGCGAGAGCGGGTTTACACATTTACACATTTACACACCATCCAATGTTATGTTTTACGTGAAACGAGATTCATAACGACATATGGACATTACAATGACAATGATACGCGAGGCCGTACTAGCGGGGTTTAATAGATGCAGCCGTTAATAGTTATTAGGCGAGTCGATGCGGCTGATCATCGAGTTTCAACTAAATAAGCAGTCAATAAATAAACGTTCATAAATATCTAATAAATACCTACACGGGCTATATTTACAAATTACAAGAAGCCTTCTCATCAAGGGCACCTCTCAGCCTTTAAACGAATATAATACAGCTCTATCCCAGCGGGATATCAGGTATAAATTAAAAAATAAAATAAAGCTGCCGGCTTAACATTCGTATTACAAAATAATACTGATACCAAACACTCGCGCGATGGAATGTGCGGTAGGAACTGCGCTACTCGCCGCCTCACACCGTTCAGTCCCACTTCTAGTTCATCACTTCTACTCTATACAACTATAAATACAAGTAACATTGGCAGAGTGGCCGGCCACTGCCAGCTCTCCGGGGCGCTCCGGACACTCCGCACTCTCTGGGCCCTTTCACTAAACATTTGCTACATTACAAAACAATAACATGCCATTACAAAACAAGAACTTGAGGCACCAGCGGCCACTCCGCTCCTCCCATACTCACATACTGACAATTGATATAATTGTAACCAAGTAATTTGAACTCCAATAAGAATTTAACATGAATTATAAACAGCAAACAATTATTTAGTATGAGAGGGGCGAAGCACCCGCATCCTATTAGGGTATATAGAGCCAACTATCGTTGGCAACTATTGTATATTTACAACATAACAGCTCTACTTGAAGCGAGTAGCATTAGGTACACAGTTGTGGCTAATCTCAATGCTCCCTCGGTGTTTGCAATTAATTCTATGTATTATACACAGAAGTTCACAAACATCACGGGACTGTTGAGACCAACAACATTCATTTCACAAACAACAAGGGAAAAGACTGAAATTTGTAAAACGCAACACTTCAGAGCGGCTCCAATACAGTATTTACAAAGAATTATATCAAAATAAATTATGAGCTTCATAAAATAATTATCACATAAATTTTATATCTTCCAGTCCGTTCGCACAACTTGACACGATTTAACTATATGTACACAAGATGGGGTACGAGTCTGTGGGTTCACTGGGGCAGGGAGCACTAGGGCTGGTGCGCAGGGCACAGGTGCACTCGGCCGCGCGGCGCTGCCACCGCCACTAGCTGCACCAGGCCGCGCTCGGGCGAGGGTGGCGGCGGCGCCTTGCCGCGCCGGTGCAGGCGCACCCACGCGCCGAAGCAGACTAGAATCGCGAGGAACACCGCCACGGTGGCACCGCCCGCGATGGACGCCGTCTCCATCATGAGGTGGCGGCTCGTCAGCACGTACGAGTCGTCCAAATCCTTGAATTCGCAGCGCGGCCCCACGAACCCGCTGCGGCACTCACAGTTGTAGATGGGGCTGTCGGAAATGACGACGGTGAAGCAGGCGCCGCCGTTGAGGCAGTAGTACTCGGAGTAGTCGGGCTCGCACTTGAACGTCGGGAAGGTGACGTTGAGTCGCGGCTGAGGCTGCGGCTGCGGCTGCGGCGCGGGCGGCGGGCGCTGCGGGCGCGCGGGCCGCGCCGGCCTCTTGGAGATGGAGCTGGAGCACGCGTGCGCCAGCGCGCAGGCCGCCGACACCACCGCCCACCACACTACCAACGACCGCATCGCATCGGACGACTGCGAGGACGGCACGCCGGACTCACGCCGAATCCGGATGACATGACCGCTTTCGAATTTCGAACTCGAACCCTTCGCTCGCATCCGCGGCGGCGGTCCGCCCGGACATGTTTCCCGTGTCTACTTTTTACGTCGACGACGGCTCGCGGCTCGCGGCTCGCAGCGGAGGCGCGGTTTCTACGAGTGCCCGAGATATCGCATCGATCCCTCCGCGGGCATGTCGAAAGTGAAACACTCGACCGTGGCTCGTACCGTTCGTGGTTCACGATTATTCACGGAGCACATACACACAATGTCCCGTTCGAGTGGTATACACAAAATGGTGCTTAACGAAACGGAGTGGCACTGTTGACCGTTCTCGACGAGTTGTCTATGCGCGACTGACGGAAAGCGTCTACTGCATCCGCCATCTGCCGACGAGAATGAATGCGGTGAACTCGTCGCCGCGCGCCTGTGTGCGCGCTCGTCACACACTGTAACACATGCGCAACTAACTCTGTGTTTGTAGTATACCCTACATGTGTGCGTGTACTTTTTTCTTTTGTATGGGACAAAAGAGCTGATAATAAAATCCCATTGGTGTAGGCTTATACAGACATTATGTATTTTTTTTATTGTATCAGCAAACTTGAACCTTATAGCGTTAAATAATATACGTGTTCAAAATTTACTTAAATTTCTCTAAATCTTTTTATAAGTTCTTGTATACTTATAAACAATATACATAATAGTAACAGTGATTATATTTATTTAAGATATGATTAAATATTAATGCATAATATAAGCATATTGTAATATCGTTTGATAAATAATGTAAATATTCATATCATATCAATCATCATATAAAATTAATAAAAAATATTTCTTAAACTTGTTAATAATAAAAATAAGAAACTCTGATAAATTTACATTAAAAAAATTTGCAAAGACTAAACACATTTTCATGGAAATATAAATAAAAAATACTTACTATTCTACCATTATTGGTGAAAAAACTGTATACATATGAAATATTTTTAATCTTTATTTTAAACCGTACGAGAGGATGTCAAGTGTCATTGTCACTTTAGAGTTTAAAGCGGTGTTTATTTTCTACAACTAAGCTTAACGATAAACATGTTAATTGTAGTCAAGAACTTTATAAGTAAATAGTTATAGTTATTAATGTATTAATTAGTTTTAAATATGTCAGAATCTTCTAAATCAAAATCATCACTAAATTTAAATCCATCACCGACGTTACAGTGTAAGGATTTACACGAATATTTAAAAAGTCGTTCGCCCCATTTTTTACAAACGGTGTACAATTATCCTACAATATGTCTTGCAGTTTATCGGTAAATATATAAAACAAACAATAATTTATCGTCTTTACTTTTTTTTAACCTTATTAAATGTATTATATAGGTTACAATTTTACTAATATATATATTATAAAAAAAAATTATGCGTAGGTACTGTAAATCAAATTAATTGCAACAAGCATTCTTGAAACCTAATGTTTCAATTACTTTGCATGATATCTTACATGGGTAAAATAAGACAAGCATCAGTGTTAGAGCAAAGAACACATCTCAGTAGTGAATGGGCATACAGTAGATAAACCCATTACGTTGATTATTCATATATCCTTTTTACGTAAAACAGGTATATATGATGATGATTGCAAACTTTCTACCACAGAGAAACATAAAGCTAGTTAATCTACAAAATATAGGGCAGTACCCCAGACAATAAAGAAAAAGATGGCAGTAGTAATTTTTTATATTAACTCATCAATAAATGCCATCTCATTCTACCTGTGATCACAGACTACTGGAAAATGTTTCTAACATTGGATTTTCGAAAATTATTTACAAATACCAAAATATGTGATAAATTTGTTTAAAAAAATATATTATATATTATAAATATAGTGGTGTAGTATTTAGAGCTTAAATTATAATTTAGTTCACTGTTTTTTTTATAGAGAACTACCAGACCTAGCGAGACACTTTGTCATACGTCTCCTTTTTGTAGAGCAGCCAGTACCACAAGCCGTTGTTGCATCATGGGTCACACAAACTCATGCTAAGTATGATTTCTTTCCTTAATTTATAAATTATATTTCTTAATTAAGCAAAAAAGATTTAATTAGCGTATTAGTACTGAGAATTTTACTAAAAAGCAAATATATTTCCGAACCATGACAGTATATAAGTAAAAGACAATAGTCAATTAGTGTTATTTTGTTTTAACATCTATTTGAATCAATTTATTAAAGCTGTATAAATTGATTTGGTCAGAAGCAACATTGTAAATGATGTTTTTGGTTCTTTTTATTTCAGGGAGCAAAGTAAAGCATGTGAAGCTCTATCAGAATTATCAGTATGGCAAGAAGCACCGATACCAGGTGGCTTACCGGGATGGATTCTTTCACAATCATTTAAGAAAAATTTAAAAGTTGCTTTACTTGGAGGGTTAGTGTTTATAAATTACTAGCCATGTAGCTAAAAGTTTCTCAATGTAATTCTTATTACATCAGTTATCTGTTAGTACATACATATGAATTCAGTAGAAAGTGGTTATTTTAATATTACAAACAGACACTCAAATTTTATTTATTTATATAATATAGGTTATTTATTTATTATCATGATTTATTTCTTATCATATTTTTATTACATATATAAAACCCTAAGCTATTTAAATCATCAGATACAGACAATCTAGTTCCAATCTCTTTTTTAAGGTACTAAGTGTTACGAAGCAGAACACAACACTGCGTTTTGATACTGGGAGAATAACAATATTTAATATAATTCCTTATTATTCTTCCTTTCTGGATATTGTATCTTAAACCATTACACATACTCTACTACTGTACTATTTCTGTACTGTTGTGCCAGGTGGCCTTACTATTTATATTAATTTTGTTTAATATAATGAAAAAATGGTATAAAAATATTAGAACTTCATATATGCAAATTCTTTCACTTTACGCTTTTTATCTCGCGTAACAGGGGAGACAGAAAGTACCTAGTGTTAAGACACTCCTCCGTTTCCCACCGAATTCGAGACATTGCGTGTTGAGTGGTGGAACTCAACGATCCATTTTATCTTGCCAGAGCAAAGAAATGAAAGAATAATTTAAATTTAATCACTCCTCCCGTTATTTATTTGAATATTTGCTCAAATATAAAATATAATATTTTATACTCTGATGTCTATAACTAGCCCAATAGGGATATTAATATGAATAGATAGAAGATAATAATAAAGAAAAGTTTTCTGATTTATTTTCCACAGAGGCCGTCCCTGGAGCTTATCTTCCTCGCTAGAACCAGACGGCAAAGCTCGTGATATAGCTTTCCTCGATGCCTACGCGTTAGAGAGATGGGAATGTGTACTGCACTACATGGTGGGTTCCGCTCAAACTGAAGGTATCAGTGCTGATGCAGTTAGAATATTACTACATGCGGGACTCATGACTAGGTAAGCGCTTCTTAATGGTGTTTTATTTTTGCCTTTATCTGCCTATATATATATATATATATATATATATATATATATATATATATATATTTTTGTTTTTTTTTTATATCTTCAAGCCTTTTATCCAGCATAACAGGGTTAACCGAAAGTACCTAGTGTCAGGACACTCCGTACTTCGCTTCCCACCGAACTCGAGGCATTGCGTGTTGAGTGGTGGCACTCAATGCTGCATTTTGTCTTACCAGAGTGAGGAAGTGAAAATAATTTTTAATATAATCACTCCTCTGAGTGGAGATCGAACCCACAACCGATCACGTTTACAGTCAGACGTTGTCCCACTGCGCCACGACCGGCCTTTGTATTTCTTTAATTAGTATAAAATTGTAATTTCGTTTTTAGAAGTATGTAAGCGTGATTATTTTATAAATAGATATTATTAGATGTGTTTGTCCAAAATATGAATAAATAAGAGGGGAAGTGATATTATTTTCGCTTCCTCGCTTTGGTAAAGACAAAGTGCGGCGTTGAGTTCCACCACCCAACAATGCAATGTCTTGTATTCGGTGGAAAGCAAAGTACAGAGTGTGTTGACACTAGGTACTTTCTGTCTACCCTGCTATGCGGGATAAAGCGTGAAGCTAAAAAAATTATGTTAACTTAACAGTATTTTCTCTATTTTAGGGATGCAGAAGATGGGTCTGCGGTAATAACGAGAGCGGGCTTTCAGTTTTTACTTCTCAGCACTCCTAAACAGGTACCAGAAATTATATTAATGCAACCCTAAAAAAATTTGATAAACAAAATTCGAACTCGCGCCCCTTGGGAACCGTCCAAGTGCTGTGAGCGCTACGCCATACATTCTACATCGTTATTTTTGCTTTAACGGTTGTAATACTCTTTGCCTGCGTATCTGAGCAGCACTGATTCCAAATCCTGGTGATATTTTTTTGTTTTTTTTTTTTTCATATAGTAAATGATAATGTATTAATAATAACATCTTAGAATTGAACGATTTTTACTCATTTTAAATGACAATATTTCGAAAATAAATTTTTTGGAAATCTGTAATTTCGAACATTTTACAGTGGTCCGTGGTCACAGGTAGACTGAGCTGGCATTTGTCTGCCGGTTGATACAAAAAAATAATTATATCAATCTACCGCCATCTGTTTCTTAATTGCCGCGTACTGCTTTGAATTCTTGCAGACGAATACCACCTCAGGTGTCCATAAATGTATTTTCGAATACCAAAATATACGCGATTGATCTGTTTAAAAAAATTAGTTTAAAATAAAAAAAATGTGTTAATAATTTCAGGTGTGGCTGTTCCTGCAGCATTATTTGCACACGGCAGAGAAGCGCAGCCTCAGTGCGGCGGAGTGTCTTGCATTTCTGTATCAACTCAGTTTCAGTACACTTGGAAAGGTGATTAGTTACCACTGTTTGTATCTTAGTGTTTTTAAGAGGTGGTGGGTTCATATCCCGTTTAGGGGTATTTTTTATTATATTTTTATAGTAACATACAGATATATATGTTAGCTGTTTCTGCTAGTAGATTAGTACCTAATGGTTAGAATCGGGGTCATGTTTTATCTTACCAGAGTGGTAAATCGAGGTTAATTAAAAAAAAAACAACTTCGTGCTTTATTGAAACTGGTGTCAAGACATTATGCTCTATGTTTTCGTCATATGAATATATATATATATATATATATATATATATATATATATATATATATATATATATATATATATATATATATATATATATATATATATATATATTTATTTTCCATCCAGGACTACAGCACAGAAGGCATGAGTAACAACATGTTGGTGTTTTTGCAACATCTGAGGGAGTTCGGACTGGTTTATCAGAGGAAGGTATTTTATCATATTGAATAATAAATAGTTTAATTATAAAGAAATTTTTAAAAAGATATATGAAAATCTGAATGTGGCGGGATCCGAACCCGCGCATCTTGGATATCGTCCAAGCGCTCTGAACGCGTGTACCATGCGTTCTATGTACTACCGGCTGCGTCGAAATCCTTATATGCTTGTTACAACTTATTTATGTTGTTAGTATCTCTGTACAGAGACAACAAGAGAAATTGCAACAGTGGGACATCATCTGACTGTAAACGCGATCGGTTGTAGGTTCGATCCCCACTCGGGGAAGTGATATATTTAAATTATTCTCATTGATTCTGTCTCCAATACAACGGAAAACGGAGAACGGAGTGTCAAAAAAAGAACACTTGTTGATTTCCTGTGTGGCTGTTCTCATCAGTACGAGATAATGGTGGAAAGACGTTGTTAACTGACAATACTGACATTTTATTTTTATTGATTCTTCTAAAGTATTTATAATAGCTTAACTGTATTTATTAGCGTAAAGCCGGTCGTTTCTATCCAACCCGCCTGGCGCTGCACATGGCGCGGGTGCGCGACGCCGCGGGCCCCGCCCCCGCCCCCGCGCCCGCCCTCGCACGGGGCGCCGCGGGGGCGGGCGGGGGCGCGGGCGCGGGGGCGGGCGGGTACATAGTGGTGGAGACCAACTACAGAGTATACGCGTACACGCAGAGCAGCTTGCAAGTGGCCTTGCTCGGACTGTTCACTGAACTTATTTACAGGTGAGTTTTTTTTACTTGTAATATTTTGGTAAAGTAGGAGTCATTTGATAGGAAAATAGTTTTGAAGTGTTTATTATGATTTTATTTTTTTTTTAAATAATGAAGTTTTTTATAAAATAGTTTTTCATTATTTATTTTTAGAAAAATAAGTTTATTATCACCAGTGGGATAGCGTCTGACCGTAAGTGTGTGTGTGTGCGTGGCGCAGGTTCCCCGACGTGGTGGTGGGCGTGCTGACGCGCGAGTCGGTGCGCGCGGCGCTGCGCGGCGGCATCTCCGCGCGGCAGATCGTCAGCTACCTGGAGCAGCACGCGCACCCGCAGGCCAGTACACCACCACCACCCCCCTACCGCCCCCTACCTTTAGAAAATATATAAATGTATATGATTTTGTGTGGATGTTGGAATTATCTTTGTATGGATATGAAATCTCTCTTCTTTCTTTATCATTATACCCACCAATACAAATTTTATATAATTGTTTTTTTTTTAACTGAATTTTGATTTTATAATATATTTATCAGTTTGACAATGTCATTTTTTCGACTCTTTTTACGTATTTATTACGATTTCCACGTCATTTGTGAACGGGAGTGATTTTTTTTTTAAATTATTGAAGAACTGATGAAGATCTATGGAGGTGGTCATGGAAATCTTCAATTAATAACAGCGTGTGATTTGCAATTATAGCGAACGTTTTTATGTATTTACCATTTCATAATACATATATACCTATAAGCCACTGTATTCAACATTTACCGTAAAAAAAAAACCATCTTGAAAATCTGATAAGTAACCTATCCCGATATGAGGGATAGAGGCGTGAAGCAAGAAAAAATATAACAATACATTTATACAGATGTTGAAGTCGGAGACGGGCGGCATCTCGTCGCGCTCGGTGCTGCCGCCCACCGTGGTGGACCAGGTGCAGCTGTGGGAGAGCGAGCGCAACCGGTTCACCTACACCGAGGGCATTATTTACAACCAGTTCCTGTCGCAGGTGTGCACGCACACACACGCACACACACACGCACGCACACACACACACACACACACACACACACACACACACACACACACGCACACACACACACAAAACACTTGTTATGTGAGATAATAAGTGTTAAGTGATAGAACTCAATGTTGCTATACGTTGTATCAGAGTGATAAAACAAAAATTATTATTTCTCTCTGGGTGTATTAAATTCATATTTAGTTGTGTTTACAATCACACTACGTACACGATAATGTACACAATGGGTTTAATATATGTTTGTTATTTATGTTGATACAATAATATTTAAATCTCAATTATTATTAATTTAGAGTGTATTAACTTATTAAACACGTATTTAGTTAATATGAATAAAGACAATCAAAAACATTCATCATAATGATGGTCGCGGCGCAATGAGACAGGAGTCGGGCTGTAAACGCGATCGGTCGCGGGCTCGATTCCCACTCGGGGGAGTGATCATGTTTATTTTCATGCAGGCGGAGTTCTCGGTGCTGCGCGAGTACGCGGCGCGCGCCGGCTACGTGACGTGGCAGAGCGAGCGCGCGCGCACGCTCGTGCTCACGCGCGCCTCGCACGACGACGTGCGCAAGTTCTGGAAGCGCCACGCGCGCCCCAACTGAGCGCCGCCGACCGCACTCACATGCCACCTTCATTGGCCGATCGAGTGTTCGTCATCACTTATTTGAATAAACGATATTTTTACTGGGTCCCATTTCACGTCTCGGCCGTCTTGTTTTGTTTTTCCTGTTCCAATTGCTTGCGAATGTTATTGAATTTAAATAATATGACAGTTGAGTTGTATTCTTTGAGCCTTGACTATAAACTGTTTTTAATATTTGATGTGTATTAAAAAATAAATACTTATTTTAATCTTATTTAATCAAAATAAACACTAAGCGTCCGCTATAGAAACCGCATTCGTTTATATAAAATAATTAAGTAGACATTTTGGGAATTGTAAACATTTAGGGGAACGCGCCCTAAATAACGACTTGACAGGTCACTAACTGAACTATTATTATTCATTTAAAAGATAATCTGTGAAATATTTACTATTATTTTACTTAAAAAAAACATTTAGCTGATGACACCTGTCAAATGCTCAACGTGACATCTGACACCAGACTGACAGTGACAGTTTGTTTGTTTGAATCGAGCACTGATTAACTACGCAATGTTTGTACATAGACTTGTGATTAAATAAAAAAAAAATATTGTGTACAAATTTGTTTTTTTTAATTTAACACACTACCCTTTCCCTTCGTGTTTTGCTTTTCACCTTATGACGTTCGAGAATTGGACAATATTTATATGGATTAAATCATTCTCAATATATAATATAATATAATAAATGTAAACAAATTCATACATGAATATATTGTATAGTATCAATATTGACATTGCAGTCTAACGTTTATTATTCTAAACGATTTGTATTATGTATTAAGTAAAAACATAATTGGAAAGTGATATTGATCTAATTTTTAATTTCATATAATAGTAATAAAAAATAATAATAAAAAAAAAATGAGTTGCTTATGCTTAGAATTGCCAAAATTATTTATAACTTCAAAAAACCATGGATACATTTTTAATAAAATATATTAAAATTCGAACCAGCGCTCTTGGATACCGTCCATGCACTCTGACCGCTAAGCCATGTGTTCTACTATCAGCTGCGTTGAAATTTTTATACGTTTTGTTACAACTTATTTATGTTGTTAGCATCTCTGTAGAGAGATTTGTACAAATTTCTACTGCTTAAAGATTATTAAGAAATAATCGTTTAACAAGAGATATTGCTATTTTATTTTAATATTTACTATTTTTAAAGTGTTATTCCACACTTAGGATGAGAAAACATTTTTGAAAAAAATTTATAATAATATAGGTATAATAAGTTTGGTACACTTGTAATTAAGGAACAATATAAGTTTTATTACAATTAGTCGAGTAGCTTCAACAATACAGACAAATCGCTTGTAAGAAAATATAAATAGATAATTGAAATCGGTTTAGTTTTTATACAATTTAAAATAAATATTTTATTATATAAATAATCTATTCGTAATACGTAAATTTGAAACAATCATTATATGACTTCACTAATAATTAATAAAGGTTTTTATAATTAATTACATTAAAAAAAAACATAAACATCATGATTTTTTTATTTAATTTATTTATACAACTTTCATCTCTTAGCTCTTAAACATATTTTCTAGTCTTTTCTTTGTTTTTTTTTAATTGTAGAAATGGACTTTTTAACAAATGTAATGTATTTTACTGATATTGTATTTAAATAGTTATATTATATTGAATAGAATATGTCAATATTTTATACAAATATTTATATAAAATAGTTTTAAAATTTTCAAATCAAAAGATGAATTAATTATTAACATAACCAACACGGAGTGTCGAAGGAATAAATGGAATTGATAACAAAGTAATATTAATTAAAAACAATGTTTTGTATAGTTAGGGCGCGCTAGGGCTCCGCGGCGGGCGGCGCGGGCGGCGCGGGCGCGGCGGGGTGGCGCGCGGGCGCCAGCGCCGCGTACAGCTTGCTGAGCGCGGCCTGCGCGGTGCGCTCCAAGCGCGCGTCCTCCGGGCAAGACGCCTCCTGGAGACACGTTCTATTTTATATTCACTGGTTTTAAAGTGTTATTCCACACTTAGGATTAGAAAACATTTTTGAAAAAATCATATAACAATATTAACGCAGCGGGATTTGAACCTGCGCCTCTTGGATACCGACCAAGAGGCGCGCCGTGCTATTTATTAATATATTTATAAAATAATAGCTTTAAAATGTTTCCCGTATACCAGAATAATAAAAAAAATTATTAAAAAAAAAGCCGGTCGTGGCGCAGTGTCTGTCACACTGTCTGACTGTAAACGCGATCGGTTGTGGGTTTGATCCCCACTCGGGAGAGTGATTATATCTAAAATTATTTTCACTTTCTCGCTTTGATAAGACAAAATGCAGCGTTGAGTTCCACCATTCAACACTTGCGTGTTGAATGGTGGAACTCGACGTCACGAATTCGGTAGAAAGCAAACGGTAAAGCAAAGTACGGAGTGTCTTGACACTAGGTAATTTCTTTCTACCCTATCATGCGGAATAAAAAACATGAAGCTAAAAAAAATATTAAAAAAAAATTGGGAAATGAATTCCACATCCAATTGTTTAGAGTCAGTACAGATTAACTAACAGTTAATATGTAGATACAAGTGTTAGTATTAGTGGCGAAATTGTTAGTGATTGTGTTTTATTAGTAATGTCTTAATTAATGTTAGTAGTGTTAATATCATTAGTATTGGTGTTATTATTATTAGTATACTTGTTTTGATATTTTTATCATTTTCAGGCGTTTAACTATTAGCATAATTGAATATGAGTTCAATCAATGTTGATGATTGGTGAAAAAAAAAAAAATTTTTTTTCAGTTTTGTAAGACAGAAGCGAGACTTTTGTTATTCCACGCATTAGAATAATATAAAGAAAAAAATCCTAAATATATTTGCACGCAACGGTAATCTCTTGTAAATTGTTCGAATACTGTAAGAAAACAAGCCGCGCGGTGTACTTCCGGCTGAGTTGAAATAATAAAATAATTAATGTATAACATTCTCCCTTAGTAAAAATCTCCCTACAGAGATGCCACCGACGCACACCAGCGCTAGCGGCAGTGTGAGCTCACCATGGCGTTGAGGTCGATGAGCGCGCGCCGGCCCGCCACGTCCACGTGCAGCTTGTCGCCCTTGAACATCTTGGGCACCGCCTCCGCGCCGAACATCTCCTGGAACATCTCGATCACGCACTCCTGCCAACCCAAGTGAGACGCGAGAGATGTGCCACAATCGTACAAAATAAATAATTATTACTAAAAACAAACATTCAAATGGCTCACCTTGAAATGCATCCTGTCCAGCTTCTGCGCGACGGGCGGCGCCGCGAACCCGCCGCTCGCACTGGACGCGGCGAGCAACGCCGCCAGCACCGCGTCCGCGTACATGTCCGCCACGGGCTGGGCCTTCCACTCCAGCGTGAGCACGGGCAGTTCCACGATGAGCTCCAGACAGCCGTACAGGCGCCAGCGGGTCTCCGAGGAGGGCGCGGCGGGCACGGAGGAGCCGCAGATGCGCAGGATGGCGTGGCGGAGCGCCGCCAGCGTGCCGCCGAAGTGCAGCGACACGCGCTGGCGCACGGACGACTGCGACAGCTCCGTGTACTCTGTACAGGCACAAAGATCGCCACGGAAAGTGTTGGACCCCTCTCAAATCATACGAATCAACAAAATAATCAAATTAGAATCAAAAAGAGCGGCGTTGAGTTCCACCACTCAATACGCAATGTCTAGAATTCGGTGGAAAGCGAAGTACGGAGTGTCTTGACACTAGGTACTTTCTGTTTCCCCTGCTATGCGGAATAAAAGCGTGAAGCTTAAAAAAAACTAATCATAGATCATTAAAAATTTTATGTAAAAAATGTCTTATTAAAAAAATATATATAACACACGTCATACATTTTTTTTCACACGACGTACAATTTTTCATACATTTTTGTATAATATAACATACTTCGATACAACGACGTGTACAGTTAGAAAAAAATATATACACATGTATTACAATTTTATAACAATTTTTATTTAACTTTTCACGAACACAGTACGTTACAGTAAAAAATATATATTAAATATGCATTTTAATATTAAAACAAACTATAGTACTGTATACAAAAAAAAACATATCAAAAATAAATTTAATATATATTTTTTTTTTTCAAAAAAACATCAAATTAATTAATGTAAATAACTCACTGTTCAAATCCTCCGGCGCTAAAATGTGATAATTGAAATTTCGTTTAACGAGTATGCCCTGCAGCTGCTTGCCCGGCACCGGCGCCTCCATCGCCAGCGAACCCATCACCTGTTGGGAACCCGCGCAGTTGTTACCGCTAAACTTGTGGGGCTTAGGCATCATATAAGTATTAAGGGAATATTATAAAAAGGGTACCTAAATATGTTTTTTGTGATAATGATTTTTGAATTAAAAAAAAAATATAGATAAACTAAAGCAAACTATTAACGTAAAATTTAAATATTTCAACTGTTTTAGATAAAACAGATAAAAATTTTTGAACGCACCGGGATTCGAACCCGCGCCTCTTGGATACCGTCCAAGCGCTCTGACCGCTAAGCCATGCGTTCTACTACCAGCTGCGTCGAAATTCTTATACGTTTTGTTACAACTTATGTTGTTAGCATCTCTGTAGAGATTTTTCGTTTTTTCTAAAATGTTTTCTAATCCTAAGTGTGGAATAACACTTTGAAAATAGTAAATATTTCAACTGTTATACCACACTTACGATTAGAGTAACATTTAATAAAAAAAAAAATAAAGTTATAAAAATTTAAACGCAGCGGGATTCGAAGTTGCGTCTTTTCCCCCCGTCCTAGCGCCCTGGCCGCGTGCGCTGTACGCCGTAAGGAGCACCTTGGCGGTCTTGTCGCCGCGGAAGGTGAGCGCCAGCAGCTGCGTGTTGCGCGGCGTGTGTATGGCGAGGCGGCCGCGGTGCTCGCGCTGCAGCGCCGCCTTCAGCCGAGACATCTCGTTCTGCTCGCCGTGCACCAGCACCTGGCGGGGACACTTCTGTACACGCATGTCGTCGCTCTCCCGGACAAACAACAGTTTCGTCCAAATTCGAAGCAATTAGTATTTCAAAAAACTTTTAATATTAAAAATTTAAATGTACTTTTTTTTAGTTTCTCGCTTTATCCCTTGTGAAGTAGTCAGAGACAACGCAGCGCCAAAACCTACGGCACCTGTATATCTCCTTCGTTATTCTGTGTTTTCGAAGATCAACCGAGGTCTCCCCCGACCTCTCGTGCCACTCAGCTCGGCTTCATAAACCTTTCTTACCATTCTTTCATCGCTCATTCTTTCCACGTGCCCAAACCCCCTGAGCACGTTCTTCTTCATTCTTACTACGACATTCACGCTTATACCAGCCATTCAGCGTATCTCCTCGCTGCATATACGGTCAGCTAAACTGACTCCGCATATCCGACAAGGAGATCTCATCTCTACAGCATTCATCTTTCTTTCATTCTTCTTTTGACACACCCACGTTTCGCTGCCGTATAACAACGTCGGTATCAGTACTGCATTGTGGACGGCAACACGTGCAGGTACGCTGACGTGTTGCCGTCGCATCAATGCAGGAAGAGCACCGTTAATCCTGTTACCGGCAGCAATACGCCTTTCCACCTTCATTTGGTACCTTCCATCTCTACTAAACATACTTTCCAGATATACCATCTCATTCACTTGTTCTAAAAACTTGTTATCTACCCTAATTTTGCATTTCGCTCTTTCTTCGTCTCTCTAGAATCATAGTTTTACTCGCATTCAGGCTTAGACCATTACTTTCACACCCTTCTTTCAGAGTGGTGACCAATGCCTGTAACTCGCATTCTGATGTGCAATTAGCACTGCATCATCTGCGTACAACAGACAGTTTTAGATTTAGTCAGAAAAGCTTCGTATTATCCCGGAAATTGTATAACAATCTGTCGTCTCTTTAACGCTCTGACTTTTCACGCTTCATCTTTATCAATGCTTTCGTTAGGTGTTTTTGCAACTTATATTCTTTCTTCTTAATCTCTCTCATACTTTTATTCTTACTCGAGGCTATGTAGCCCTGCCATGCTTTCTTCTTTCTTTCTACTGCCTCTTTCACTTCATCATCCCACCATTCATCACGATTTTTACTAAAGCCTCTTTTCCCAATGCCACATATCTCAGTTGCAGCTTTACTCATACAATTCCTAAGATTCCACCAGCATACTTCAACACTTTCAGTACCTATTTCGCAGCTGTCTAGCTTCTTGGAAACCCTTTCTTAATATTCCTCTCTAATAGGTGGGTCTTGAAGCTTCCAGCTTCTTATGCGATTATTCGCCTCCAAGTTTGGACACCTCGTGCGGCTGCGCCAACCGGCAAACAGACCCCTTATTCTAGCAACTACTAGATAGTGATCTGTTTCCAAGTCGGCACCCCTAAACACACGCGTGTCCATAACTTGGTTACGAATACGCTGATCCTCTACGAATAGATCAATCATGCTTTTCTCTACCATCTGTTCCCACGTGTACGTGTGAATTTGTTTGTAGTCAAACATAGTGTTTGCCACAAACAAATCTTTTTCCTTACATAATTCCAATATGAGCTCACCAGCCTCATTTACTCTCTTATCACCACACTTCCCTACTACGCGTTCGTAACCATGTCGTGTAGTTCCGACCCATCCATGTAAATCACCACATACTATTAATTTTTTCGTTACCTCTTACACTACCTACAACTTCCCAGACACTCTCCCAGAACTCCTCTAGTTCCCTTGACAGAGCTGAGGATACCGGCGCATACGCCACTAACAAGAACATTCTTGTTATCTCCAGCTTAAAGCGTACCCAGAGTAGTCTCGGGTCGATCGCCTTATATTCTACCATTGCACTCACCAATCGAGAGGACAATAACACACCTACACCTTGACACCCTCGTTCACTTTCTGGAAGTGGGCGGGAGGCCCAGTAGGTGACTCGGTTGCCTGGCAAATCGGTCATGCTATTCCCCTTTCTTTTGGTCTCAGTCACACAAACAACATCTAAATCTTTTTAGAAAAAACGTATAAAAATTTGAACACAGCGGGATTCGAACCCGCGCCTCTTGGATACCGTCCAAACGCTCTGACCGCTAAGCCATGCGTTCTACTACCAGCTGCGTCGAAATTCTTATACGTTTTGTTACAACTTATTTATTTTGTTAGCATCTCTGTAGAGAGATTTTTACAAATTTCTACTACTTAAAGATTTCTACTACTTAAAGAAGAAGAGAAATTTCTACTACTTAAAGAAGAACGCAGCGGGATTCGAATCCCGCTGCGTTCAAATTTTTATAGATTTTTTCTAAAATGTTTTCTAATCCTAAGTGTGGAATAACACTTTAAAAATAGTAACTAACATCTAAATCTCTTTCATTCATCACATGTAATAATCCATTCAACTTCTGTTGCATCCCCCCTCTTACATTCCACGTAGCTATTTATAGCTCCGTCCTTCACCTCCCGCCTTCTCCGATATGGCTCGTTGGGCGGCGGTCCCAAACGCCGTCTTTCAACAAAACTTAAAAATAAATTTTAAAACATATAACAGTCAATCATGGCGAAATGGGTCAGGACGTTTAAATGTAAACGCATCGGTTGCGGGATCGATTCCCACTCGGGAAAATGATTTTATTTAAATTATATTAATTTCTCGCTCTGATAAGCAAAAGCGCGGCGTTCAATTCCGCCATTCAACACGGACTCTGTCTCGGTACTTCCTGCTTACCTTGCTATGCGGGATAAAAGCGTGAAGCTAAAAAAAATGACCATATAAATCTGACCAACTCACTACATGCGGCGGTTTTAATATATTAATAAATTCGGAGGTCTGTTGATAGTCGGTGTGGGCGCTAAAGGATATGTAGTCGACCGACATCTTGAGCGGCAACTTCTGCCCCGACATGGACGTGATCTCTTCAGGCTCGGAGAGGATCGTCTTGGCCAGGGTGCCTTCTACGCAGTAACCTGGGATTTTGTTTTATTATTATTATTTTAGCTTCACGCTTTGATCGCGCATAGCAGGGGAGACAGAAAGCACAAGTGTCAAGACACTCTGTACTTCGGTTACTGCCAAATTGGAAGCATTGTTTGTTGTGTGGCTGAACTCAACGCCGCACTATGTCTAACTAGAGCGAGGAAGGGAGTATAATATAAAAATTAAATCATTACCCCGAGTGGGAATTGAACCCATAACCGATCGTGTTTACAGCCAAACGACCTTACATAACACAACGAGCGGCCTGATAAATATAATTTACCTAATAAACGACATTATCTGTATGACAGAAGGAATTTCTAATTTATATTTAATTTATAAATTATTTCAAAGGCATACAAATATCTAATAATTTCTTCTATGAATGAAGTATCGCCAACCTCACCGGCTATAATAACCCCGTTCTTGGGGTCCGTGCACCAAGACTCGAACAGCTCCCGGGAGAGACCCGACTGCATCATACCCGGCGACGCCATTATCACACACGGCCCTACGTCCTCGAAGTGGTCTATACCCTGCAATGGGGTTCAAATTAAAATAATATATATGTATGTATGTATAAATGTGTGTTCATACACATACAAGGTATATATTATTATATATTAAAAAAAATATTTTTACAATTTTTGTCTGTCCGTCCGTTCCGATTAGTCTATAGGACGGCTGCACCGCATTTAATGGGACTTTCACTTGCGGATAGCTGATGTAATACGAAGTGATTTAGACTAAATTCCACTCAAAAGAAATAGCGAGCGCAGTTAGTAAATATTAAATATTTCATTATAAGATCTTACAATTTGCGCGATTTGTATTACACATTTTAAATGAAACTATTTTAAACGGATTAATCGCGTATATTTTGGTATTCGAAAATATATATTTTTGAAATACCCGCCGATTTGGACACTTTACTGTAGTCCCGCAGTCACGTTTCTATCTGTACATCATCTACAAAATATACGCGCATATTCGGTTTAAAATAGATTTATTTAATATTTATTAATTCAATTTTAAGGCGACCCTATTAGCGTTATGGGTTTATTGTCTTGGGGTTAAAAAATCATATTTATAAAAAAATCTTTGATACCACATATCTTTTGAATTTTTAATGTAGGCAGAGAGATACTTTAAGAGAAAAGAAAGTCTTTGGGCAGTCTCAAAAGGGGAAAACGCTTTATAAATTATAACGTATATGTATTGAGGCCGGTAGGTGCGCAGTGGGACAGCGTCTGACTGAAAACGCGATCGGTTGTAGGATCGATCCCCACTCGGGGGAGTGATTATATTTAATTTATTTTCACTTCCTCGCTCTGGCAGAAGACAAAGTGCGGCGCTGAATTCCACCACTCAACACGCAATGTCTCGAATATGGTGGAAAACGAAGTACGTAATGTTTCGACATTAGATACATTCTGTCTACCCTGCTATGCGGGATAGAAGCTAAAAAAAAGTATATGTATATATTCCATCTGGACGCAGTGGGACATAGTCTGAGTATGAGCGCGATTGTTGCCGGTTCGATAACGTGATTATATTCAAATTAATCAAATTTCTAAACTCTGTTAAAATAAAACGCGGCGTTGAATCCTGCCAATCAATCAGTCTCAAAATTTGATGTAAAGCAAAGGAGAGTTATAACTCTCATAACATGGTAGACAAAAAGCGAAAGACCGCTTTCTTTTGTTATTAATTAACCCAGTAGCAGTTGTAATCCGTTGAAAGCAGTCTAATTACGTCAAAAGCATAGTACTGAGTTCAAATAACTATCAGTCTACAATACAATTTTTAAACAGACGTATATACATACTGACAACTGACATATATACGTGCAAAGGGGAATAGCCTCTAAAGTCTAAGTTGATGAGTACCATCAAGGTCAAGGACAATAACACAAATTGGGCATCACAACGTTCCGCATTACGCAAAATATTGACGCGAATAAAAAAAAAAGTAACATTTCCTTTATAATAACTAGATTATAATAAGCCCAGATAAAAAAAAATTAAAAACCGATAACCTATTAATCTATTTTATTAAAATATAAATAAATATATATATATACAAATATATAAAAACTTTTTAAAAGTCATACATCATAGATAAAAAAAGATACATTATCTGTGTAGGCAACAGTGATTGCGCGCGGCCGGCTCTTGCCCAGCTGCTATTACGTGCGTTTATTTTATCAACTATATTTTATCGTCACTTGATTAAATTCAGTTTGAAACTTTCAATTCAATGGCAAAGTGTATGGAATAAAGAAAAATGTTCGAAGTGAGTTATATATTCAATTATAATAAATATTTATACTTTAAAGTTTTTTTTTTTATTAAATTATCATTTTGAAGTCACATTTTGTTATTTATTGTGAACAGATAAAAATATGTTAAAATAGTATAGATAGATCGTCGTGTCAGTTAACGCGATCAGTTATCTGTTCGATTCCCAGTCGAGGAAATGATTATAATTAAATTTAAAATATAATTATTTTTAAATGTGTTATTCCACACTTAGTATTAGAATTTTTTTTTTGAAAAAAACGTGTTAAATTTTTTTTGCCCATAATAGAACACATGGCTTAACGGTCAGAGCGTTTGGATCGTTTCCAAGAGGCGCGGGTTCGTATTCCGATACGTTCTAAATTTTATACGTTTTTTAAAAAACGTTCTCCAATCCCAAATGTGGAATAACACTTTAAAAATAGTACAGTAAATATAACATATTTTCCAGTCACTGTCAGCGATGATACCGTCATCAATAAAAAACAAACTCATACAATGGCTGGAAGAGCACCGGGAGTTCGTGGTGTGCGCCTTCTGCCTGCCGGCGAGCTTCCTGTTCACGGTGGTGCTGCGGCTGCGGGCCTGCGTGAGGCGCCGCCACAGCGACCCTCGCAGACACGACGCCGCCGTGAGGCAGATACAAAATCAGGTAATGGGGTCTCGATTTTGATATTTTTCAATTTATATTTAGTATAAAAGAGAATGATGTTTAAATTTGTACGTATTTTTTTGGATTGATAGGGATTTTGTATAATAATTACAATTTTAACTATGACACTAGGTACTTCCTGGCTACCCTGCTATGCGGGATAAAGGCGTGAAGCTAAAAAAAACCGTTTAACGTTTTCGGATGCTACTGTCAATGTAGTAGGAAACAAAGTTTTGTACATACTGTTTAGTGTCATGAATTTGGTCAATAGGGAAACCTTAACGTTAAATAAATAAATTTAGATCGAAAATATTTTAATTTTACTAAGATATTATTCGCTATGAAATTGAAACTCAAAACCATACAGACAAACATTTCTCCATTATAACTCGATGGCGTTTGCTTTTATTTGTTTGGCTTCACGCTTTTATCATCCATAGCAGAGTAGACAGAAAGTACTTAGTGTCAAGACACTTCGCTTTCCACCGAATTCCGAGTGGTGGAACTCAACGCCGCACTTTATCTTTACCAAAGCGATTAAGTAATTTAAATATAATCACTTCCCTGAGTTAGGATCGAACTCACAACCGATCGCGTTTACAGTCAGACTGTGTCACACTGCGCACTGATAGATTAAATTAAATATATTATACAAATGACTTTATTATAATTCATTAAACAAAAAAAAGGCCTTACTGTAATTTTTTTCTTATCATTGAGTTTAATTTAATAATATATTTGCTAAACAGTATGCTAAAAAATATATATGTATGTAATAATACTATTTTAACTCTAATATTTCGGTATTCTAAAATAAAGATCGCCCTATGTAAATCAAAATATCACCACGGACTACTGTAAAGTGTTCGAAATATATATAAAAAAATCTCAAAACCCTAAGCGTTATAACTTATAACTACGTAACTAATAATTCTTTAAAGGTACAAGAATGGAACAAACTACCCTCCAACAAACGTAGACTCCTTTGCACGTCGAGACCCAACTGGCTGTCACTATCCACTACGTTCTTTCAAAAACATCTTCACCATAAAGTAGCCATTCCCCTGTACGATATACTAGAATTGGACGAGAGAGCCATGACGGTGAGGGTGGAGCCTATGGTGACCATAGGCGATATAACCGAGTACTTGATACCCAAAGGGTATTCCTTAGCTGTTACCATTGAGCTTGTAGACGCTACTTTAGGAGGTACGTGGAAAGTTTTAGAATTGTCAAATAAAATGCTAACCATATAAAATTTAAGGTTGGTAATGGCGCAGTGGGACAACTTCTGGCTGTAAACGTGATCGGTTGTGGGGTCGATCCCCAATCGGGGGAGTGTTTACATTTAAAATTATTTTCACCTCCTCGTTCTGGTAAGGCAAAATGAGGCGTTGAGTTCCAGCACTCAACAAACAATGTCTCGAAATTAGTGGAAAGCGAAGTACGGAGTGTCTTGACACTAGGGTACTTTTTGTCTACCCAGCTATGCTGGATAAAAGCGTGAAGCTAAATATCAACACATAGAACGAGTCGGTCATTGCTATTAAAGGTTGGATAGATTGGTTGTGGGTTTAATTCCTACTCTAAGGAATTATTATATTTGAATTGAATTCCCCACTCAACACGCCATGTGTCTCTTTGGGGGGAAAAACAGTCAACGTCAAGCGTCTTCATACTAGGTAATGTCCCTGACTACCCTCGAGGTGTAAACGTGAAGCTAATCTTCTAAGAAAATTTTAGTGTAATAGTATAAAATATATAAAAAAATCTAATTCCAGGGCTAGCTCTAGGCACAGGTATGTCAACACATTCGCACAAGGCCGGCCTCTATCACGAGACGATCACCAGCTACGAGGTCGTCCTGGGAGACGGCACTCTGGTGACCGCCACTGCTCACAACCAACATGCCGATCTCTACCAAGCCCTACCCTGGTCTCACGGCAGCCTGGGCTTCTTGGTGGCGATGACGTTAAAAATCGTCAAAATTAAACCATACATCAAAATCAAGTACACTCCCGTTGATGGCCAAAAGAAATACTGTGATATGATTCGAGAACTTTCCGGAGCAAACGAAGCGAGCCCTAAGGAACATCCAGATTATATAGAAGGCACTATATTTAGTAAAGATAGGGCCGTTGTCATGACGGGGGAGTACTCCGACTATGACAGGAAAATAACTGTCAATCATTGCTCCAGGTGGTACAAGCCTTGGTTTTATAAACACGTTGAATCATTCCTGGACAGGGGCGAGGGGATCGAACTGATACCACTGCGGGACTACTTGCTGCGACACAATAGACCTATTTTCTGGGTGGTAGAGGACATGATATCGTTCGGCAACCATCCCCTATTTAGATTATTCTTTGGCTGGCTGCTGCCACCGAAGCCTGCGTTCCTTAAGTTCACCACAACGCCAGGTGTGAGAGCGTATACATTCACGAAACAAGTTTTCCAGGACATCGTACTTCCTATCCAAGAATTGGAGAGGCAGATCGAGGTGGCCAGACAATTGTTCGAGAAGTTTCCCTTGCTGGTCTATCCGTGCAAGATCATAGATCACGGCCCCCTATCTGGTCAATTGAGACGTCCGAAGGGAAAATATTTGGTACCGAATACCAATTATGCAATGTATAATGATTTGGGAGTGTACGGAGTTCCAGGAAAGGTGAAAGAGAAGAAACCCTATAACCCAGTGGACGCGATGAGGAAGATGGAGAAGTTCACGCGAGACGTGGGTGGTTACTCGTTCTTGTACGCCGATATATTTATGAATAGGGAAGAATTTGAGGAAATGTTTGATCTGGCGTTGTATGAGGTGGTAAGGAAGAAGTACAGCGCTGAAGGCGCGTTCCCACACCTCTACGACAAGGTTAGACCGGAAATAGACGTGTTCACTATTGGCGAAGAAAACGCAATACTTAGTTAGTTTTATATTATTAAAAATAAATTTATTTTTCATATAAATTTTCTTATTTACTTAGCCGATTAATTTTTATATCGATTTTAAAAAAGTTAGATTTTTTACCCTACAACACATATGTACCGTTGAAGCAGGTCGTGGCACAATGGATTCGATACACACTCGGGGGAATGATTACATTAAAATTATTTTCGCTCTGGTAAGAAAAAACGCAGCGTTGAGTTCAGTCACACAACACAATGTTTTTTGTCTTAGCCTGTATACAGTTGACGTAATCTGATAACTAAAAAAAATAGTAAAATAGTAAATATTGAAATAAAATAGCAATCTCTCTTGTTAAACGATTATTTCTTAATAATCTTTAAGTAGTAGAAATTTGTAAATATCTCTCTACAGAGATGCTAACAACATAAATAAGTTGTAACAAAACGTATAAGTATTTCGACGCAGCTGGTAGTAGAACGCATGGCTTAGCGGTCAGAGCGCTTGGACGGTATCCAAGAGGCGCGGGTTCGAATCCTGCTGTGTTCAAATTTTTATACGTTTTTTCTAAAATGTTAACTAAAAAAAACCTAATTTATATGATCTGACATGAGGAACAAATTTTAAACTAAAATAATTTTTAAATTTACTTGGATCAAGACAATTATAATGCAATAAACGATATCATCGCTTACATTGTTGAGTGCAACTAAGCCTAGCGTTTTATATTAATAGAGCAAGTAAAAATAAGTTAATCCCACAAGTAGAAATCGAACCCACAATTAACCACGTTCACAGTCAGACGCTGTTCCACTGCTACATAATAGCCTTAAACAAACATATTAAATAACTCAAACCATAGTTTAAATAACTAAAACCTAGAGCTAGAGAGATTAAACGTAAAAATAATCTCAATATTCTAAAAAATGTGGCAGGATATTTTTTATTATAATTTTGTACTAGATTATTTCAAAATGCAGGTTTAATTTAAATTGTTGTATAAAGTATTAGTTTTCTTATTAATCAAATTGAGCAAAAGTCGAATTTCATTCATTCATTCATTCATTCATTCGTTAATACATACATACCTTCAAATTGGATATGTGCCGAAACACAAAGGGGTTGTTGACGGCGATCTGCCGGCGGATGCGGTCGTTCATGGCGTTGACGTAGGTCTGGTACACCGCCATGCACTTCTTGGCCAGCGACGACGCGTAGTAGATGGGGATGTCCTGCAGCTCCGGGTGCAGCGACCAGTACTCGTCTGCTCGCCGCGCACGTTTGAAAACGCATTTGAAAAAACTACATTTAGAGAGAACCTAGTGTCAAGACACTCTGTACCGCTGTTCGCTCGAATATATATCAATTTAAAATTACAACGCCACTAATGGTTATTGTATAAAGTAAAAAAAATATTGAAATAAAAAATAAATTCTTAGCGAGTTCCCGGCGCCGTCATATCAGTTCTTTTCAGATTTGAGGCGTAATTAGAATGTACATAATTAGTCACAGCTAGCATTCTTATTCTGAGAGGGGAAACGGTTTCCGGGCTGGGCCCTCTGAATGTAATTTCATTCGCCACCCATGACTATGGGTGGAGTACTCCTACAGGGATTGGGGATAGTCAATGTCTTGAATGGGGAGGAAGGAGTACTGTACACAACACCCACCCAGTATGAGCAGCAGCTCCTGCGCCCTGCCCAGCGCGAACACGGGTATGAGGCAGCGGCCGCCGCGCAGCACGATGTCGCTCACCAGCCCCGTGAAGCGCGACTCGCGCTCCTCGCGCTTCTCGTGGATGTGAGTGCCGTATGTGGACTCCTGATAAATTACTATTCAGTTGAGTTTCACATGGCCAAAGATTCAATATAGATTGTTACTTTCCCATATCTCAAAAATAATTTAGAAATAAATAATTATGTTTCACGGTACCTTTCCATTTAAAAAGACCTCCATAGTAAAGCTTTACACCACATAGCAGGTGTATTCGGAGAAAACCTAGTGTTTTTTAAATAAAAAGGAAAAAATAACTAAAACAAGATAAATTCCATTGATAGAATCGAACCCACAACTAGTCTTTTGTACGAAATTACATTCTATAAGAGAAAACAATATAAATAGGGAAAAAGTTAAATTTTATATAAATAAATACGCTACCACATATCTCCCACACAGTGGAATAGTAGAATGTAGTTTTAAAAATTCTAATTTACTTTTCTTGCTAGTTTAGATAACCAACTATGCGGAGTTTAGTTACGTTGCCTTATTGAATCAAGTACCATAAATGAGTCAAATATAAATCCCTCAATTATAATAATCATATTGATGTATTCTTTTGTAAATACTTAATAAAACTTACTGTTATGAGAACATCGGGATGAACTGTGGGAATTTCAGCCGCCATCAAATGTCTGTCTTCTTGTCGGGAAAAATCTCCAGTATACAATATCTATGAAAAGAATAAAATGTAAAATATAAAAAAAATTAGGCAACTTAATTATCTTTTTTTTTATGTAACAGATAATACAAAATATTAAATATATGGAAAATTCAAACCTGCTTACATTATTGTATTTTAATATTGTAATGATAAATAACAACTTTACTTTATAGCCATATTAAATATTTTACAAAGTTAATGGCTCCAAGCTTATTCAAATATAGTATGATAAGCCGAAAGAATCTCCAATCGACACACTCTGAAGTCTACATCAGGTGATATTCTAGTGCCTCCTAAAAGGCCACCGCAATGATCCCTTAGAACTATTTATTTACTGGATCAATACCTTAACTCCAGCAATTTCAATCATAAACATGGCAGCTCCGAGCACATGTCCAGCATTGTATGCCCAGAACCTGACTCCCCTCACATCCTTCTCTTCATGGAAATTTATTGTCTCTATACGATCCATGGAACCTTCTAGATCTGATTCTGTGTATAACATTTGCTCTGTTGATATGTTACTGAAATATTTGAAAATGTAAATTTAAAAAATAATGTGAACACATGCATGTTGATGCTGTCTTGCCAAATGTTACTCTAAATTTATATTACAATTATGCATTTTTGTATGTCACTTCATAAAAAACCAGAAATTAGGATTTCTTTAGTGTACCCAAGACATCAAATATACAAATAACAAAATGATTACTTTGAGCTACTTAACTATAATAATATACTATTTATTAAACATTTTTGAAAAACCATATAAAAATTTGAACACAGTGGGATTCGAACCCACCCCTCTTAGATACCGTCCAAGAGCCGTAACTGCTAAGCTATGCGTTTTACTACTAGCTGCATCGAAATTTTTACACATTTGTTACAACTAATTTATGTTGTTTGGTTCTCTGTAGAGAGATTTTTACAAATTTCTGCTACTTAAAGTTTATTAAGAAATAATTGTTTAACAAGAGACATTGCTATTTTATTCTAATATTTACTATTTTTTAAGTATTATTTCACACTTATGATTAGAAAACTTGGAATGAATTTTTATACATTTTTTCAAAAAAATTTTCTAACCCTAAGTGTGGACTAACACTTTAAAATAGTAAATAATACCATTTATTATTGAAAAAAAAATCTAACAATATTAAATAAGCAGCAAAACTTATTACACTAAAATATTTGTTTCAACTAAAGTTTATAAAATCAAAAAATATATATATATATAAAAAACAATATTATATTTGTTATAATATAAGAAAAATTATTTGTACATATTTAAACTCACCTAACTTTAATATAATCAGACACAAGCCACCTGTAAATAGCTTTAGTGGCATGCGTCATGAACACTCTGCCTTTGAATGAGGTTTTTGTTAGAAACCATGGTAATGCTCCGCTGTGGTCCAAATGAAAACTAAAAACAAAATCAATAAACATTTTACTAAGTGAAAATCTGTTTTTACCTTCAGAGTAAAGTTTATATGGTCCAGAATTCAAATATTTGTTTTGAAAACTTATTATATATGTTTTGTAAATACATTTAATTAATTACTTAAATGAATATGAGATACATTTTAAAGGCATAATAATTTATACATATGTACATTATTCAAAAACACACTTTCTAGTCTCTAAAACAAATTGTTTTATATTAATATTATATTTCCTTATATTTTAAATACTTACTGTGAAATTAACAGCAAATCTACTTCATCAGCTTCGATTAAGTCCACAAATGGTAAAGCATCCATTCCTGATAATCCAGGATGTATTCCACAGTCCAACTAAAAATAGCCACTTATTGAAATCTTAAATTTTAATTTCATAATATTCTGCTAACAGCAAAGAAATGTATTAAACTAAAAAAAAAATATGAGTCATTTGATTTCAAAATTCATATTCATACCATTATTTTCTTTCCTTTGAATTCCAACATGATACAAGATCTTCCTACTTCTTGTCCAGCTCCTCTAAAAATTATATTTTGATTGTTACTACATAATAAACATTACATTTTCTTGAAGAAATAAGTAAAAATATATATATTAAAACATCACAATTCACAACACATTGATATGGCAAATTAAGATTTTCATAATATGATAAAAAATAAAATAAATAAATAGAGTAGAGATTTGTTGATATTTACAATGGCCGTATAGTAAGTTGATCACTTTCCTCCAGAGGCACTGGATCGGTGCCTCTACGCGGGTTTGTCGTCATATTTCTAACTTTACTAAATACGATTTACTTAAAACTATTAATACAAACGCTTTACTAATATATAAATATTTTAACAATAAACGATAATAACACAGCCGGTTAACATTTAGGTTATAATAAAGTTGCCAGTTATTGAATATGTTTGACATTCATGTCAAACTTTAAAAAAGCTTTTTCATATTAATATAAACAATATGTAAAACTGACACAGTGATTGAAATAAAATTGTTAATATTAAATTACAGCAATAACTAAAGAAATAGTTACTATTTCCTTAGAAAACATTTAAAATAACATTAGAAAAAACGTATAAAAAATTTTTTGAAAGCAGCGGGATTCGAACCCGCGCCTCTTGGATACCGTCCAACGTCAAACGTCATCTTTTTCTAAAATGTTTTCTAATCTTAAGTGTGGAATAACACTTTAAAAATAGTAAATATACTATTTCCTTATTGATTTATATGTGTTAATATTAGTATTAATACTCAAGCTTAAGCTTACTTAATTTTATTAACCTCTTTTAATATAAGTTATTAGATTCAGTAGGTATATTCAAAAAATATAAAAAGCCTAAATTATAAAATGTGATAGATTTTTTGCACTTTTATTATTTGAATCAATTTTATATTTTTTTCAATAAGAAACATTTTTATTTGCTTTTGACATTAATAAATTGACATATGACATTTAATAATGGTTGGCCATGCTTGCAGCTGTGTTTACGTTTATGGTTATGTTTATTACGTGTTATAATATTTAAATGTGCTTTATGAAAAACATTGAATTAAAATGACTAAGCCGACACTTTTTGAAGAAGATTCTGAAGAAGAAGTATCGCTTAAAACAGAAAATGAATACGCTAAAAAGTATGATGCTTGGCGTGAAAAAGAAGAATTACATAAATGTGAGTAGGAATAACTTAATAATATTATTCTAAACGTACATTGAAGCTTTATGTTATCATAATTATGTTATTGATTTTTATATTGGTATTGTATGATAATTTCAATTTATTTTATTTTGGTATGGTAATTTCAATTTATTTTATTTTCGCAGTGGAACAAAAGTATGGTACGAAAGCTTTAAATTCAGATGCTTCAATATCATCTGATAGTGAAGATGAGAGTGATGAACCTCCAGAAGTGTCTGAGGAAGTAGAGAAACAATTTCTTAAAACTTTAGCACTGTTAAAGACTAAAGATCCTAGAATATATGATCCTAATTACAATTTTTTTAATGAGAAAATTGAGAAAGAAAAAGGTAAAGAGTACTTATATTAACTATCTCATACATGTTTATAATATCTTTACTGTTATTCCTTATAATGAAATGTATTTATGTCTAATATAATTTAAACCAATAATTTCAGAAAAACAACCTGAAATTAAAAAGGTAACTTTTGGTGACAGTAGTGATGAAGATGATGATAATAATCCTAACATCTTTAGCATTGAGAAGAAAGCTGAAATTGATCAATCAGATAATGAAAACGACAAAATAAAATCATCAAAGGTAAAACACACTTTAAAAATGTTTTATATACTGTGTAAAGTGATCTAATAAAAAAATTATCTAGATTTTACTTTAAATTTAAAAATATGTCAGTGGGTAATGTTCAGTTTATTGTTATATAGCCTTTTAAGTTTACTAATTTACTATGTAGCACAGGCATTGGAGTCTTAATGCATTGCAAAATGATCCTTTAAAATTGAGGCCAGTTGTGGGTTTGATTTCCTCTCGGGGGGAATGATTATACTTAAAGTATCATTGTTTCTTGGCTTTGGTAAGACATAGCACGGCGTTGAGTTCCGGCACTCAACACGCAATGTCGTCTAGAATTCGGCAGAAAACAGAGTATGAATTATTGTAACACTATGTACTCTGCCTACCTAGCTGTACAGGAAAAAAATTTACATTTCCTACTATGAAAAGGGAGCATCCACACATTGGGTCAATGAAATTCATGTTGAGTATTGGATTATATAGCAATTTACGTGAGTGAGAGTGTAGTGTTGTCTCTCAATATTATCTATGTGGAATAGTAATTCCTGACATACATACCCATAACTATGATATGTATTTACATATAAATATATGTATCTCTTCACAGGATGACAAAATCAAGGACTTCCTTACTGGTAAAGTGGAGCATGTAGATGAAGAAGTGGAAAAAGAACTAGCACCACTGCGGGCATTGTGGTCAGATCCAGCACTGAATGAAGGAGAGGCTTTTTTAAGAGACTATATTTTAAATAAAAGGTAAAGATACATTAAAAGAATGTAGCATGTTGTATTTTTTTTCTTAACTCAATAGAAAAATATACTGAAAAAGGTATTCTTTTTCTTAGTAGAACAAACCCGATTTTTTTTTAAACAATAAACCAATTGTACATAAAGACCAATGCCGTTGTATACATAGCACAAGACTTAATATTTACTCTGTAAAACATTATTCCTCTGTTATTAATTACAAATATAGTATCTATATAATATATCATTGTTTGTGTTATATATTAAATATAAAAAAAAATCAATCCTGTAGAATATTTAGGAATTCCTTCCATAGTGTTTCTTAAAGAAACCTACTTACGTTTCAACTTTCTTTATTATTAAATTATCTGATAATTTGTATTAGTCAAGTTCAATAACAAAACACTATAATTTTCCGAGTTAAGATAGAATACAATTCACCTTCAATGCTGGGTAGCGTCCCTTAAGAGGTGGGTATCCCAGTAATTTGGTGGTAGGAGATTAATCCTCTGACTGGCTGCCGACCACCATCATGACAAAAACGATCCGCCAAATATCTGATGATGTGTTCCAATTCGATGTCATGTAAACCAGCTTTCCCTATTCCTTCTACTTCCATCCCAAGGGTAGCAACATATCTACAACTCTAACTATGCACTCTATGTCCATGGACAAAGGTGACTCTTCACCAGACACCAGTCACAGACCAGTCAGGTGTGACCCTTCTGCTCGTTTACCTCCACTTTCTATATAGATAAAATTACTACATTATTTTTTTATTATATTTTAAGATATCTTGAAGATGGAGACGCAGGGGAAGCCGTTGACAAGATACGAGATGATGACGACTTAGAACAAGATGAAAAAACTGTCGAGGAACAGGGAAAGTTTGAGAGAGCTTATAACTTCCGGTTTGAAGAGCCTGATGAAGAATATGTATGTTTTTTTTGCCTTTAATAACTTCCTTATATAATGGTGTTCAGAAAGAACCTAGTGTCAAGACACTCTGTTATCTGCTCTCCGCCCGAAATGCTAATACTGCGGTTAGTCTCATTACAACGAAGAAATGAAAACAATTTAAATATAATAATTCCCTCGAGAGTGCATCGAATCTAAAACGATTGGCGTTTCCACTCAGACATTGTCTGTCACTGCGTCACGACGTCTTCGTAGTTATATTAGATTTTCTGAATAAATTGTAAATATTGCATTAACAATTATAATATCAGGCCGGTCGTGGCGCAGTGTGACAGCGTCTGACTGTAAGCGCGATCGGTTGTGGGTTCGATCCCCTCTCGGGCGAGTGATTATATTTAAAATTATTTTCACTTCCTCGCTCTGGTAAGACAAAGTGCAGCGTTAAGTTCCACGAGTCAACACGCAAAGTCTCGAATTCAGTGGAAAGTACGGAGTGTCGTGACACTAGGTACTTTCTTCTCTACCCTGCTATGCGAGATAAAAGGGTGAAGCTAAAAAAATATATATAATATATTACTTCCAGTTGAAACGATTCCCCCGTACAATGAACTACATACGCCCTAAAGACGATCGTCGTTCCCGCAAAAGGGCGGAGATACGGGAGAGAAAAGAAGAAGAGAAGAAAAAGAAGATGGAGGAAATAGCCAGAATGAAAGCGCTCAAACTGAAAGAGATACAGGAGAAGATTGCCAAGATTAAAGAAGTCACTGGCAATGAGGATTTGGCTTTTAAGGTCAGCAGGTTGTTTAAAATATTACAACTATATGTACATGTACATTATACATATTTTAAGATCAAGGGCAGCGTTAAGTTCCGCCACCCGCTTATCACGATAATACTAGATCAAAAACCAAAGAATGGAATTATCACTGCCTATTTAAATGCAAAATACTAAAAAAAAAACATTTATTTTTCTACCTAATTTAACAGGACGAAGACATAGAAGGTGACTTTGATCCAGAAGAACACGACAGAAGAATGAAGGCGTTATTCGATGAACAGTACTACGGAGAGGTCGACGATCAGAAACCGGTGTTTCCCGACTTGGATGAAGAATTGGAAATAGGTATGAATAGATGTATTGTGGACTATTACCAGGGCGAGATACGTTACGACTGATAATAACATAAACATAAATAGTCAGAGATAACCTAGTGTCAAGACACTCTATTAACTGTTTTTTTTTTGCTTCACTTTTTTATTCCACATAGCAGGGTAGACAGAAAGTACCTAGTGTCAACACACTTCGTACTTCGCTTTCCACCGTATTCGAGACATTGCGTGTTGAGTGGTGGAACTCAACGTCGCTCTTTGTCTTTACCAGAGCGAGGAAGTGAAAATAATTTAAATGTAATCACTTCCTCGAGTGGACATCGAACCCACAACCGTTCGTTCACAGTCAGACGCTGTTACACTGCGCCACGACAGGCCTCAATTTTTCTCGCTATTAACTGCTGTTGGCCCGAAATCGAGACCTTGCGTGTTGAGTGGCGGAACTCAACGCCGCGATTTGTTCAAAGATAAGAAATCAACATAAATTTTATATATGTACATATAATTGTTGGGTGCTAACGTTGGTCAACGGTATAGAGGGGCCAGAGCAGTTCTGACCGTCCTATTACGCCATTAGTTTTACGTCACACGTTCTGTCCAGTCTATACAATACCTTAAAGTCTAAAACGCTTCGAGAGTATCAAAATAAACGTTATAACGGATTTACTACATTAAAATTAATTCAAATTCCATTCACTTGTTACAAAATTGTATATTATTGAACGTCTAATATTGGTTGAAATTTTAAGGTAATAGTGGAGCTCATACTAGATAAGGCTTAATCTTGGTGTCGAAAAAAAAAAAGTTTTTTTATATGATAATCGTTTCATATTACAGAAAACTGGGAGAAATTCAACAAAGATGACAATTATCATGGTGATGACGATGATGATGAAGTGCCTCACTGCGAAGATGAACATTTTAATGTATGTACTTGGTATATAGATGTATTTTTTTTTTAATTTTATTCTATATTTCAGATGATTAAATTGATAAACAAACAGAATAAGCTAAAAAATTAAACATATATAAATATTACTTCAACAACTTTTTTTGAAAGTTATATTTTTAAAATTTTTACTATAGCACACGTTAAGGGGTCTCCCCAATTCCCATCTCCAGGGGGTTCTTTTCTTTTCGGGGGGTTTTTTATTGAAAAGTACGGACTTTTCTATGAATTTTTAAGAAACTATATAGTGGTTTTTATTTTACGATAACCGGTGGAGAGCCCACGTGAAGAAGAACACACTGCGAAAAAATCATATAATAGAGTCCCTCCACAAGGTCTGATCCGGTGATCGTGGTGTCCTCCCCCTCCCCCTCACTTGACAATGGTGGGGTCACGTGACCAGCCGTGACAGGGAAGGGGGGGGTCAAAACAATTAGTGATGTAATTTATGGATGCTTAATGACCCTTACTAGTGCTTTATAATTTTTTTTTCTTTACAGAAATAAAAACAATATGCAAGTATTAGGGCTAAATTAAGTTGTTAATATTTAAATAATGTTCTCATGAAAGTGACTATATTTTCTACTTTCATAATAAATATTTATTACATTTACTATCAGTCAGTCTGTTTAACAATTGATTGTATTAAAATTAAATATCACACAGATGGACGCCGACTACGATCCAAAGAAAGCAAAAGAGAACCTTCTAGAAGAACTCAAAAGGAACATGGGCAAGAAACGCAGAAACAGAAAGAAGAAATCCAAACTGGCCGAATTGTTATCAAATGAAAAGCCCAAGTTTGTGCCAGATTATGAGAAAACGTACTCTGAGTTTATGGAGGAGTATTATAAGATGGATTGTGAGGATGTCATTGGTGGGGACTTGCCGACCAGGTTTAAGTACAGGCAGGTCGTGCCCAATGACTACGGGCTCACTGTTGAAGAGGTATATATGTGTGTTATTATAATTTTTATCTTTTATACTATATCCTATATATATAGAACCGTTTATGTGGTATAATAGACAAAGATCTTAGTACGTGAAAATAATTTCCCGAATCGAACCCACAACCGATCGCGCTTACAGTCAGACTATGTCCCACTGCGAGACGACCGGCCACCACTAATTGCATTCACATTTTATATGTGTATTCTAGATTCTTCTAGCAGATGATAGAGAACTAACCCAGTGGGTGCCTCTGAAGAAGATACTCAAGTACCGACCAGACAATGTGGAGAAAGGCGAAGTGAAAGTGTATTCGCAGAAAGCAGCCGATGTTACACTGAAGAAGAAAATATTACCCAGCCTGTTTAGTGATTTGCCTGAGTAAGATGGAAATTTGTAAATAATAATTATAATTGAGGCCGGTTCGATTCCACTCGGGGTAGATTATTTTTAAATTATTGACACTTTGTCGCTCTAGTGAGACAAAACGCGGCGTTAAATACCACCACTCAACACGTTATATCTCGAATTCTATGGATAGCGAAGTACGGAGTGTATTGACACTAGGTACTTTCTGTCTACTCTGCTGTGCGGGATAAAAGTGTGAAGCTCAAATCGTCTCTGTCGATTATAACACTTAAAATCTCAATTTTTCTCGTTACCTGAGGGTATTTGGGTTTTCTCTTTGCGCTTCCCTACACCATACACTCAAAGAGACCCATATATGACAAGTACTTCAGTACTCCACATACAGTTGTACGTATCGGCCGTACGTGGTCTTTCTGTCCCTTGGTTCACGCAAGGGTATTATATATTGCCTCTTTAGAATCCTAAAGCTCAATTCGTATTCGTTTTGGTAACACACAAAAAAAAAAGAAATTCAAATTAGGTCATTTTCACGTGACGTGATTTAATAAAAAAAAATTATAATTATATTATTTTTGACGTTTACAAATCCCTTCATGTACTGATAACATTTTTTTAATGTTTTTTTGATAAGTCCGTTCAATTCTATGTATAAATTAAAAGGCTATCACGGCCCAATGACACGTTTAAATATAAACCGCGTTGGTTGGGAGTTCGACACTAGTGGAAAAATTATATTTTAATTATTGTAACATTATTATCTTGGGAAGATAATTTTAAATACCTATCAACATACAAATACAGGCAACAAAGGGTTTTATTGGCTGTTGTACAATTGTTGTTTTTTTTTGTGATGTCGAGAGACGTTTGGTCCATTTTAGATACATGGTGTTCACGTTCAGTGTGACCAGCCTTGTGTAACGCATGTAGTAAATGCAAAATTTATCTTTACGGAAATCGAACCTACAATAAACGCGTATAAACATTATAAACTCCTCACAACTGCATCTTTACTTGGATGAAGAAGAAAAATATATTAAAATATATTTATTTATTATAATATAAATTTTATAAAATTTATTTTTTAGATATATAATTGATTAAAACAAAATATTATTTCTTATATTCCAGTGAACCAGAAGTAGTAGTGCCACCTGAACAAATAAATAAAAAGAAGAAGAAGAAACAGAAGAATAAAAATAAAGGAGACAGTAAGGAAATAAACAATTCGGAAATTAGTGGAAATGGTGAAACAGTAGAAAATAACGGAGAAATGAGTGATTCGGATATGAATAAAACGGAAAATAGTGTAAAAATGCCTTTAGAAGAAAATACTAAAAAGAAGAAGAAGAAACGGAAAAATAAAAAATCTAACCTTAATAATACTTCGGAAATGCATATAGATAATATTGCACAAGTTATTGACACTACAAAATCATCAAATGAAATTAATCATATAAATAACGAACAGATTGTTGATACCAGTTTGGATAAAGTGAATATGCCACAGAAAGGCAAGAAAAATAATAATAAGAAACAAAAAAATGCATTTACTATTGATATTGTTGAAAGTGTGATTCCAAGTAAAACCGAGGACAATGTGAATAATGCAATTAAAACTAAACACCAAGGATTGGAAAATCCAAGTCAGGAAAAATCCAAAATATCTATATTGGAAATCAATGAATATAATGAATGTAAAAATGATAGTAGTAAAGAAAAAGGTAACCTTAAACGAAAACCAGACTCGGAATTGAGTTCTGTGCCCAAAAAGAAAAAGAAGAAGAATAAACAGAAAGGCGCAGATAATAAAGATCAAAATAATAAACAGAGAGGCACAGATAATAAAAATCAAACCAATAATGTTAAAGTTAATAAAAAGAAATTTAAAAATAATAGTAAAAAACAACAAAATGATAAATCAAGCGATCCGTTAAGTAAACTGTCGGATGAGAGGCTCAAGGCGTATGGATTAAATCCGAAGAAGTATAGAAGTTTCTTGAAGTATAAGAAATTTTAGTATTTGTTATTTTACTTTTAAATATAGACAAATATATTGAATGATAAAAATAAATAAATATTTTAAACAATTTTTTAAATTTAATTTACTCAAGATGATGTAATTTATAAACAAATAAACTGACATCCTAATAACTGTACAAATACTTACATATATTTTCTTGGGAGTGATTTATCTATATCTATGAAACTACTCGATTGATTCTAATAAAAGTTCTAGCGTTACTTAAGTTGAATTATACGTAATTAAACTAAAAAAATATTTTTTATTCCAAACAGAATAAACTATTAATATTGTGTTAAAAGTTGAGTTGAGATAAAAAAATTCCAATAATATGAAAATGTTTTTTTATTGGATTGACGTTTGACTAATAAGTTATGTCAGTCTAGACTTCTGAATCCTACTGATTCGTCAGTATGGAAAATTTATATTATTATTTGAACTATTTAAATTATATTAGATTAGAAATTTTAAATTAGGCAGAGTACTTTCTAGTTGGTAGACTTGCTGTAGTAAGCACCCATATTAAATATTTCTAAGAGCTTTCGATAGTTTCGTATGAATCTTTATCATTTTTTTTTATATAAAGTTTAACTTAGGGAAATACTTCATACACCAACTTCAGGAATTTAATGATAAATGATGTTATATGTGGATGTACCAAATCATGTTTTTTTTTAGTTTCACGTTTTTATCGCGCATACCAGTGTAGACAGAAAATACCTAGTGTCAAGACACTCCGTACTTCGCTTTCCGCCGAACTCGAGACACTTTGTATCGAGTGGCGGAACTCAACGCCGCACTTTGTCTTCCCAAAGCGAGGATGTGAAAATATTTTTTTATGCAATCACTGCGCCACGACCGTTCACATGAAGTAGTCATGTGTGGGTGTGGGATAAATGTTTGTATGTATGTGTATGTCTTTAATTTTGGATGTAAATAAATTTCATAGACAGGCAATTTAGAAAATCGCTAAGAAATTATTTTGCGACAAGGCTGACTTAAGAAGGTCTAAGACTTTTCACAAATTAAACTGAAAAAAAAACTACTTTATATCGTTATACTCTAAATTTAATAATGTAAATTATTATTAAATTATAATTATTTTAAGAAGAATCTGCATGGTAAAATGTAAGGTCGAATACATACACATGCTCTGCTCTATACTGTAATTTTTTCTCATTCTTTATTATATGAAAAAGGTAAAAGTTATTTTTTTATATCTTATAAATACCATTGTATTCTATAATTATTGAACAGTTATAATTAAATTTATAAAAGAAATAAATAATTAAAAATCGATTTCAAATCATTCAATGAATCGATGTTGCCATATTCTTTGACATTGACAATTACTACTCCTACCATTCTATCAGTCTCTTTTTCGGCGGGCCGCGTTGCTATAAGGTGCGTCTTAAAATACTTTAATCCTTTTTCAATAAATATATTGTTTTATTTATATTATATGATATATACAAGAGGGTGGTGAGATACATTTTTATATAGATTCACACAATTATGCGATTAAAACGGATTTTTATTACATCTGGATACATAACCTAAAATGTTTTGTTAGGGCCTTTAAGTAGATCATAACAGTCTCGCATTGGTTGTTGTGAGTGGACAAGAAGGCGACATTATTGCCACATGCACTGATTCCCAAGCGTATACTATCCAGGAATACTCCTTAGGTACATAGTATTTCTGGTAATTTGCGTTTGCAACGGCTAGTGGCGACAAACCCTCCTTACAATAAATATATATCTAATATATAATTTAAATATCCATGTATGCCATTTAAAGTGTTTTCTAGTCGTTTTTATAAGTGTCGGCTACCACCGGCTCGTAATACAATTTGTTTTTAACTAACAATATTTTTTTTTTACAGTAGCTCGCCATCATGGTGAACAACAGAGTACCGTCAGTCTTTTCGAAGACGTACGTCACGCCGCGTCGTCCCTTCGAGAAGGCGCGTCTTGACCAAGAATTAAAAATCATCGGTGAATATGGTTTAAGGAATAAGCGTGAAGTATGGAGGGTCAAGTACACCCTCGCCCGCATCCGTAAAGCCGCTCGTGAGCTGCTGACCCTCGAGGAGAAGGATCCTAAACGTCTGTTTGAAGGTATGGAAAACAATTATAGTGCTATTTCTAGAACGAAAGAAAATAAGGCACGTGGTTTTAGGTTGTTTGTTTTTTTTTAAGTATACATATTGAATATTTCTGGTTTCTCTTGGAGATTGTTTTAAAGCAACTATACATATTATATGCCATTTCGTCGCAAAGACGAAAAGGACGCTTTCTCCAAACAATGTTTTCTCTACAATATCAATATTACAATGATGATATTAATGGCAACCTCTTGTCAGATATCTGTATGGTGATTTCTTTTAAACTGATAAAATTCCATACAAATGTTATTTACATAACGTTAATTATTATTATTATAATTTTACAATCACTTGTGTTACAGGCAATGCACTTCTCCGTCGTCTCGTCAGAATCGGAGTGCTGGACGAGAAGCAGATGAAGCTCGATTACGTTTTGGGTCTTAAAATTGAGGACTTCTTGGAGCGCCGTCTCCAGACCCAAGTGTTCAAGGCTGGTCTGGCCAAATCGATCCATCATGCTCGCATTTTGATCAGACAGAGGCACATTCGGTAAGATTTTATTTCTAATATATTCTTATTTTTTTTTAATTTTGTTTTGTTACAATATTTATGGTCTTGAGTATTAAGCCATAAGTATTTCGTATAATAATTTATTCAAACTTATTATTTGAGATATGTAAAATGATTATTTCTCTATATCCAAGTGAAGCAATCTTAAGAAGAATTCGCTCGAGTTTACTCCATTTTTTACAATTTATTATACATTATGCTAATGACGATCAAACACAGGTAACACGGTGCTATTCTCAAAATGGCTGGTATTCTAAAAGACCACTTGATTCTCACTTAGTGAAATCAATGTCTAGAAAGTTTTAATGCTCTTTTTGAGCTGATTGCAGGTAATGTATATATTTATTTATTATAATAGCTTGTATGTAAACATAAAAATGGATTTTTGTTGCCAAAATGTACAAAAAAAAAATTAATAAACATGTAATAAATTTAGTTTTTAAAGAAAAGTCTCAAAATTACTCTTAATATGTGGAATAAAGTTTATAAACACTAGATTGTTACAGCCCAAGCTCTTTAATTATTTATCTAGGGCTACGGTAGACTTGACTGAAAACTTATTTGAATTATAAAACATGAAATAAAAAGAATTTGAGTCAAGTCTGGACAATTTTGTTAAACCCTAATAATGCGGACAGACTAATTGTGCTTACCACATATTTTCTACAGCAAAATGTATCTTCACTTATACAATCTTTAGTTTATTAAAGCCTATTCAGACTTACCAGTAAAATCAAAGTTTTGGCTTAGTACTGTGAATTATTCTTCCTTATATTATCTATTGAATGTATCGAATGTAGTTCTCATAGATAAAGCTACAAACAGGCTCCTTCCCAGTAGTTCTATATTAATAAAGAAAATGCTAGTGATAATAAATTAATAAAAAATTATTGAATTCCAGTGTGCGCAAGCAAGTGGTAAATATCCCATCATTCATTGTCCGTCTCGACTCTGGCAAGCATATTGACTTCTCCCTCAAATCACCGTTCGGAGGCGGCAGGCCCGGACGTGTCAAGAGGAAGAACCTTCGCAAGGGACAGGGTGGTGGTGCCACCAACGATGAGGAGGAAGATTAGATATTAAATTGTTTTTGATATCTATTTGATGTTTTAATTATGAATCTTTTGGTTTTACTTTCTACTATACTTACTATTCTTTTTATGGATTTCTCAAAGAAAATTAGAATTATTAAATTTTACTCCAATTAATGTAAGCTATTAGCTGTAATGGTTTATCTAAGTAATACAATTAAAGTAAAATAAAAGAAACTAGATATTACATATGATTTATTCATATTTCTATAAAAATATAGAAATGTTCAAATATTGTTATATATTTATTTGTACGTTGATGTATGATCATTTGTTCATACTTATAAATTTTGTATTGGAATGCACATATTTCCATTTCAACAGCTTGGTTGAGACATCGGGCTTTTTCTTACAATAAAATACAACAGCAAAGAAAATTTAAAATCAATAAATAAACAATTCATTCTATGAAATATAACAGGAAAATATAATTTTTAAGTAACAACAGACTATAAGTTACGTTCATCCTGGATTTCAACTCTACCGACTAGGTAAAGCTTTAAAGCTATTAAGAACCAAAATTAGTATTTTCTAATTTTTCAGCCAGATTTCGAGCTGAATCTGTTGCCTTCACTTGTTCCCAGCTTAAATCCAAAATCCTTTCAAGAGCCTTCGCTGTTTGCTCTGAAGTGTAAATATTAATGTCGGGTACATGTACGAAGAGAGTCCTCGTGTTATCCACTGTGAGAGATGTGTAATATATGTATTCACATAAATACCTGAAAGTTAACATGCATTATAAATATGGCTTGATGTACACAAAGGGTGCAGGTTCCATTCCTTGAGGCAGAATGTTTATATTTTAAATATTTTATTATATTTTGTTTAACTAAGAAGAGCTATAAAAAATTTAATATAATTGCAGGTGAAGCGGTGATTTGTCTATTGACTAGACTCTCATGGATGTATATATTTCAATTAATTATTTTCTAAAGAAATATCAACACATACAGATAGAGCTATTAAAAGGATGTTAGAAAAATATATAAAGAATATCTGATATTTTAAATTATTGTCATCTGGGTAAATTATATACAATTGTTTATTATTTCAGTGGCATTTTCCTCATTGTAACTGCTCTTTATCTCTTAAAGCGACATCAATGTATCAAACAGAATGAAGATAAACAAATCAATCAAAGTGAACAAATATATGCAATAATACACAAGTAAATATAAGATGGGGACAAAAGTGTCATTTTCTGATTTTATTATAATAAACTACTTATATTTAACATGCAAGTATGTTTGCCGCACAGTTATATTAATTTCATCATTAGTTATCTGTCAACACTAGAAAATCTTCTAGCAGTATCCGATTCACTTTAAAAATTGTGTGTAGATAAATATACTTTATAATATTTTTATATTATCAAATTGATATCTGAACCAAAGTGAACAGTAAAAATTGTCTTTCTAGTGGGGAAATAGAAATTTAAAATAACTATTTCCTCCAGAAGTAGGAGGAGGAATTGAATCCACAACCAACTAATTTTAGAGACGTTTCATCTCATACACCACTGGGTCTTACCAGAAAAAGGTAATTAATGAATTGGGAAGAAAATCTATTTTTACCTTCCAGCATCTCTAGACACTACAGCGCTAGTTGCGTCAAGTGGATCTTTTTCATTGAAGTCCTTACAAATTCTTTCTATGTCTAGTTTTGTGTGAATCCTTATAGCTCCCTCAGCGGTGCAGATATGATTGGCAGGACACTGGTCTAAGTAGTCTGGCCTTTGGTAACCCTTTCTATGGGCCTGGGCTTCTATTGTGATCTTATCAGCTTGACCCGACACACCTACATGAATCATTAGCTGAAATAAACATGCAATATTGTAATTTTGCTGTAGAAAATAAATATATGTAAAAAAAGAACTATTATTCAATATTATTGAATTTATATATATAATGCAGAGAATATATATATATATATATATATAAAATATATATATATATAAATATATATATTATATATGTATGTATATATATAAATATATATATAATGTATATCACAAAAATAAAATTACAATAAATACCTTGGGTGTATGTGTATCCCAGAGAGCTGGAACAAATTCGTCAACATTTTCATAAGTCACGGGTATTTCCAATGCAACGAATTCCACGTTATGTTTCTTTTCTATTTCATCTTTATTCATTAATTTAACAGCTTCCCAACTTGCATTCACTGGATGATTTACAAACGGACCAAATCCAGTCACAAGGATAATAGGTTTGAAGAGGTAATCCATGTTGCTCATTTTTAATCATTAATTTATTAACTAATACGTATATAAAATTTATATTAAAATTTAAACGAACTATTGTAAACTGTTTTGAACACAAGTTAGATGTGATAAGTCTTATCAGTCAAAATGACAACAGTCAGCTGATTTTATTCTGAATGTTGGTATACTAGTACATATTTAAAAAAAGATTTAGAACAGTTTATTCTACGTGAAATTGACAAAATAATAATTATTATAAGCATACCTAAAAGCATTAATTTTATGTACTTGTAATATAATTTTTAGCATCTGTGGTAATAACACTAACAATAAGGATAATCTGGATTTATTTGTAATCTGTGTTAATACATGTCATTTTACCCATTCACTTTTGTTCGTTCATTCGTTCATTCACTATTCAAAGGGACAATACCGGAGTAGGACAGAAAATGTCGTATGGAAATATTTCCACGGGTTGAAACGCGTTAGGGAATTTGTTAATTATAATGTACTTGTCATAACATTACCTGATAGTATAATTTATTATAGTTTCTTTTTAATAAAAACATCTTGTGCACTTCTACGCTGCCGGCGACGTGAATTTCTCGTGAATTTAATTCGCTTTTAGGTTATGTTAGTAACGAGTTCATATTTATTGTATAAAACATTAATACGATGACCGAGGGAGAGCTTGAGAACAATAGCCGTATCGTATCGATACCATGTCCCTTTGCGAAACGGAAAGTGGAATGTGCAGGTGGTGCATTTCTGCGATATTATAATATAAAATGTCACGGCGAAGATACACTACTGCTCACTTCAAATTCAAAAGATAAGGCTGAAGAAGTTATATTTGAGGATGACGTGGACTACCTCCGCAGCTTGGACCCTAAAGAATGGAAGAAGCAGGACCACTACGCCGTGTTAGGTATAAAAAAATTGCGTTACGAAGCGACAGACGATGATATAAAACGTGCTTACAGACAGAAAGTGCTGAAACATCATCCCGACAAGCGCAAGGCGTTAGGTGAGGAAGTGAGAAGCGATGACGACTACTTCACGTGTATCACGAAGGCTTACGAGACCCTTGGTACGCCAAAAGTCAGACGATCCTATGATTCTGTTGATCCCGAGTTCGACGACTCGATTCCGACGTCCAGTGAGATCAAGAAGGATGGCTTTTTCAAATCTTTTGCTAAATACTTCCAAATGAACGCCAGATGGTCAGAGAAAAAGAATGTGCCTTTGCTAGGCGACGAGGACAGTCCACGTGAGTTTGTTGAAAAGTTTTATTCGTTTTGGTATGAATTTGATTCCTGGCGTGAGTTTTCATATTTGGATGAGGAAGAGAAGGAGAAGGGATCTGACAGGGAGGAACGTAGGTGGATAGAGAAACAAAACAAGGCCGCTCGAGCTAAACTAAAGAAGGAAGAAATGGCTAGGATACGCAGCCTGGTCGATTTGGCATATTCAAATGATCCGAGGATACAGCGGTTCAAACAAGAGGACAAGGACAAAAAGTTGGCTGCTAAGAGAGCAAGACAGGTTGGTTGTGTTTATGTTTCTTAGTATGACAACCCGTTGCAGTTACAAAAGAGTCTTATGTAAAAAAAATATATATTTTGATATTTTTTATCTATATATATATTTTTTAAAATTTGTATGAAAAAAGTTTAATAAACTTAGTGTAATGAAGTCTTCAGCACATGTCCGTAACAAATTTATTAGATTTTCATTCTTTATGTGTTCTGCAAATAAAAACAACTATTTTTATACAAACTATTTTCATAAAAAATGGTCTGTCTATTAAAAATTCTAATTTTGGACTTGAAACTGCTTCTTGCTCGATAACTTAAGATTATTTTTTTAATGAATGAAGTCGAGTCCAGATGGTGATGACTGGTGCTGGTGACTGGTTTATGCTTGAAATTAAAACTGTGATTATTGACACAACTTAATGTGACATTTTCTCTCACCAGAGCAGAGAAATGGAAATAATATTTAAATACAATTTATATTATAATTCATTCAAATGGTAATTGAACCAACTACCAACAGTGCTTAGAGTCTAAGAGAGAGAGAATAGATACTATTTCCTACTACTTAATTATTGTTTTCTTTTATATATATAAAATAATTAAAATATACTCTTATAAAAGAAAAATCTCCAAGAAATCTAATTTTTTTAGCTTCACGCTTTCCTGCATAGCAGGGTAGACAGAAAGTATCTAGTGTCAAGACACTCCGTAATTCGCTTTTCACCGATTTCAGACATTGCGTGTTGAGTGGAACTCAATGCCGCACTTTGTCTTTTACCAGAGCGAGGAAGTGAAAATAATTTAAATATTATCACTCCCACGAGTGGGAATCGAACCCACAACCGGTCGCGTTTACAGTCAGACACTGTCATACTGCGCCACGACCGGCCTCTAATAGCTCTAAAAGAGAAATCTAATAACAATGATCAAAATATAACTAATACAAGTTTACATACGTTTAAATTACAGGACGCAGTGCAAGCTAAGAAAGCTGAAGAGGAGCGGTTAATAAAAGAAGCACAACTTGCGAAACAAAAGGTGGAAGAGGCTGAGAGAGCGAGGATAGAAGCAGCTAGGGCTGAGAGAGAGTTGCAAAAGAAGAACTTGAGGAAAGAACGGAAATCTTTCAGAGACCTGTGCAAAGCAAATAATTATTATGTGAATAACGACGATGAAATGGTGTCACATATGGCCGCTGTGGACAAAATATGTGAGCTGCTGAAAGCGGTTGATTTACAGGACTTAATGAAGGACTTGGAATGTAATGGTCGAGATGCCTTTGTCAAGGCTCTTACTGAATCCGAAGAGAAACTGGAAGCGGAGAGGCGTGCTCTGTTTGAGAACAAGAAGGTGGAAGAGCAGAAATCCAAAAAGATTACAGCATTAAAAGCACCTTTGGAGTGGTCTCCGGAAATGACACAGTTGCTTATAAAGGCAGTAAATCTGTTCCCGGCTGGAACAAATCAAAGGTGGGATGTTGTGGCCAATTTCTTAAATCAACACGGCACTTTCACTGATGACAGGCGGTTCAATGCTAAAGAAGTTTTAAACAAAGCTAAGGACTTACAGAGCGCGGACTTCTCCAAAAGCACTCTCAAGAAGGCAGCCAACGAGGAGGCGTTCGATCAGTTTGAGAAAGATAAGAAGAAAGTGATCAATGTTGTTGACGATAGCAGCATATCCAAGAACGATGCTCCGAAGCTAGTCAATGGGACAGCAAAGCCGAAGGTCAATGGAGAGGTCAAAGACAAGGAGGCGAAGGAGGACAAAGCTTGGACTAAAACTGAACAAGAACTGCTGGAACAGGCTATAAAGACATTCCCAGTGAGTACACCAGAGAGGTGGGACAAGATAGCCGAGTGTATACCAAATAGATCTAAGAAAGACTGTATGAAGAGATACAAGGAATTGGTGGAGTTGGTGAAAGCTAAGAAACAAGCCGCGAACATTGCTAAATAACACTGAATGAAACGTAGATGTAACAAATTATGAAAATATTTTGGAAAAGTGAAATATATCAAGTAAATTGTGTATTTAATGAAGTCATAGTTCTGGTTGGAAGCGTCCAAATTCATTGTTAAATATATACATATATATATATATATATAATAAATGGTCAGAAAACATTTAAAATTAAACTGAATATCTAAAAACGTGTTTTGTTCTTTACATTCTGAATCTGTTTGTGAATTCGATTATAAAGTTTACTTTGTAATAAAAAAAATTAAACATTTTAAATATTTTTTTGAGATTTCAACATTGGAGTGTTACACGTGGTGTATAGTATCGGTTCTAAGTATTTATTAACATAGAATTCATGTCACATAATTATAAATTGTACATTTTATACTGTTCTTTCATTTTATTTGTTATTTTGTTTTCGAGGCGGGTTTATTTTTAACACACTTATTTTTTTTTTAGCTTCACGCTATTTATCCGCATAGCAGGGTAGTCAGAAAGTACCTAGTGTCAATACACTCCGTACTTCGCTTTCCACCGAATTCGAGACATTGCGTGTTGAGTGGTGGGATGCAACGTCGCTCTTTGTCTTTACCAGAGCGAGGAAGTGAAAATAATTTAAATATAATCAATCTCCCGAGTGGGGATTGAACCCGCTACCGATCGCATTTACAGTCAGACGCTGTCTCACTGCGCCACGACCGACTTCACACATTTATTGATTTCACTTATTTTCAGCTTCACGCTTTATCCCGTATAGCAGGGTAGTTATAGATAGCCTAGCTTCAAGACACTGTTGACTTTTCCTGAACTCAACGCCGCGCTTCGTCTTATTAGAGCTGAGAAAACGATTTTTTTTAAATACAATCCTTGTCCTAACCGGATATCAAATCCACACCCCATCGTGTTTACAGTCGGACGACTCGCTACGTCACGATGGCCGCAAATCTAATTTGGCCGTACACTTTATAGATAAAACAATTTTATCTAAATATAAATATAAATTTATTAAGTAGAATAATAATGTAACTCTCTTGCTACTGTTACTTATCTCGGAGACAATCTTGTCAGTGGGATTTGAAGTTGTTACCACGTTCAGTGATATACAACTCGACTAGGGAGGTAACAACTGTACCTATACTTGCCTTACTGGTGAATGCCTTGAAGTGAATAATTTTGTCAGAAGAATTTTTCCAGAACTTTAATGAATAATTAATTAATAAAAATAAATTTAATGAATAATTTTCTTGCTATAATTTTCTCAGACAAAATATATCTAATTTACTTAAAGATATAAAAATAACACTTAATGTTAAGGAAAGATGATCATGATACAAATAGCTCTGGTAAGATAAAGTGCGGCGTTGAGTTCCACCACTCGACACGCAATGTCTAAAGCTATAAAGGACATCAAAATATAATAGCGAAAACTGCATTTAAATCGGTAAAGCCATCTCTAAGGCAAACATGCAAACGCAGTAGAAAAATGCATAAAAAAATTATTGTTTTTAGTTAAATATATCTTCTATGAACAGAGAATGGTAAGAAAGATTTATGAAGCCAAGGTGGGGGGTACGAGAGGTCGGGGGAGACGTTGACTTCGAAAACACAGTATCGAAGATACTGGAGAAAGGTCACGTAAAAAGTATGAGGACCCCCCGAAGGGCATGCATGAAGAGGATAATGACTGTGGGCGAGGCGAAAGAGGTATACAGGGACTGTAGAGTTTCGCGCTTCGTGCTCTCTGACTACTTCCTTCAGGGATGAAGCGTGAAGCTAAAAAAAAAAGAACAGAGAAGTTACATGTATCTCATGTCTTCAAATATCTCCTGCATATGCTATAGGAGAGGTCGAGGGATTAACCTGGCCAATTTAAAAAAATAATAATTTTCAAACATGTATTTATATAGTTTTGGTAGAGGGGATTCGAACTCAGTCACTATATTGTACAATCAAGTGACCAACTGCACCAAAGGGTGTTATTTAAAAAATATTACTCTACATATATACGGAGTATCTATATCTGTAATATACGTATATATTACAAAAACTGGTATTTGAACCCGCTCCGATCTAGTTACACAGGATTTTAATAGTTTAGATTTTTTGTTGTCATGATCTTTATGTGTTCTCCATACATGGTACTATTGAGGTTGTAGATGTGTTTATAATTTTTCTGTCGATTGTATAAATGGGTTATTTACTTTTATTATTTTTTTAAAGTGTTATCCCACACTTAGGATTAGAAAACATTTTTAAAAAACGCATAACAATTTGAACGCAGCGGGATTCGAACCCGCGCCTCTTGGAAACCGTCCAAGCGCTCAGATCGCTAAGTAATGCGTTCTACTACCGTTTTTTTTTCTGTCAATGGAGTTGCATGCTGTTGACCTTATTGGTCTTTACTGCAGCGAGGGGAGGGAAGAGGGTGCTCTAACCCTGCGAAATATTTCTACTACCGGCTGCGTCTAAACTGTTATACACTTGTTAGCATCTCTGTACCAAAAATGTTTTCCAACATTGGTAATTTATCTATATCTCATATATATTACTCTCTGAGTAACAACGTTAAGTCAAAACAATTCGCGGTAGAACACTGTAATATGACGAGCGCTTTGTAAATATTTCCAGGAATTCCCTCGGAGTTACAGTTAGAATAACGGAACATATCCAAGTACTTAGAACTAGGGACTTGAAGGTATATTTACATCTAATTAACGCGCTTTTTTTTAAATGAAACTATTTTAAACGGATTAATCGCGTATAATTTTGGTATTCCAAAATATATTTTTTTACAATTCAACGTTCCGAACACTTCACACTAGTCCGTGATCACAGGTTGACTACTGTACAGTGTACGAAACGACGGGTTTCCAAAGATGTTTATTCGAATACCAAAATATACACAATTAATCCGTTTAAAATAGTTTCATTTAAAATGTGTATAAAAAAAGGCAAAAATCAAAAATCTTATAATACGTTTTATTAACTTCATCTACGAGTATATCTTTCTATAAATCTATTAATATAAGGAAACTCGACATGAATCCACATCATGTCGTCCGATTTGCTTGGATATTCTGAATACAATGTTAATATAATAATTTAAATAGGTACCTAACCGTTAAACGTGTTTTCTTCTTGGAACTTTCTTACTAAATGATTCATGTATTGCTTGTTTAGTAAACGAATTTATATGCTTGAGGCCGGTCATGGCGCAGTGGGACAGCGTCTGACGTTAAACCCGACCGGTTGTGGGTTCGATCCCCACTCTGGATTCTATTTACTTCATTTTCACGTCCACGCTCTTGAGTTCCACCATTCAACACGCAATGTCTCGAATTCGGTGGAAAGCGAAGTACGGAGTGTCGTGACACTAGGTGCTTTTTGTCTACCCTGCTATGCGGGATAAAAGCGTGAAGTTAAAAACGTTGAAACGATTCCCTCGTTCAATGTACTACATACGCCCTAAAGACGATCGTCGAACGTCTTCGATATATATATATATATATATATATATATATATATATATATATATATATATATATATATATATATATATATATATATATATATATATGTATATATATATATATATTGACTTTATTATACAGAACTTGAAAGTGCAGTTTAAAGTTTTTATCGATCGGCATCTGAGTCATACTGTGAAGCAAAACTGCATTTAATTTACCGCTAGTTCTCAAATATATTTAACGTGTAATGTAAAGACGCTACATGAAAATGATTAGTTATGGGTTCGATTCCATTCCGGGGAGTGATTATTTTAATGTAGTAATTACTAGTAAATGTTTTATGTGTGGACGTTTTTTTCCTTCCCGCTTTTATCTCGTATAACAGCCGGACAGAAAGAACCTAGTGTCAAGACACTGACTCACTTCGCTTTCCACCGAATTAGAGACATTGCGTGTTTTGCGAAACTCAACGCTGCACTTTGTCTAACCGGAGCGTGGAAGTAAAATAATTTAAATATAATCACACCCCCGTGAGGGAATCGAACCTACAACCGATCACGTTTACACTCAGACGCTGTCCCACTGCGCCACGACCGGCCTAAATTGCTATCATTTATATGCACTTTTTTCATTTACCACCAAGTATTCCGCCTTTAGGAAAGGACCTAACCTAACCTAACATATACTAATATAAGTATACAAACATATTATAATTCTACGTAAGAAATATGTTTAAAAAAAAACAATTATATTATAATTTGTTACATATCTATCTATCTATCTATCTATCTATCTATCACAATATAGCTATTTTGTAGAACAAAATACTGAAGTTGATATAACTGTCTTATTTATAAACCTATTCAGATAAAACAAGCTCTAAATGCTAAGGGACTAAAAGCTTACCAAAATTAAATAGTGAAAGTTACATTTAAAACGGTCAAGCCGTTTCTGTGATTAGTGTACACAAACAAAGAGATTATATATATATATATATATATATATATATATATATATATATATATATATAAATATATATATATATATTCGCATTTATAAACCTTGACAATATTTTTTTCCCCATAAGTATATCTTCCATGTGCTTATGATTTTAATTTGGCACATTGCGGTGTTAAGTTCCGTCACTTAGCATGCAATGACTCGTTATCAGGTAGAAAGTGTCTTAGTATTATTAGATTACGCGAATTGAGTCCAGGTTCGATGCCAGTTGGAAGGTCGGATGGATTTCGGCGCCCAAACATAAAGTACCTAATTGTTAGTAAGGATTAGAGATGGAAGATACGAAATGGATGTGGAAAGGCGTATTGCTGCCTGTAACAGGGTTAACGGTGCTCTTCCTGCATTGATGCGACGGCAACACGTCAGCGTACCTGCACGTGTTGCCGTTCACAATGCAGTACTGATACCGACGTTGTTATACGGCAGCGAAACGTGGGTGTGTCAAAAGAAGAATGAAAGAAAGATGAATGCTGTAGAGATGAGATATCTTCGTCGGATATGCGGAGTCAGTTTAGCTGACCGTATATGCAGCGAGGAGATACGCTGAATGGCTGGTATAAGCGTGAATGTCGTAGTAAGAATGAAGAAGAACGTGCTCAGGTGGTTTGGGCACGCTGAGAGAATTAGCGATGAAAGAATGGTAAGAAAGAATGGTAAGAAAGACTTATGAAGCCAAGGAGAGGGGTACGAGAGGTCGGGGGAGACCTCGGTTGACCTTCGAAAACACAGTATCGAAGATACTGGAGGAAGATCACGTAAAGAGCATGAGGACCCCCGAAGGGCATGCATGAGGAGGATAATGACTGTGGACGAGGCGAAAGAGGTATGCAGGGACCGTAGCGTCTGGCGCTCCGTACTCTCTGACTACCCCGCCAGGGATGAAGCGTGAAGCTAAAAAAAAAGAAATGGAGAATGGAATGTTCTTTATACTTCTAAATATACACCATCTCTCTGTTTAAGAAATAAAAATGATATGATGCCCACTTCCTGTACACGATTGCTTGCAGCTTGACTGGACGCGTGTCTGTGGATTAGAATTGCACGACGTCACGGGAAATGAACGTCGATCTGGTTAGGTATAAGGAGTTCCCACGATTTATGAGTTAGGCAATTTTTATTAGCTTCACGCTTTTATAACGCATAGCAGGGTAGGTGTCAACACACTCTGTACTTCGCTTTCCACGGAATTGCGAGACATTGCGTGTTGAGTGGTGGAACTCAACGCCGCTCTTTGTCTTTACCAGAGCGAGGAAGTGAAAATGATTTAAAAAATATAATCATTCCATCGAGTGTGGATCGAACCCACAACCGATCGCATTTACAGTCCTCCAAAATCCATATGTATATATATTATATACTTATCTAGTCCATATATCTATCTATAAATTAATCCATTCATCACCATATATGAAGTGCGTGATTTGCATACAAGTAACTTGGCTATATCAATTGCAACCGTTGCTCAGCGACCTACTAACAATGATTATGTTATAATTACTGTAACATCCGCTAGCAGAGACATCAATTAGCTTTTAATTAATCGATCTACAATCACCAATCAACTATTATAAATTTAATATCAGTTAAATGTTATTTTTAAGGGAATAATACCATAAAGATTTATTCAGACCTCTAAATCTTATATCTTATATGTAAAGATTCATATCAGGATATTTGAACCCACTATTACCTTGTCTTGATTTTGCGCCATAGGGGACTTGACTATAGTTTAATAAAGCTTAACAATTTTTTTTGTGTCGGTCGTGGCGCCGTGGTACAGCGTCTGACTGTAAACGCAATTGGTCGTGAGTGCGATTCCCAATCGGAGGAATGTATATATTTAAATTCTTTTCATTGCCTCGTTCTAGTAAGACAAATCGCAGCGTTGAGTTCCGCCATTCAACATACAATGTTTCGAATTCAGCGGAAAGCGGAGTACGGAGTGTCATGATATTAAGTACTTCCTGTCTACACTGCTATGCGGGATGAAAGCGTGAAGCAAAATATAGTATACTTAAAACATTATTTCTAAGTAGCAATTTGTTTTACGTGTTGAGGCCACCGTGGCGCAGTGGGACAGTGTCGTAACAGTAAAGGCGATCAATACGGTTTCGATTTCCATTGAGGGAAACAATTATATTGAAATAAATTTCATTTTTAGCTCTGGTAAGTTGCTACATCTTCAATACAACCAGAAAGTGCAGAACAGAATGTCTTGACACACTAAAACTCCCTAATTTACCCTAATAGCAGGAGCCCCTTCAGTAGTTTCGACAGAAAGTACCTAGTTCCAAGATACTCAGTTTTCCGTTGCAATTCCAGACATTGCGTACAGAGTGGCGGAACTCAACACTGCGCTTTACTTACCAGAGCGAGAAAAATGTAAATAACATATATATAATCAATCCCCAGAATGGGAATCGAACCCACAACCGATCGCGTTTACAGCCAGACGCTGTCCCACTGAGCCACGACCGGCATCAAAAAATAATCTACTTTACAGTTTACGCACTTAAAACTAAGTTTTTATGTAAAAAGTAATTCTTTAGGAAATTTAAAATAAAACAATTATGTATATTATTATAATTATTTATTATTAATAAAATTAATTAATCAAGTTTGGTTCGGTTCCATTAAGGCACGTCTAAGGCCATACATTGCGTTTAAAGCTAAACATTACTTAAAACAATCATTTCTGATGTTTGAATGTAAAACTGATAACGAATTGAATTTAAAAAAAAAATTAACAACATTAAAAGTTGACAGTTAGAAGACAAAAATATTATAATACCTTCATCTCTTCCTTACTCATTCTGACAAATCTCTATGAAGTCAAAAGAGGGTAGTCCGAGAGAACTTAGTGACAAGACACCAGACTCTTGTTATGCTCTTATTTATTTTTAATCTGTGTGTTGAATAGAGAAAATCAAAATTGGAATCTATATATTAAAAATATATTATTAAATTGTAAATATGCAGTATTAATCTTTACTTAAACATATTTTGACTGCACTATTGTGGTCTCCGGAATATAAAACTATAATTTCAGTGTAAAAATTCCTTTGCATACATTTTATATTTATATATTCTGTTTTTCATTTTGTGTGCTATAAAGTTTATTTAACTCTATTCTTTTCTCTAGATCAGTTATTTTAGTTATAGCCTTTTCATTATAATCAAAAAAAAATAAAACAATTTCTGATAGAAGCATGTATAAGCAATTAAATATGGTAGGATAAAGAATGGTGTTAATTTCCACCATTCTACACACAATTTCTTTGAAATGGTAGTAAAATAAAAAATATTTTCATTACACTATGTTCTCTCTCTCTTATATGAAATAGTGTAGCTGTCAATTTATCAATTTTACAATCAACACAGAAAAACTTACAAATAAAAATTACAATAAAGTATAAAATAAATTCGAGAGAGCGTAACTAAGTTATCTTAATATATTAAATATGAAATGCAATGAGCACCATAGATTAAATATAAAAAATTAATGAGCCAAATATATATAAATAAAATGAGAGTTTTGACAGTTTTTTTTTATAATACAAAGGTTAACTTTTATTCAGTCTTCAAAAATATTTGAGTTAAGTACTAGAAATATATTTTTTTATATTTATCTGTAGATATGTTTTTGTATTAATAAAACGAGATTTCTCCACTAATAATTAATTTAAAATTCTAAGATCTGTGCTTTTTGTAAATGTATCAAAAATTCTAAATATTGTGCTGTTATAAATCAAATTAAAAAAAAGGCTGGACTGTTTAAAATATATAAGAAAGATAATAATCACAAAACTGGAATGTTATAATACAACTAAACCTAAGGGCATTCGCAGCCCAACAAAAAGAATCATTGGTCGCTTCCATGCAGGTACTGCCACAGAGTAAATAAAGAATAAATAAATTCTTAAAAGTAAAATGCTAAAGAAAATAGTTTATTATATAATACTTTTTTTATCTGTTTATTAACTTATCCATTTAAACTTTTGACCCACTTTTGCGTTTTTTGGAAGATTTAGAAAAATTAAGCGTGACTAACTAAAACAAACTTTCACTGGCTCCACGGATTAGTATCTGAGCCAGGTAATTTTGCACTCATAAAAATCAATGATATTAAATATATTTGAACTTTCATATTAATAATAAAGATCAATATTAATCAATTTCAAAATAATGTAAAAAAATATATAATTACTGAATTTTACATCCCTTTTTCTTCTTCTGCATGTCAATTTGCTTGCTTTTTTTCTTAGCTAGTCCCTCGGCAGTAATATCAGATATAACGGACAACCTTTTGGAAGGATCGGGTCTCTCAAAATCTTGTGATGTTATATTATGGTCGGGAGGATAGGTTGAGCTGTACAAATTGTTATTTTCACTGAGGCTATGTGACATAGATGTATTGACATTATCCATTCCCGATAGAACATTGTCTGTAGGATAGTGGGAAGCTGGTCTGATGCTGACAGGATCTGGGAAGCGAGGCTTCTTGCCAGTAGAGGGAGGTGGAGGAGGGTGTCTATGATGAATTGAGGAGTTCAGAGAACCAGAGTTGCTAGAATGGTGCGATTCAAATGACTTTGAATGCTTATGAGATATATTTAAATTTGTGCTCGAAGTCCCCGCCTCACTGTTAAAATATTGCTTAGATAACTCTTTGGACAGCAAAGCATTTGCCTTTGACTGAATATGTTCCTTCTCAAATGGCTCCACATAGTTGAGGTCGGAATCAACAGATTTACAAAGTCTTAAACCATTTTCCCTGATCATGTCCCGAGGATTGCTGTAGGCATCACATAGAGTTGTTTGTGGAGGATCTGGCAGGGGTATTTGCTGTTGCATAGCATGTCTTTGCTGCTTCTTCAGAAGTGCTTTTTGTCTGGCCTTCTCTTTAGCTCTCTGTAACTTTTTGTATTCTCTCTCTTGTAACAACCTTGCCAGTTCCCCGTCCTGGGCTTCCACAGCACACCTCATATCTGCTAACAAAGCATCTTGGCCTTGACTTTCATGACTTAGCTCTCTAGCCAACCTTGCATCTCTTTCTTCTTGTTCTAAGCGTTTCCTCATTTCTTCAATTTCTGTTGCAGACAGACCTAGTTCCTCAGGGTCTATATCTGGAGGTTGAGGTGCGGGTGCTTTGGATGAGCATGGTTGGGGAGTGGGTGGCAGTGCGTCTCTGCTGGGATGACGTCGTTGGCGGCGAATATTAATTTCAGCCATTTCTCGCGCAATTTCAGCATCTATTTCTGCTTGGCGTTGTCGGGACAACTCACGTTGATGTACTTCATGTTCTATATCCCTTTGCTCGTTTAAGGCCACGGGGAAGTCCTCTCGTATCTGCTGATTCCGGTACCTGTTTTCGCACAGACGTGACGATATTTCCCGATCTTGCAGATGATGCGCCAAGGCCCCATCAGCTCGTACCAACCATTGCTCCCGCAAATCCGTCACATGCCCAATCTTTGGCATTGTATCACTTGTTTTTAAGCCCGACATCCGTTTAGTACAAAGTATAGATTAGTTACAATTAGTCACTTATTACGTAGTATCTTAAAGAGATTCTTGAGATAATTCAATTCTTAACGAGTAGCTAGATGAGGTTACAATGTTATGTTATTGGTGATTAACACGAACACGAACACACATGACGGGACAGTCGCTAGGCTTATCAACGAAATACGAATACCTTTCACAATAAGCACGAACTTTCTTTGCGTTACGTGAGAATAAGCGTAGTTTGTGTTAAAGTTTCACAGCGTCAGATGCGCGAACAATGGCTTTGATAATCTACATAATTAATTGCAGAGCTTGCACCTTGAGAGGCACTCACACCCCTCCTCTTGATTCCCACAACAAAATTCAACAATTTAGAATTCCATTCCAATCATTGACATGTACGAGCATGACAGGTGGATTCCTCTCAGTGATGTACAATCATCGGGACTCGGGACGGGAGCTTGTAACATCATTATCGATTACAAAGCATTATCGATTTGTTTTATGAATATATACTTATATGACAGACTGATTGGTTACATGGACATATTAGCCAAGGAAATCTAAAATTCACATGAAGTCATTTTACATTTTCTTTTATTCACGTTTTTATTTCGTATCGCAGGGAAAACAGAAAGTACCTAGTGTCAAGATACTCCATACTTCGATTTCTATCAAATTCTAGACATTGCGTGTTGAGTGGCATTTACGCTGCGCTTTATTTTCCCAAAGCGACTGAATGAAAATAACGCTACGTGTCACGATCGGTCTTACATATTACATACTAAAATTCTTGAAGTAGATTCCATTAATGATACAAAAAATCTTAACTCCACATATCTAATTATTCTGTTCTTTTTTATTAATCTTCAAGCATCTCATGTCATCCCGTGTTATCTATACAGTAGAAAATTTGTTAGCAACAATGAAATATCATTCGGTTCACCGTATATCACTTTAAAATTCATTGAAAACTGAGAAATTTAAATGAATATGTAAAGTTTTTCTTTGTTTTTCCACCTTTTTGGGTCATCTTACAAATGTACTAAGTACATTGGAATAACTTATAATACTTATGAAAAACGTTATTAAAATTATTTCAAATAAAATATTATATGAAATAATTTTAATAACGTTATTCATAAGTATTATAAGCGCACTACAAAAACCGTAGACCAGTTGTAAGAAAAAGTCTATCTCGACAATAAAAGAAATTTGATACAAGCATGTTTAATGGCATATTCAGCTATTGTTTATAATTAAATTTGAGAAGGTTATAATTAATTTAATTTCTAAATTTAGTATGTGGATAGTTGTAATTTTTTTAGGTTATTATTTTACCTCTATATAGTTCAGAAATTATTTATTGTATTTTTTCAATTCTTTTCATTAATACTAAAATATATGTCTTAAAATCATAATATTACTTGTTACCCACGGCTTTGCATGCTTAGTGTAAAATGGCTTATACTCATGTTAAATATCATCACAAATAAATATATTCAAACGAATGTCTGTTTTGCAGCAAATCTACAATAAAGAAATGAACGCACAGACAAGTAGTTCGAATTTATTTATATTTTTTTAGTATCGGGTAAGGGTTAGCACGCATATTATTAAATTTATTTAGATATTTACTATAGAGTGTTTTCATTTGTCTGTTGTGTTAGAGTCGACGTTACTCAATCCAAGTTAACTATTCTTCCAAATTACTAAGTGTAAACTATAATGTTCACGTACATGAAGTACTGAAAATGAGAAATATATCAATTTTTAATAGATATCTTTCAGAAAGTAGGAAATTTTCACTTTTATATTTATCATATTATAGCCAAATCTAAATATAACAAGATTAAGTTTCTTAACAGTAGTCACTATGTATGTAAATCTATTGTACAATTTTTATATAAACAAACATTTGAAGAAGTTTGTAATCTTACTTAATAAACAAAGATCTTGACTATTTTAGGTAGTTTTCTAATTTTCAGTTATCCTCATCATTTATACATTTACATTTTAATATTTTAATTAATTATTATTCTTAGTGACCAGTTTATAAAAGCTGATCACTTAGTCTTCTAGATTGGTACGTAGGTTGCTACCACGAGTTTCTCTCAGCAGGCCGTCGAAGGTGACCACCACCATCACCACTCAACGACATGTCTTTTAAGCTGTCTAATGTGGAGGAACGTCGTGAGGTTTGATGGGTATACGCATGGCGTTCTAGAGTCCCAAATAGCTGGTCTTGGAGGGATCCCCAATCGAGTGAGTATCCCTAACGGATTTACTTTAGCATGAAAGAGAAACTTTTATTTAATCGTCCGTCCCTGGTAATAATTTTTTTAAAGTAAGAAATTAGTCGTCTAAGATAGAATATGGCCCCACAATATCCTTCTGCGTCACGAGGGAGTTATTTATCGTAGAGAGGAGTCATCTCTATAGTTATTACGAATAAACACAAACAAAGCGCCATAGAAAAAGTCATAATAATATAAGTGGTGCTAAAAATGTTTAATCTAATAGTACTCTAGTAATCATTTTTTTATTTATGTTATATTTTTATCTTTATTTAAATAATAATTCTGTTATAATTCTGTTATGTTTTACCTAGTTAAATTAAATCTAAGAAATAAAATAAAAAAAAAATATTTAATATAGTGTGTTATTTATCGTATATTTCTGAATTTCTTTTATGCATATTTCTGTGACGGTATGAAGCATAAAAATGTAATTAAAATATTTAAAAAAAAAATTATTTCTTCCCCAATGAAATACAAACCCGAATCGCAATGACAAAGTCAGTAAAGAAGTTAATATAGTAATAAAAAAACATTGCAAATATCGTCCGCAAATATAATGTATATTTCCATTTCGATACATTATTCAATAATATTCTGATTCCGATTCCCACTTTGAGACTAAGCAAAACGACACTGTTGCATTTTAATGTATTCAAATGATTCCATAGTGATAAAAGCCTGCACTTTGAGGACTACGTTCGACTCGCGATCACATATCATTTGTTAAGTACATCAAAAATGTTTATGTTTCAATCAGTAAAAAATAATTTATCGAAAAAGCTGCGTAACATTTTTAATGTAAACAGTATAAGGTGAGTAATTTTGTATATTAAAGTGATATTATAATTTTATTAAAACATTATAAAGTAATTATGATAGAAATAGTTGTATAGAACTAGGTAAATAGTCATTAAGTTTCATTGTTTAATTACTTAATGAACTCAATATTTTTATGTTTTAGTGATGTAGTTTTATTGTAATATTTATATTTTATTTTCTTCTAATGACGCTATGTTAGCGGTTTTCTTTATTTAAAATAAAGTTAATAAAATATGACATATAACAAAAATTCAACAGAACACTGAGCATAAAAAAACCTATTTTATATGGAGATGAAACGTCGCCGCCTGTAAGATTTGTTTTGATGACAGCCTCTATTTTAAAAATCGATTTAGAATTTCACAAAATCGATTTATTTAAAGGTGAAAATAGAGGTCACTTTTATAAAAAGGTACATAATTTTTATTCAATATTAAATATATTTAAATATACTGTAATAAATTATTTTTGCATATGGTTCAGTTAATCCTTAGTTTAGCTATCGATATTTAAAAAAGGACAAAAATATATTTAAATAGATATGTTCATACCCAGAGTGATAAAAGCTTGCCCAGAAAAATGCTAAGATATTTTTTATTTTCATGAACTTAGCAGAAATCTATATAAAAATAAAAAAAATATAATATGAGTCATTAAAGTGAACTATCATAAAAGTTGCTTATGGTCCAATTTATGCAAATAGAAAAAAAATACAGTTAAAGAAATTTATAAAAAGATAATTAAATAATGATTTAATGCTTATCTTTATTAATAATTTCATTTTAAATAATATATTTATAGATAAATCCTCTTCACAAAGTACCAGCTTTGACGGTAAAAGATACAAACATATGCGACAGTCATGCGATCGCCATATACCTTTGTGAGCATGCCAATGATTATTCTCTGTATCCACTTGAACCAATTAAAAGAGCAAAAATTAATCAAATCTTATTTTTCAACTCGAGTACTTTATTTCGAATCGACAGTGAACTAATGGTGAGTTTTGCATCCTAGCGTTATAAATTAATCTATAGCAAATTAAAAATCATGTGTATAAATGAAAAAGAAACACCTTATACACATTATAATGTATAGTTAAATTATAATAATGAAAAACTTATATAAATAATATTCCAGAAGAAATTCTTCACTGGACAATGGCCTGTGGATGATTTGGTTATAGAAGAATGGTATTCGGCTTTGGACTTTTTGGAGAGTCTTTTAAGTAAAACTAATTGGTTAGCGGGAGAAAAGGTTAATGATATTAAAATTAATAGTTAATACACTGGGTGAAGATTTCAAAAAATAAAATAAAAATATTTAAATTTCAGATGCATTTATGCGATGTTTGTGTTGTAGCTTGTGTAACTTCAATGACGTCCTTGATACCACTGACACAACGGCATCCTAGAGTTCAGCAGTGGATTGCAAGTTTTGAAGACTTAAAATTTTACGATATTAATAAAAAAGGTTTATCTTCTTTGAATAAACATATAGTTTTAATAAAGGATCACATGTAATAAATTTTAATTAATAAAGTGATTTATTTTTGATTGATTTTGATCGCTTTCACACACACTCTCACTCATAAATTTCAAATATTTATCATATTTGTATGATACTTTATTGATTTATAATAAGAAAAATGTAATTGTATGTAATATGATAAGAAAAGCTTTCCGGTAATGTATCGATATTCAAAAGAGAAATCCATAGAGACCGCGATTCTACACTTAATTGATTTTTGTGACAACACTAGTTCAATGTGATTGTCAAAATTTTTAATGTCTATGGACTCTATTGATTGGTCGACGGGGAGATGTAAAAAATGGCTGCCTTGCCTTCTCCTACTCAGGTAGAATTAACGTAAATTCAATTATTTATGTAATGCTGATCGAAGCGATTCGTGAATTTGAAGAGAGTTGACTATATTGTCTACTGCTTAGTGAGGTTTTGTTCCTGTAGAAGAAGTTAGAACATTGCGATTTTCGACGTTGAAGTGTCACGAACTATAAACGGATTACGCTGCTGTTTAAACTTACACTTTTACTCGTTATAATTACATATTGTTAGAGTTAAATATTTTACGATATGGTGTAGTGTATAACTGTGGTGCTAATTTAAGTTATAGCCTCTCAGTTTTATAATTCTCTTAAAAAATCTTAGACTATTTCGCGGACACTAAATGTCACGAACACTAGATATGTCACACCCATAAAACAACTGAAAATAATCGTGTAAAGTAAATATAGTGCATATATAGCGTAAGAAATCTTCTCAATATGTGGATTGAACCGTTGCAGGTGGCAGGGACCCACAGTTCTATATACGAAGCGTATTATCACCAAGTAAGTACGTTACAATGTTGTCACTGGTACAATCGCCTTTTATGTTAAAAATCTTGTTTTAATTTATGAGTACTTTAACACAATACTGGACAAAAACTACTGTACATCCTTTGAAATATAATGTGCGCATATATCTACAAAACCTTCACGTGAAAGTAAAATCAATACCTCATTACCAAGAGCTTTTATCTTATTTATTTAATTTTTGTCTTAAATATTATATATGTATATATATGACAAGCTATGTACTATTTTCCATATACTGATTACACAATCATTTGTGTACATATAGTTTAAAACTTGATTTAATTAGTTTTCTATACTGGTAACTAACTGGCAGTGTGTAAATTCATTCCTTAGCATCTAATTAGAATACATGCCTGGTTTGTATGATCATTTTCAATAATTACAAGTAAATTGTATTACATTTTTAATTTTATATAAGACTTCTTAAATTGCATTTTTTTTTTCATTATTTGACTTTGGTTGTTTAAATGTATATATGGATATCGAAATGAAATGGAGAAAAGAGAGATCTTGGCATTACTTTTCCTCTATCTACCTAACTATGTGAGAAATGATGTAGAGCTGTAATAATTATTACATTATACATTACACAAATATGTATTTAGCCTTATTTATTTTAAGTAGAATATTGATAATGTTTTAGAGGATTATACTTAGAAAGAAGATCATATATTTTTGAAATAAATATTGATGAGTTACTATTTTTTAGTGAACAATTGTCTATACCCAATAAGATGCAATTTAACTATCTAATAATGCTGTACAATTTAGTTATTTAAAAAAAAAAGGAATTCTACAAATAGGAAATATATTTTTTATGCTTTTATCCCGCATAGCAGGGTAGACAGAAAGTACCTAGTGTCAAGACACTCTGTAATTTGCTTTCCACTGAAATCAAGACAGTGAATGTTGAGAGAAATGAAAAGCAACAGTGCAAATTGTCTTTTACCAGAGTGTGGAAGTAAAAATAATTTAAATATAATCACTCCTACAAATGGGGATCACATTTTACAGTCAGATGCTGTCCCACTATGCTACAACCAGATAACATTGATTTTAAATAAATATATTAAAGAGAAAGCAACACTGTTCTACATTTATTAATAAGAATGTATTTGTCAAAGGCATAGTGTCAGAATGTAGTAAATACAATAAACATGGGTGCCACCTTCCGTTAGGGGTATGATTAAAATATCATTTCTCTTCTATAAAATACTCAAATTTTGGACCAGGCATTTGAAAATTTTGTATGTAACTTCTCTTCAGCTACTCCCGTTATTATTATATAACTAATGTGTGAGGTTAACAATTATATATAATTGTTAATCCTTTTAAATACTATTATTTTTATTTTGTATTTAATTTTCAATATATTTCAGGTGGACCCAAACGGTACAGGTGCCATCCAGGCGTTGGATGCAGCTCGGTTTCTCAAAAAGTCTCGACTTAGCGATGTGGTGCTTAGCAAAATATGGGATCTCTCTGATCCCAATGGAAAAGGATATTTGGATAAAGTAAGTTAATAAAATTATTATTATTATTACAAATAATTACCTAATGTCATCTTAGTACAGTGGAATAGTATTGTTGTAACTGAAATTGGTTGTGGGTTTGACTCTGTACAACATTTATATTTGTATACTTTTAATTCTCTTCTCTGGTTAAATGAAACACAGCTTTTGTGTTCCCATAATGTTGGCAAAAAATGGATGTCTTGAAGCTTATTGACCTGCTGTATGGGAAAAGCTTTAGGGTACATTTAATATATAATGAATTTAGTTATAATTATATTTTAAATAAAACTATTTTAAACGGATTAATCGCGTACATTTTTAGTAATCGAAAATATATTTTTGGAAACCTGACGTTTCCAAACACTTTACAATAGTCCAAATACCAAAATATACACAATTAATCCGTTTAAAATAGTTTCATATAAAATGTGTAAAAATCGCGAAAATCAAAGATCTTATTATAATTAGTTACTTTTGATACATAAAGGGAATGATTAATATATTATTTGCGTGTAAAATTAAAGTCCAGTGTGTGTTTAGATAAGTTTCAATCTAGTTGTATTTAGTTCTATGATTGATGGAATTTTTTATCTTATCATACATACTTTGGGTTTAATCTCCTGTAGAATTTATGTCTCTGTAGAAAGATTTTTACAAATTTCTACTACTTAAAGATTATTAAGAAATAATCGTTTAACAAGAGAGATTGCTATTTTATTTTAATATTTACTATTTTTAATGTGTTATTCTATTCAACACTTAGAATTAGAAAACAATTTTTGAAAAAACGTATAAACATTTTTTTGTTAACAACATAAATAAGTTGTAACAAACGTTGTAAGAATTTCGACGCAGCTGATAGTAGAACGCATGGCATAGCGGTCAGAGCGCTTGGACGGTATCCAAGAGGCGCGGATACGAATTCCGCTGCGTTCAAATTTTTATACGTTTTTTCAAAAATGTTTTCTAATCCTAAGTGTGGAATAACACTTTAAAAATAGTAAGTATTAGATTTTCAAGTGAAATATATGTACCTACGTTAACGATTGTGTGACATTGTTAAAAAAAAGTGTATATCAAAAGCGTAGTAATGTGTGAATAGGGTTTATTTAATTAATTATTATTGTAAAAATTTGATCTTTTGCATTTCTTCAGTGTTTAAATTGTAACTATGCCAAATTTCATACTTCTCTATACATCTTATATACTTGAAAATTGAATTGAAATTCTTTTCATTCACGTATTAATATATAGATTAATATATAATAATAATGAATGTCAATACACTACTAATACATAAGCTGTTATAATAAACTAAGATGTTCTCTTAACTTATTATAACAAATTCACAGACAACAAAAAGACGTAAGAAAATTTCTGCATATAGTTTTACTTGAGTGTACTGAAATAATAAGAGGTTTTATCGTAATTTCTATGGAAAGTCAGAATTTAATGAATCCAATACGACAACTGTATATATATATATATATATATATATATATATATATATATATATATATATATATATATATATATATATATATATATATATATATATATATATATATAATAACGTAGCTTGTCATCACGGTTAACATTGATATTGTTTTTAAAGTATAATATCTAGTTTAATAAAGTTTTTATATGATCCATTTGCGTCCAATGTAGACGTAAATTATAATTTAATTCTAAATAGAAATTAAAAGGGGCGTTCTAAAAATATTTTCTAATATACGATATATAGAATTTTTTTGTTTGTCATCTGAAAATATTATATTGTCCTCGAATCGGATTCGGACACGTGTGCAATATTTTCAAACACATCGGTACACCTAGATTATGTGGGTAGGTGTGTTGAGTGGCGGTAGGACCAGAGCGAGGAAATGAGAATAATTTTTGAATATAATTCCCTCGATTCCCTCGAGCGGGAATCGTACCCACTAAACGATCGCGTTTACAGTCGGACGCCGTCCCACAGTGCCACGACCTGCGCCTCATTCATTATTTTCGATTGATCAATTGATCAATGATATACAGGTCAAGTGTTTAAAGTGTGTTTTTACAACGTGTAATTTAATATATATATATATATATATATATATATATATATATATATATATATATATATATATATATATATATATAACGTACGCTTATATAATTTTGATGCATTCCAATAAAACGTGGCGGCCGCAGTTATGGGTCTGGATATCGTAAAATATTTTTTAGTGCCTAATAGCCACTTGGGCGAGACGATGCGCGACGTTATTATGCAATATCAACTACTTGAGCGTATTCTGCTCATCTAATACGCTTTTATATAGTTTTAATTGAACGAATGGAAATTTAATATGGTCTAATTATTCTGATACATTGAATTACAATTTCACGTTTTATCATGCTTAGTACGGTCAGTCATAGACAACCTAGTGTCTAGACACTCTGTTGACTGTTTTCTATCCCAAAATCGAGATATTGCGTGTTGATTGGCGTGTTCAACGCCGCATTGTGTTTACCAAAGCGGTTAAATGAAAATAATTTTTAAATATAATTGTTCCCCTGAGTGGGAATCGAATCCACAGCCCATCGCGTTTACCTGGTCTCTAAAATTAATTGTAAATAAAATCAAAACAAATTTTGGGGAATTATTATTTATTTTATTACCTATGATAAGAACAGTACATGAAGTAGGACGGCAAGGCTAGTTAATTTAAATAGACATAATTATTTTGGTCGTCTGGAGATCAAACCCCGACCTACATTACGTGCCAGACTCGGCGACGGCGCGACCGACGGTCGTACAATTAAATCAATAAATATTTTTTGTCCGTTGTTTTTACATAAAGGTTTTTATATACATTGTTTATTATAATAGCTTTTATCCCGCATAGCAGGGTAGACAGAAAGTACCTAGTGTCAACACACTCCGTATTTCGCTTTCCACCGTGTTCGAGACATTGCGTGTTGAGTGGTGGAACTCAACGCCGCTCTTTGTCTTTACCAGAGCGAGGAAGTGAAAATAATTTAAATATAATCACTCCCCCGAGTGGGGATCGAACCCACAACCGGCCTCATATATTTGTTGTATATACTAGCTGTGCTCACAATTTTTCCTGCGTGGAATTTAACATTATTCAATCTATATTATATAATTATAAAATAAAATTAGCCTAACTTATTCATTTTAACATCGGCTATCTGCTAGTGAAAATTTCTTTGAAATCGGTATACCCATTTCGGAGATTAGTCGGAACAACGGATAGACAGATTGCAGAGAAAAAAATACATCCAGTAAAAAGCGGATCTAGTAAAAATTAGCATATTAAAAAGAGGCACTTATCTTATGCTGGCGGTTGTCAGTCGTTGATTCGGCGTTTGGCTTTAGACATTGCTCCACTCGATTAGGCCGTGTGTACCGGCCCTTAGAGTGAAAGAGAAAATCAATGTCTAAGTTAATTTTCTAGTAATGATTTATGTACAGTAGAGAGAGGGGTCTCTCTGTCTTACATACACGGAGTGATAAAAATTGTGATAATTATATTTAATTAGTATAGTGGCTATATGTAGTTTGTGGGATTGTCATTTTTTAAATGAAAGGCCCATCCGTGCCCACGGACTACTGTAAAGTGTTCGGAACTTCAGAATTCCCAAAAAATATATATTTTCGAATACCAAAATGTATGCGATTAATCCGTTTAAAATAGTTTCTATGTTCCATTGCGGATTTCGTGCCATTAAGTTACGTTCTTACTCTGTTACGTCCGATTTCTTCTTCTTGTTTGTATAGTTTAGCAACTTCACGTTGCATGTCACACAGTAGAGTGCTCAGAGACAATGTAGTGTCAAGACCCTCCTTTCAATGTTTTGGACGGTATCCAAGAAGCGCGGGTTTGAATCCCGCTGCGTTCAAATTTCTATACGTTTTTTTCAAAAATGTTTTCTAATCTCAAGTGTGGAATAACAATTTAAAAATAGTGAATATTAGCCATTTTGTTTTATTTTACGTTTTTCAATTACTGTACTAATATACGTTAATATAATTTCTTAATTATATAATATAATTATTAATTATCCTTGTTAAAGGCACATTCTCTCATAACGGGGTACTGTGAACGATTTTTTGAGTGCCAATTGTATTATGTAAAGAACACTTGCAGTTAAAGCGGAGGGTGGTAAGTGTTGGTTATGCGGGACACTGTACATTGTACCTCACAGCCGCTGTTTATTACCTCATTTTTTTTTAGCTTCACTCTGTTTATCCCGCATAGCGGGGTAGACAGAAAGTACCTAGTGTAAAGACACTCAGTACTTCGCTTTCCACTGAATTCGAGATATTGCGTGTTGAGTGGTGGAACTCAACGCCGCAACCGCGTTTCATTATTAGAACGAATTTTATTATTTTTTCTAAATTAGCAAATAAAAATTATATTTGACACCGTAATCGTAGTCCAGTGGAGTAGTCTGACTGTAAATGTGATGGTGTTGAGTTCAAATCCTGTTTGGAAATTATTGTTTAATATTATTGTATTTGATAAAGCTTTACGCTTTTATCCCGCATAGCAGGGTAAACAGAAAATTCTTTGTGTCCAGACAATCCGTATTCCGCTCTCCATCGAATGCGTGACATTGTGTGTTGAATGGCGGTAATCAACGCCGCACTTAAGACATTTAGCGCAGACGCAAATTCGGGTTGATAGCGTGTAACGTGTTTTCCTAGTACCTATGCGAAATTCTTTAAGCATTTCATTCTTAGACGACTGTAATATTTTTTTTTATTCCTTATAATTTTTATTACTCTCGGATGTTATTTATGTTTTAATGTAAATTTTCTTTATATATCTCTTTATAATTTTCTCCTTTTTTTAAAGACAGAGTTACACGTTGCGTAACTCAACGCCGTAATTATAAATTTAAACATATACTTTTTCAGTTATTGTATATTTACTGAAGAATGAACTAATTCGTTACGCTTTAATATTGCTAATCGATATACATTTTATTATGCGTTAAAAATTAACTACTTCCTAAGTCGTATTGACTGTAGTGTACAAATTCTAGGCTAATATGATTCTTGCTTTTGATCTCTATTGTGGTATTGCGTTCGATACCCAGTTAGGGTCTTTTCAAATTAAAAACTTCTCCATTTACTCAATCTAGGTCCGATTAAGCGTGGCGTTGAGTTCCGCTACTAGAAGATGGTGTATATATTTCTGAGAGATAAATTATTGAAAGGATATTTGTATTTATATATTATTATCATTTCTTGTTTATTTTCGCTGTGGTAAGACGAATGAAGCTGGTAAAATGAAGAAATCAAATATAAAGGCTGCCTGCAATAATACCTTTCTAGTACAAACGCTTATGGGACAGCGTCTGACTGTAAGTGCGATCAGTTGTGGGTTCGATTCCCACTCGGGGGAGTGATTAGTACTTACGATAGGACACTAGTTACTTTTTGTCTACTCAGCTATGCGGGATAAAAGCGTAAAGCTAAAAGAGAGTAGCTTGATCGTATAAAGCGAAATCACTGTTTGTTCCTCAACTGTCGCGTTTTATTATTTGTACAAAAATAAACAGTTGATGTGCTGTATAAAGTAAAGTTGATTTGTCAAAGAAAATATTTGACTCGGTTTTTTCACTCCATTTAATTTTTTTTTAGCTTCACGCTTTCATCCCGCATAGCAGGTTAGACAGAAAGTACCTATTGTCAAGACACTCTGTACTTCGCTTTCTATTGAATTAAAGATATTGCGTGAAGAGTGGTGCAATTCAACGCCGCACTTTGTCTTTTAGTAGAGAGAGGATGTGGAAATAATTTAAATATAATCACTACTCCAAGTTGGGATCGAACTCACAACCGATCGCGTTTACTGTCAGACGCTGTTCCACTGCGCCACGACCGGTGTTAAGTAGTTTTTGATATTGTTTTTATTGTTGTACTTTTAAGTTTAAATGATTTAAATCCCGATCCACTGCACTCAATGATGAGAGTTAAGAGTTAATTAACATTAAATAAGTAATGCATGCATATTATACAACTACTGATATTTTTTTAAATTATTTTAGAAACTTAAAAAAAAACATACAGTATTTACTTCCTCAAAAAACACTGTCTCGAATTTGTGCGGAAAACAGTGAACGGAGTGTCTTGACACTGGATTCTTTCTGAGGATCTCTCTGCTATTTAGTATAAGATGTGAAGCTGCTTTATAAAACATATATTATACGTCGTCAACCGTTCACCTATGTAGAATTAAGATAATTTAATTTTATCGTAACATCGCTTACATATAAATATACATCTTAGTTGTAAATAGCTAAGTTATTATATTTGAAAATAACCATTAAGAAAACATCCTATATATTATACAAGAACACAGGGTGAGTGATGAATTCGTTGGCTCCTGGGTTTGACGCAGACAGTCTACAACTCTACATAGTAACGTCACATCCGCTTGACATTATTGTGCCTTTGCTGCTATATATATATATATATATATATATATATATATATATATATATATATATATATATATATATATATATATATATATATATATATATATATATATATATATATATATATATATATATATATATATATATATATATATATATATATATATATATATATATATATATATATATAATATTATACAGTGTTATCACTATTGAAAAATGGTATTCGCAATCAGACATGGGGAAGTAGGTCAAATTCATCTTGCAACATTGCATCTTGCCCACACTAACAAAGTAAAATGGCAACTTAAATAAAAGCTTGTAAAAATATTTAACCACTTTGATTATTTTGTACGTTGTATTGACTACCCCCGCAAGGGATAAAGCCTGAAGCTCTGAAGCTAAAATAAATATATATATATACATATATATACATATATACATATATATATATATATATATATATATATATATATATATACATACATATATATATATATATACATATATATACATATATACATATATATATATATATATATATATGTATCTCAAAATGACTGTCACGCGTTAGAATTACATTGCATACTCTGCTATGTAAACGGAGAAAACCGAGCGTAGGGAACAACTCCGTCCAAGATTAAGAAGAAGAAGAGGCCACATGGAAATAATTTAAATATGAATCTACAATCGTTAAGTCAGCAAAAAAGGCTCATTATAAATTTCAGCGTTCTAGGTCCAATAGTGTTGTGTTATCTGTCAGTCTCTCAATAAGTAAAGGAACAATTTTATAAATAAATAAAAATATTATAATAATATACATACGTTTTGGGCTAAAATATGTTTTCTACTTTTTATAAGGACATTAGGCATGACTTGAGTATTATGTAATATTTTCCACTATTTGTGGCATTCTCGCTCCCTTTAGAATTGGACGGCCGCCCATCGTCCTCTTGTGGTAACGAGGTCGATGTGTTGCTCCTTTGATCGGTCCTGACCTACTTGTCTCCCGTCCCATCGCGATAATGTAATGGTTAGTGTTCTTTTTTCATACAATTAGTAAGAAATGTTTAAAATATGACAACTAATATATATTAAAAAATATAATTATAATAATATGTATGGAATTAAAATAATTTCCAAGTGCACACTTTGTTAATGCCATTTTAAAAATACGAGGAGGCAATTGCTGAAACCCTGACCTTTATTCTCCCAAAGCTCGACATTCATTAGACACTAGATTCTCTATGACTCTCCGTGCATTGACTTATTGATCTACAACAATATATCCAGCCTCTGTGATATTAAGTTTCTCTCTATTAAACAAACCATAACTATAATATAATCAATCAAACAATATCTGTTAATATTTTAAATGTTTTTTAAAAAAATAACTAGAGGCTGAAATAAAAAAAAAAACAGTGATATCATATTTACTGTTTTTAAAGTGTTATTCCACACTTAGGATTAGAAAACATCTTTGAAAAAAGGTATAAAAATTTGAACGCAGCGGGATTCGAACCCGCGCTTGGACGGTATCCAAGAGGCGCGGGTTCGAATCCCGCTGCGTTCAAAATTTTTATATGTTATTTCAAAGATGTTTTCTAACAGTGATATCATTGGTGTATCTCTAAATATTAAAATTCAAAAAAAATGCAACAGGAAAAAAAAATTCAGGACAACATGAATAGATATTAGATACTATAATATTGTAAGTGTCAACCATGTTAACGAAAGAAATTGATTTGCGTCGTATAACCGCGCCGTTGTACTGCCTAATGTAATATTGCCCTTTAAAAAGGTCGCCCAAGGTCTTCACGTACCTTTTTGTCGCACTCCCTCCACTTGGCCAAGGTTTCCAAAGCGAGTATTTTCAGTATTATAAATCTCATTAATAGTTGCCTTTTACATGTTTTATATGTTAAGGGTTTGAGCAGCTCGTTTCTTTCCGTATAAAATAAATTATTTTTTTACTTCAAATTCTGTATGGTCATCTAGGTGCAGTAGGCGTCTCACCGTAGACGTGATTGGGTGTGAGTTCGATTGTTACACAGGAGAGTGATTGTATTTAAATGTTTCATTTCTTCGTTATGGTAAGGCAAAGCGTGGTGTTGAGTTTACTAATCAACACGCAATGTTACAATTTTCGGGCGGAAAGAAGTATCAACAATGGAGTGTCTCGACACTAGGGGGGTTTCTCTGAGTTCTCTGTTTTGCGAGATGGAACTGAAGTGAAGTTGTTAAAAAAAACTACAAGTATATTTATTTCTTTAAGGAAAAATCCAATTTATATATTCTTTACATATATCTTATTGTATATTCTTGCTGGTTAATTCTATTTTGTGTATAATTTGCTTTTGAAATAGCGCTAAAGTGCATTTAAAAATTATACTATTTAATCTAAACATTCAGCGAAATATCTGATTTGGTAAAACAAAGTACAGCGTTTAGTTCCGCACAACACGCAATGTCTCCCGATTCAAAGTGGATGGCCAAATAATATTATTATAAATCGTATTTTTTTTCAAGTTGAAATAGGAACTTTGGGAAATCTTTTCTTAATGCTATATTTCGTAAAGAATTGACGTGCCAAATTTTAGTCTTTTAGGCGGAGTAGTGTCTACTGTGCGTTGATTATCAGTCAGTTGATAATGGAAGAGTTTTATATACATGTAGACGTACATAAATATGTTTCGGGGGCTGTTTTATTTTACTAAGAACTTATCAACTCCCTTGTCTCCAAATAAAGAGAATCAGAGGATTGAAATGCTTTAAAACTGCTATTCACACACTTAGGTTATAAAAAATATGTTTAGAAGACGTACAGAAATTTGAACGCAGCGGGTCTCACATCCGTGTCTTTTTGCGGATTAGTGGTTGGAGTGCTTGGACGGTTTTCATGAAGCGCAAGTTTGAATCCTGCTGCGTTTAAAAATTTCATAAGTTATAGAGGCCGGTCGTAACGCAGTGTGACAGCGTCTGACTGTAAATCGCGATCGGTTGCGGGTTCGATCCTCACTCGGGCGAGTGATTATATTTAAATTATTTCCACTTCTTCGCTCTAGTAAAGAAACAGAGCGGCGTTGATTTCCACCACTCAACACGTAATGTCTCGAATTCGGTCGGAAGCGAAATACGGAGTGTTTTCTAAAAATATTTTACAAATTTAGTAGTTTAAAAGCTAATATTGTAACATCAATTTGTGGCAATTAACGTATAGTTCTCTCTATGTGTGATAAATACTTGCTTGATAACGCAGACTCGGACCAGAGCTGGTCGGATGTGTCGTGTTCAGTTACGTTGATAGTAGGTGTCTACTGATATTTTTAATTATTAAATTTTAATACTATTGTTATAAAAATATATATATATATATATACCATATGCGCATATGTACGTTGGGTTATTAGCTTCCAGTAGACGGAATGTCTGTGGGTTTGATTCCCGCTGGGGGCAATCAATATCTGTTAAGTAGTTTTCATTTTCTCGCTATGATGTAAGATGGTAAGACATAGCTGCGTTAAGATACGTTATTTTCAAGAAAAGGCAATTAACTCTTTTTAATATTAGGTTTCCTCCCAACATTGCTAAGTGGTGGACGATCCTGATGCAGAAAAAAAAATGTATTTTTTTATCTTCACTATTTTATCCCGCTAAGTAGTGGGAACACTACAATCTAGTGTTAAGGCACTCAGTACTCCGCTTTCCGCCGAATTTGATACATTGCGGGATAATAAGCGGAATTCAACACTGCGTTTTGTTTTGCCAGAATAAAGAAATGAGTGTGATGAAAATGTCATTGTTCTACCGAGTGTGAATCGAACCCACGACCGATCGCGTTTGAAGTTTGTATGGACGGTGTCTCACTGCGCCACGACCGAGCTCAATACAGTTTTATATTTAAAATGTAAACCCTATTATGAACGTATATGTAATAAATAATATATAATAAAGTTTTAACGTGTTGAAATAATTCAATTAAACGTGTAAGATACAATCTTATGGAGTTAGAACGCATGTAAGCATAAACTGGTGACCAAGCGATATGGAAAATTGTTGATGCCAATGAACTAAAGAATATATTCAAAGAGCCTTCAAAGATATTAACCTATTTATAAACTAAAAGTTATTATTAGTATTTCTATAGAAGATGGTATTATTCATTTTCGCCTCTACAAGTAATGTCTGGCATATGGGTAAAAAAAATTTAAGCACTTATCTGTATATTTATCTAGAATTATAAAAAATGGCAAGAAGTATTTTCTTTTTTAGAATAAGTATTGGGAAAATTATGTAAATACGGAACCATTGTAAGCGAATCGCAAATCGCACTTGGTCGTTCTTTTTTATAATTTTTTTTTCTAGCACTTACATAAAATTGATTTTTACTTTGCTATTTATTGTCCACAGGCGGGTCTATTCGTGGCGCTGAAGCTGGTCGCGCTGGCTCAAGCCGGCAAGGATATCAATATGAGTAACATAAATTCGGAAACACCGCCGCCTAAAGTAGTAAGTACTGTGAATGTGTATATATATATGTATATATATATATATATGTATATATATATATATATGTGTATATATATATATATATATATATATATATATATATATATATAAAACTGTTCTGTTAATGTTCTATGGCTGACTGACAGACATTGAAACTGTTTAGCTTGGACAGCTTGAATTTGGCATTCCTTGGGGAGTGCAATAGAGGATTTCCTAAAGTTTCTACTGGAAATAGTGGGAAAAAAACATGAACAAAAATGTGAAAAGCGAAATACGGAGTGTTTTGACACTAGATACTTTCTGTCCACACTATACGCTATGCGGGATAAAAAGCGTGAAGCAAAAAAGAAACTAGAATATTTTTATAGTTATCCACAGATAGGTTATTTTATTTTAATGTCATAAAAGTCGAAACAAATTAGTTTGAATAAATATTATAATTACTTTTTTATTGTAATAATTATATGCTTAGATATTTTAGGGTTAGTTTTCTTAACTGAATATATTGTAATAAATAATAATAAGCAAACGTGAGTTGGCGGCCTAGTTAGAAAGTAAATATAAGTAAATTAGGAAATTTCATCGTATATACAGGCCTCTCGAAGTCCTCTTCAGGACGGGCCTCCCTTACTGTAGAGATGGATTTAATAATAAAAGTATACTTTTAATGGTTATACGGTTTTTACATGTTTTAAATGCAGCTATTTTAGTCTGAGAAGGAAAAATACCGAACCTGCCTATGACTGAGATTATTGTAAATTATTCGGAGAGTGTTATTATATTTTAATATTCAATAAATAAATAAATGAATATATAAATAAAAAAATAGAACCTTGACTGCTGTCGAAAGTATATTCAGAAGTAATTTAACGACGAATCATTTGTCCAAATCGGTTAACCGGTTTATCAGCTTAAAGGGAACAAAGAAACGTACATACATACATACATACATACTTAATATTACATAAGCAGTAAAAACATAACCCCTCTTTTGGCATATGGGTAAAAATATTGTTTTATTTTGGTATACAAATGTATAGGTATTTTTAAATAATTAAATTAAAGTATTTTATACTATTTATATACTATTTATATTATATTAAACGTAACTCTCAATGTTGCTTGAGACCCCCGTTGATATTTTGGGGGCATTTACTTTAATAATAAATGAGCGTTTCTATTTGTCTTTTGGTTCGTACAACTTCGACGTTCACATTTCTCACCGTTAAAAGCTTTGCTTAAGTATTTCAGTGAATTTTTAATATTCTTAAACTAAAAGTTAAATATAATTTATATTGAAGTGGCCCCTTTTTACTGACATATACTTGAAGTGATTTTTTTATGTCATTTTTTTTTGTCTAGTGTCGAAATTTTGAAATTGTAGGCTATGGTCATTTTGCTTTGGGACAAATTTTCCTTTTTTTTTTGTTTTAAGCTAAAATCGTTTTCTTTACCAATTATAATATGGACTCTAATTTTAATCAATATCTTTATATCTGTTTTTCAATATTTAAATATCGATATCTCGAATCATTAATCGAACACGTCCTTGAACTAGGACGCTGTACAACACTTCACGTCTAATGAGTTACCGCCATTTGTCGAACACTGTACTGCGATGTGCGAGTTGCACGAAGTGTATCAATTCATTATTATAACACAGAAAATATATTGGCCATCTAAGTGTAAACGTTATTTGTACTAGGTTCGAATTGCATTTGGTGGTGGAATGATTGTATAAAATTATTTTGTGTTTCTTCGTTTTGGTAAGATAAAATGCAGTGTTAAGCTCCGCCACTACGACAAACCAACAAAGGTGTCTTGACACTAGGTTAAGTTTAACTACCCTGCTATGTGGAATAGAAGCTTTGTTTCACCAGTATGGATAAATAAACCTGATACATGATGATTCCTCTCGATGGCAATAGAGTACATAATAAATCGAGCTTGCATTCAAAACGCTGGAACTGCGTAATAAAGGCAAATTAAATTTATTATAACAGTGATTTTTTTTTAGCTCCACGCTTTTATCCTGCATATCAGGGTAGACAGAAAGTACCTAGTGTCAAGACACTTCAGAAATCGAGATATTGCGTGTTGAGTGGTGGAACTCAACGCAGCACTTTGTATTTTCCCAGAGCGAGGAAGTGAAAATAATTTAAGTATAATCACTCTCCCGAGTGGGGATCGAACCCACAACAGATCGCGTTTACAGGCAGACGCTGTCACACTGCGCCACGACCGACATTCAAGCATTGAAGCTGTTAGATTTGATGTCATATTGATTGACTTGTCTATCAACGTACAGCTCAATTTCTAAACCCATGTACTGATCGATTGGTAACATGATGCAGACGACTACGCAATACTCGCCGATAGTTAACGATTTGATGGTTTTTATTATGGGGACGGTGGAATTTTTATGGAATGTATCAATTGAAATTTTTGTGTTTTTATAATAGGTGTTTTTTTTTTTGGTTCACATGTAGCTATCTCATTGGACGATTGCTAAGTGGCGCTGGTTCGAATCCCGCTGCGTTCAAATGTTTAAACGTGCTTCAAACAATTTCTTCTAATCTCAAGTAAAATATATAGTTATCCTTTTTTACAACTTTCAGTTATTTTCCCGCGTAGCAGGGTAGTTAGAAATAACCTAGTGTTGAGACACTCCGTTGAATCTTTCCACCCGAAATCGAAACATTGCGTGTTGAAGGCAAACTCAACCTCAAGTTATATTTACTATTTTTAAAGTGTTATTCCACACTTAGGATTAGAAAATGTTTTTGAAAAAACGTATAAAAATTTGAACACAGCGGGATTCGAACCCGCGCCTCTTGGACTTGGACGGTATCCAAGAGGCGCGGGTTCGAATCCCGCTTTTTTTATACGTTTTTTCAAAAATATCAACCTCAAGTCTTACCACAACGGAGAAATGAAAATAAATTTTGAATATAATTCACCCGCAACCTCGAACCCACGACCAATCGCAATAACAGTCAGACGCTGGTCAACCTGACCTCTTTGTTAGGACGATCAGGATTACAAAGGATGAGAATTCAGTTCTTCATTCCTTTTAATTAACTTACAGTCTAAGACTCTCAGTTTGGATTTTGCGATTGACTTCATTGATTCTCGCTGACGACTTTTGTGAAGGTTTCTGATTTGCCTTCGTCTCTGGAAGCTATGTAGAATTGTACACTTTAAATATAAACGTATTTAATTCCACACTACCATAATGGGATACTATTGTTTAATTATATTATTCGACACATTTATACAGGCAAATTACAGGCTTAATTGAGCGGAAAACAGTCAATGGAGTGTCTCAATTTTTTTCATTTGGTGGTAGCAGGTTCATCCTCCGACTGGCTCGCGACCACTATCATGATAAAGCCTATCGGTCATGTAAGCCAGCTTTCCCAATTCCCGCTCAACCTTTTCCTTATCTCCTGTCACTACCATACCAAGGCCGGCAATCCTTCTACAACTCTTGTGTTGTAGATATCCATGAGTGAAGGTGACCACTTACCCTCAGATGGCATTTCTGCTAATTTCCTCGTTTTATAAAAAAAAAACATTATTTCTCTGTTTTCTTCCTACTTCGCTTAATATTTGAAGTACAACAAGTGACATATTTACTACACTCGAGTCGAGTCTTTGTTATCAGTTAAAGTAACAAGTAACAAGTACTTCATCCGCATCACGTCGGGTTAAGCCTCCAATACAATCTGTGGGAGAGTTCATTATCTGCGCTGGCTCCAAGCCAACGGTTAAAACTTACTTTTCAAGTGTTGTCTAGATATGATCCATGAGTTTTGATTGCGAAACGCATTTAAATTTTAATATGGTGTTTTTTTTTTTAACATAGATCAGTTATTTTTTTTTTAATATTTTCTGGTATTGCGTATGGGGTTTTCTAAGCTAAAATATGTATTGTTTTTTTTTCTAATTATACATACTGTTATTTTATTGTGTAGTTGTTGTCTCTGTAAGGATAAAAATATGACTAAATACAATTAAAACTTGAGGCGCAGTGTGGCAGCGTCTGACTCTATACTCGATCGGTTGTGGGTTCGATCTCCACTGGGGGGAGCGATTATATTTAAATTATTTTCACTTCCTCACTCTGGTAAAGGCAAAGAGCGGCGTTGAGTTCCACCACTCAACACGCAATGTCTCGAATTCGGTGGAAAGCGAAGTACGGAGTGTGTTGACACTAGGTACTCTCTGTCTACCCTGCTATGCTTGATGAAAGCGTGAAAATAAAAAAAAATAAAAAAAGTAGTAGTTTAGTATAGTTTTCGTACCGTCGCTGTAGACTCCTGTTGCTGTTAAGTTTTATAAATTTAAAAAAAAAATTATATCTACATATTTTCTTTTTAAAAAATGTTTTCTAATCCTGAGTGTGGAATAACGCTTTAAAATATGTAATCATTTGATATTTCTTCAAAGCTCTATAATATATTTACAATTACCAGGGTGAACTACCAAAAGTGCCGCCGCCGTCCGCCACGCCGGCCAGCGCGCCCGCGCTCGCGCCGCTCAGCGACTGGAGCGTGAAGCCCGCCGAGCGCGACAAGTACAGCCAACTGTTCGACTCACTGCAGCCCAGCAATGGACTCATACCTGGGAATAAGGTACATTGTATTCTAGCGCGGCGTTGAGTTCCGTCACTCGCACAATGCATGATAAAGCGTGAAGCTAAAAGTATCTTAGTTTTTAAGTATTTCTTTATATCTCTTATAGATTTTTAAAAGTGCTTGTCAATAGCAAATATGTATAAAAATTATCTTCATATAAAGAAAAACTAATTGAACATATAACTTAAATAACATAGTTTTAAGATTATAAATTTTTAATTTAACTGGAAGCTATTGTGACGCAGTGAGAGGATATCCCAAATATGTAAATGCGGTGGTTTAAGGTTCGTTACCCACTCATTATTCAAATTATATACATATACATGACTTTTGCCTGAAGGAGCTTAACGTCGCACCCTGTCTTACAGTAGCAATTCTTTAAAAATAATTTGAAAATAATCATTTCTCCCATGTGGGAATCGAATCAACACTTACATACAGTGGGATGCCGTTCCACTGTGCCATAATGGTTTCATCTCATCTCACATCGTACATATTGATTTGGAAATGTAAATTTCAGGTGAAAGGAGTTTTGATGGAGTCAAAGCTTCCTTTGGACACACTGGGCAAGATATGGGACCTCGCCGATCAGGACAAGGACGGCATGCTCGATAGGCACGAGTTTATTGTTGTGAGTATTACTTTGTTTGTGGAGGACGGAGTGACTTAACACTTTACCTCTCTCTACTCACTCTTTGGAAGTGTATAGCATATATATATTAACAGTCAGGGCGCTATGACAGTTTCCAAAAGGCGCGAATTAGGTTAAATTATTTTAACGTTTTCTATATTTGTTTTTTTGTGCTAAATGTTTGAATAACAACTAAAAAGTATCTATTAAAATATTTTCAATATTATAACTTGCAATATTTTTAAAATGGAGCAATAATAGAGAATATAATGTTTAACATGGGAGATAAGTAAATAATACAAAACGATTGTTCTCATACACTTGACCGTATTTAATTTGTCAGGCAATGCACCTAGTGTACAAAGCGCTGGAGAAGCACGCGGTGCCCACGACGCTGCCCCCCGAGCTGCGCGCCCGGCCCGCCAGGCCCCCCTCGCGGCCCCCCTCGCGCCCCCCGTCGCGGCCGCCCTCCAGGCCCCCCTCGCCGCAGCCGCGAGTGCCCCCGCCGCGGCCCCAGCCGCCTCCGCAGAGCAACGCCTCGCTGCTGGAAGGCCTCTTGGATTTATCTAGTGTGAGTGTTCAATTATTTAAGTAATATTATATATTATATATCCTGTTCATGTGTTTACAACGTTTATATCACTTTATATAAATGTGTGTGTCTAAATTGTAGTAGTGTGTGTGTGTTACATACATTATTAAAAAAATTAGGTTTCTGCTCTACTTCTCTATATAATCTATTACTGTATTTTACAATTTTAGAGTTTGCAGTATTGCACACTTAGGATTATTTCAAAAAAAATTCTTTAATCCTAAGTGTGGAATAACATTTTAAAAATAGTAAAATATTAAAATAAACAGTATTCTCTGAAATTTGTAAAAATTTTCCACGGAAATGCTTAAAACGTTAATAGTAAGTAGTAACAAAACGTATAAGAATTTCAACGCAGCCGGTAAGTAGAACGTATGTCGCACGAGGTTGGACAGTTTCCAAGGAGCACGGGTTGGAATCCCGCTTCGTTCAAATTTTTATACGTTTTTTAAAAAATGTTATCTATTACTGTGTCCAATTTTTATATTTCTTCACACACACACACACACACACACACACACACACACACAACATTTTTGTTTCATGTGTTACATATAGATTTTTTTTTCTAGATTTTAATTTTTTTAACAAAAGTACTTTGTTTTCAAATTGTCAAATTATTAAGCCATTTTTTTTAAATTAAATAAAAGTAAAATTAAAATAATAAATATATATTATTTATTATAAAAACAATACTTTGATTTTAGCCTCCCGCACCTTCACCAACTCCAGCGGCGTCACTTGGCGGCTTGGGCGGACTGGGCGGAACGGCGGCACTGGGTGGTCTGGGCGGAATGGGCGGACTAGGCGGGACGGGCGGATCTAATCAATATATAACGGCCGCTGAGAGATCTCAATACGAGGCACAGTTCATAGCGGCGGACACGGACAGGGATGGCTACGTGAGCGGACTGGAGATACGTCACGTGTTGCTCGACACGGGACTGCCTCAGCCCAAGCTGGCTCAGATATGGTTAGGCTTTTTGTTTTTTTTTTTTCATTGAATTAAAGCTAGAAGGTTGATAGATAGATTACTGTTTTACTGGTTAGTTTTTTTATTGATATATATATTATCTGCTCGCAGGGCCCTCTGCGACACGGAGAGCGTGGGCAAGCTGTCCCGCGAGCAGTTCGTGGCGGCCATGTGGCTGGTGCAGCGCGCGCTGCGGGGCCTGCCGCTGCCCGCCACGCTGCCCCCCGAGATGCGGGGGCCCGCGCCCGCCGCGCCCCTCGCGCCCCTCGCGCCCCTCGCGCCTCTCGGGGCCCCCCCGGTATGGCTAATTCTTTTATAATAAATAAATTATTTTTTCAGAAAATCTAAGTACGCCAAAGGAGCAAATTTGAGTTATTTTATACATTATATATATATATATATATATATATATATATTTTAATTTTATTTTTTTATGCGTTGCGTTTTTATCGAACTACGTTTTTGTAATTCTTATAATAATATTTAAAATAATCCAAATAAACTAGCATTTAAAATATTCTAATATTATATGTAATATTATATTCAATTATTTGTATATTGTTTATGGTACAATTAAGTTTTAAGCATTGACTCCTAAGCCGTGTGTCGCGGGTTCAATACCCACGTATGATAAACATCGGTCTCATTGATATCGTACTTGTAATCTATCAACTTGTAAATATATTAGTTGAGCTCATGACTTTGACAGTAATTGAAATTATCTGAATCTTTATTTTTTTTATATTATTCTATAATTAAAGTAAACTAAGTTTTAGTTCTTATTACATTAGTTATCTGTCAGTAAAAGTCCCATCAAAATCGGTCACGCCTTTCTTAGAAATTAATCGTACAAAACAGACTAAATTGTAAAAAAAAAAATTATTTTGGTATACGTGCCGTTTGTACATACAAATGAATTTAGTGAAAAGTGATTATATTAATATAACAAACAGTCAGACACTCCAATATTATTTTATTTTTTATTTAACTATATACATTTATAAATAAATTTAGTCAATGAAAAAAGAAAATAACTCAAAATAAATATAGTTTTTTTATTATAAAAATAATCCGAGAGTTATATGTTTTTTGATTCTTTAATAAAATATTTATCTTCATACATTTACCAGTTGAATCAGACAATGATCCGTTGCTATATAATCATACAGTAGCGGGTTCAAATCTAGTCACCTATTTTTGGTATTTACTAAAATAAAAATTTATAAATAACAATTTGAAGTATTAATAAAAAAAAATATTATCGACTGATTAACCCGTATTATCTATTTTTTTTTACGACCGTTTTGTTTTCGATTCAATTCGACAATGTGTATGTGTATGAAGGTTATCTTCTTTTACCTTTACATTGTACTTTGACAGTATAAAATGTGACAGTTGTTTTTTTTTATGATAACGTGTACAGTTTTAATCGAAAGAGGTTTTAATTGAGTTGTATTTGTTCTTGTGTGTTATGGATTTTTTGGTGAGAATTTTGTTATTAACTGTTTTTAAAGTGTTTTATTCTACACTTAGGAGTAGAAAACATTTTTGAAAAAAAAAAAACGTATAAAAATCCAATCCGTACCCAAGAGGTGCGGGTTTGAATCCCCGCTGCGTTCAATTTTTATACAGTTTTTCAATAATGAGAATTTTGGTCCTTAGTTAGGTTGTTGTCATGTTCACTTAGTTTTTAAATAGATGCAGTTACTTTTTTTTAAAATTAGTTACATATTTATACTAAATGAGTGTTAAAATTATTATAATTCAATTATGTAAAACAATAATATTATTGCTGGGCTTGAGTTGAGGATAATGAAAGTCACTAACTAGTTCACAAGACAATTATACAGACTGCGACTCACTGGTTTATATATGCAATGTTTCGACTTTTATACATGATATCAAAGAGTAAGAGATACACAGATGTGAAACATTTTAGTCATAAAATATGTGAGTTTTATTAATTGTTTACTTTAATACCTGTGTGTATATACGGCACAATATATATGCAATTACTGTGAGGTCGTGGAGCAGTGGATCAGCGTCTGACTGTAAACATGATCGGTTGTGGGTTCGATTACTACACCGGGGAGCGATTATATTTAAATATATGTATTAGTGGCTATTGTAGTACAGCTTCTGACTGTAAACGCAATTTCTTTTGTATTCGATTCCTGCTCACTGTAATGATTATATTTTAATTACATATGTTATTTTGCCACTATAGTAAGACAAAGCGCAATGTTGAGTCCTGACACTCATGACATAATGTTTTGATTTTGCACGGAAGACAGTCAACGGGGTGTCTTGACACTAGGTTGTCCACTGGGTGTTTCAGATCCCGGAGCCGGCCGGCCTGGGCCCGCAGCCCACGCCCGAGATGGAGGCCATCGCGCGCGAGGTGGACGCGCTGGCGCGCGAGCGCCTGGCGCTGGAGGCCGAGGTGGCGGCGCGCCAGCGCGAGCTGGCCGTCAAGGGCGGGGAGGCCGACAGCTTGCAGGTGAGGTTCCTTTGGGACATTTAGGATACCTAATACCATGTGTTGTCTGTCCGGTGATAAAGGATACACGATATATAGCAGTGTATAATCTAATGTATAAACGCCATATATTTATGTATACTATATATATATATCAGATGGTAGAATTTTTGTGATATATTTAAATTTTTGTTTTTATATTAATATTTATATTGATTTTTTTTTTATTTAAGAGCGAGCTGGACACACTGACGGCGACGTTGAAACAGTTAGAAAACCAAAAAGGCGAGGCACAAAAGAGGTTAAACGATTTGAAATCACAAGTAAGTATATACTTTAGTAGTTTACATATAATATAATATATTGTCATATTTTTATTTAATTCAATTAAAAAAAATCAAAAAATATTTAATTTTGCGTTTTATTTATTAAATATTAGGTGTTTTTTGTAGATAGTGTATAATTTAATTTTTATGTATTAAAGTAAAATATTTAAATTGTACGATTGTATTGTTTTTAGTATATATATGCTTTACATTTTTGAAAACAACGTATAAAAATTTGAACGCAGCAGGATTCGAACCCACGCCGTTGGATATCGGATCCAGTATCCAAGAGGCGCTGGTTACATAGTTATCAGTTTCAAACCAAAGGCTAAAAGGAGAGTGTACCTGTGATCATCAAAAGGGTAGTTTCGTATAGTATAATAAAGGTCTTAGTACCAAATGTTTGTTTACATTTAAAGCAACTCGTAACCGGTAGTAACAAACGCGCGCAGGTGGACAAGCTGCGGTCGCAGGTGGGCGCGCAGGAGGCGGCGGCGGCGGACACGGAGGCCGAGGTGGCGTCGCGGCGCGCCGCCGCCGCCTCGCGCCGCCACCGCGAGCGCGACCTGCAGCAGGAGGCGGACGCGGCGCGCCAAGAGGCCGACGCGCTCACCGCCGCTCTCAGCCGCACGGTGCTCGCCGTCAGCCAGGTACGCCTGCGCGTGCTGTATGTATGTATGTCGATACCTCTCCGATTTGATCTCAATATTGTATTTGGGGTCATCCACCAATCTACATCACACGTTAAGAGGTGTTGAAGGGGTTGATAAAGTGTTATTTTGGCTAATGATGGTAGTCTCACCACTGTAACAAGGACGAGTGAGGGGTTATAAAATTCATGAAATTAATGTGACGTCATTTATGTATGTAACTTCTGATTTATTTTTATTAAATAATATAGATGAAAAATATAACAAAATCTGTGGAATTTGAGAGAAAATATATATGGAATGCATATAAAAATATATATTTATATTCATACATAATATAAAATTTGATACGTACATTTCCAGGCAAAAATCAAAGTGAGTCATCTAGAAGAACACGAGGCGGCGCTCAACTCTGCATTGGCGGCGCTCGCGGCGGGCGGCGCGGCGGCAAACGCCGTCGTCAGCCTGCAGCCGCTGCACGAGCCCGCGCAGCTGCAGCGCCTCGTGCGGGGCGCAACGCCGCACGATGAAGTGGTAAGTGTAGCGTATAAATGTGGAAATGACATGAAATTTTGTTTTATTATTTCGTTTACAATTTTTCTACCTTTAAATAATTTATATTTTAAATAATTTTTTTTATATATTTTTCTTATAATATATTTTTCAAATAATTTAATGTATTAAGGAAGTTTATTATACATGTCACTTTGTTTATTAACGGATTAAATATTTGACAAAAAAATTTTGAATTAAATCACTACTGTTCCAAGTCTCCTGTTGTATGAAATATACATCAGCCTCCAAGTACCTAAAAACATCTAACCCTCCAAGGGTATGTATGAAGTGGGCGGGGCCGGTAGCGTTTGGCGCTCTGTAGTCGGACTGGCTCGTTGGGAATACAGCGTGAGGTAGAAAAAAAAGGAAGAAAAATAAACTCAAAACTCAAGCTATCGAACGGACTACCATTATGCCGGCGACTCTATTGATATTTATTATTGTGTAATTGAAAATCTTTGGATCTGTACTTTATAATTTTAAAAGTTCCAAAAAATCCGCCAATGAAATTCCCATCGCAATCGGTCCAGCCGTTTTACAGATCTGTCGAAACAAACAAACAAACAAACAAACGGACAGATAGATCGACAAAAATTCGATATATGTACACGACACAAGTGTACAGACGTTTCAATTTAATTTTTTTTGTACACAATTTTTGTGTATTTAACCCCACAGGAAGAGGAGTCGTTCACTGCAAACGAGTTCGGCGCTATGAACGGCTCGGCGGGGTTCGCGGCGGACCCCTTCAAGGACAACGCCTTCTCGTCGACCCCGCACGACCCCTTTGCGCCCACTAATAATTCTGCTAAGGTTAGTTATTTTTTTTAGCTTCACGCTTTTATCCCGCATTGCAGGGTAGACAGGGAGTACCTAGTGTCAACACAATCCATACTTCGCTTTCTACCGAATACGAGACATTGCGTGGTGTGTGGCGGAACCCAACGCCGCCATGAAGTGTAAATAAGTTTAAACATAATAACATATGTTTATTTATTTAAATATATTCATATAAAAATCTATTTATAACCATCGTGGCGGAGTGGCACAGCATCTGACTATTCAACGTCCGTAGGTTTTGTGTTCGATTCCCACTCGGGAAATGATTATACTTAAAAAACAATTTCATTTCTCTATTCCGGTAAGGCAAAGCGCAGCGATGTGTTCCTCACGAACGACTCGATTTCAGACGGAAAGCAGTGAACGGAGTGTCTTGACACTTAAGTTGCCTTCTAGATCTCTTTTACAGATATAATTTTTATTTGCTAAACGTTTCTTTTACATTATATTTATTGAATAATATTTAGTCACGTGGTACAATAATATTCTTTTCCCCAATTATCAGGATGCATTCGGCGGCGATGCGTTTTCGAACTCGGACCCGTTCGCAGGCGACGCGTTCGCGCCCAACGACGCTGCGCAGAAACCCGCGGATGATGTGAGCGCTGTTTGCGATACTATTCACTATAGATATATTTAATTCAAATTGGTTGATTCATCTCAGCCTCATAACGGCCACTGCTGGGCATGGGGCTCCTCGGCGCCTGTTTGCGACCTTGATCACTTCCTCGGTCCTCCTTAAGGGAAGCCTGGTTTGGTTCGTGGTTAAGACCTTACCGACCCAACAGAAAATATAATCTACTATATATATATATATATATATATATATATATATATATATATATATATATATATATATATATATATATTATTAAATATACTATGTTATTTAGTATTTTGTGATTTTAATTCCTAAGAGCAATTATTATGTGTATTTTTCATTTGCTAGCTTTATTAAGATAATGTTCGGCGTTAAGTTGCGTTGTTTTACATGAGATGTTTTTGAATCTGGGTGGTAACTGAAGCAGTGTCTTCTATTTGTTCAATTTATTACAAGTTTTTAACATTTATTTCATATAATTTATATGAAACTTGATAAAAAAACTGAACTTCAGAACTGAAATGAATATATTTCCAACAATATTTGCAGCCCGCCTGGGACGCGGACCCGTTCGCGGTGCTCCACGCGCCGACCAGGAACTCGGTGACCCAACCCAGCGCGCCCGCCGGCAAGAGACACAAAACACCGCCCCCGCGCCCCGCGCCACCTCGCCCCATGCCCCCTCACAAGGTATCGAACCTGTGCTGTACGATGCGTAGTACTCGGTCACTGAACTGTTAGGATGAACGGATAAATGTTCAGATTGGATGTGACATAAGTAAATTTTTTTTAGATTTTTTATTTCTCCGCTCTGGTAAGACACGGCGTTGAGATCCGCCACTTAAAAGCAGTGTTTCGTATTCGAATGGAGTTTAAAGAACGGAGTGTCTTGACATTAAGTACTCTACTATGCGGGATAAAGCGTGAAGTTGCTTATTGACAATAAATTTTTGATTATTGTATAACCATTTTTAAAATTGTTATATATTGAAGTAAGCACAGTGTCTGATTGTTATGGTTGCGGGTTCGATTCCCATTTTGGCAAAATGATTACGTTACTTACATACATATCATATAATAGCTAATCTAGGTAACTTTAAAATTACTTAATACAAAATTATATTTACATAGTATGATAATTTTTCTGCATTTTTTTTTTGAGAATGTGGTTTTTTTTTATTTAAACTTTTATTAGATTATATTCAAATACTCTTCTTTTATGCAATTATGTTCGTGTAATAAATTTTTTTATATGAATATTTAGTGAAGATATTATCAGGAACTACTGATACGGATTTATATATACTTATTTTTTTTTCTATATTTTTTATACATTATTTTCCAGATTATGTTTGTTATTAGCAGTTATTTTACCCCAGTAAATCCTTAGTAAACGCGGCATGTAACACTTAGCCAGTGGTAATTTTGAGCTATGATATACCTTTTTTTTTATTATTATTATTATTTAAAAAAATTTTTTTTCAATGCTGCAGAGAAAGTAAAGCATAAATGTATGTAAAATTGTATTTAATCTGTAGAACGCACGTCTATAGGAGAATGGCATTTTGTGTTTTAGAAACGTTTTGAGAAAACTATTAACTGTATAATAATATCGGCCATTTTTTTATTATTTATTAGTCATTTTGACGTGCCTTTTTTTTAATTGTTTTTTTTTTTACTTTCTCTGTTGAGCATAATGCCATTCTCGTATGTTTTGTGCACTTTAAAGGCATTTTCTTTGTTGTTGTTGTTATTTTTTTTTTAATTTAACATGCCTTTAAAGTTATCAATCTGTTGCAACTAAAATTTGAACTTTTAATAGTGTAATTATTTTTTAAAACAAAAACAAAAGGTTTGAATTTTAGTTGATATGTTCCGCCATTTTGTTCCGCTTCGCTTAGCGCTTTGTTGGGACGAGCGTTTTATTTGCATTTATTCATTTATTTTTAATCACATTACCATTTATTATTTATTTCATTTACCAGTTTGCACGTTAGCTTATCACCGAATAATGTTGCTATTATTATTATTTTTTTAATGTCAATTTTTTTTTAATTTTCTTAGTTCTAATAGTGAAATTAGTGCATGTTTTAATATTAATCATTACATTTGGAAATTTAAAAGAAGGCGAATAATACATGAAAAATAATTGTGAATGTAAAAAATCTCTTTATTTATATGATATATAAAGATTATCCTATTTTTTTTAGATAATTTGCATTTCATGAAATTAATGTATATTTTAAATTAATTTGCTTGATATGCTAGACGCATGGTTATCGAATCCCTTTCTTATTTATTTTATTTATTATCGTTTATTGTTCTATATTATTATAATAATTGATTTCATTTTATTTTTGTTTACTAAATAATTAATATTTTATGTAAATAAATATATATTTATATCTATATATAAATATTTTTGTACTTCTGTCGCATGACGCCAGTTTAATATATATATATAAAATTTGATTTGATATAAACAAAAACAATCTTAGACATTAACAAATTACTAACATGAAAAATCTAAAATGTGTTTTATATTTGAAAATATTGGCTGTGTTAAGAAAAAAAAATTACGTATATTTATAAAAAAATATATCTAACACCTGGCGTTGTGTATAATCTGTTATCATTACTCGTTCCATTCTCACAACATATCACTAACATAAGGCTAACACGCTCGCGCTTGTCCCACGTTGCAGCGCTAAGCGGACGCGGCGGGCGGGACCCCCAACACCACACACCCCCACCTCTCCCCCTTCACCCCCCCCCACACGCCACCCCCACACTCACCCAGTCTCTGTTCGACCAGAACAAACCCGCCCTGGACTTCACCGAGGACCCCTTCAAGGACTACCGATACGAGGACCCCTTCAACATCGAGGACCCGTTTGCGGACGCCAAAAAAATTGACCCTTTCGCCCGGCCAACCTCAGTCGCTGGCTTTGAAACAGATGACTTTTTCAACGTATCGGCCACAAATGGAAGTTTCTCGAAGCCGGAGAGGCACAGTGGGAGGGTATCCGCCCCACCACTCCCTTCAGACCCCTTTGCGGCTAAGTCCAACAACAATGAAGCGTGGACCGCATGGCCTAACGATAATTGGGCTATGGAGGACGCCTGGAACAAACCAAGCCAAGATGCATGGACTAACTCGACCAAAACTTCAGCTAGCGACTGGAAAACGGACAACTGGGCGAATAAAACTGACAATTGGGCGACCGATTGGGATTCCAATGCGAATGCAAATTCCAATTCTACTTCAAATAAAAATTTAAACGAAACCTGGCCCACGAGCACGTTGCCCAGCAAAAAGGAGAAGTCGCCTAAACCGGTCAAATACGCAAAGTCGTTGGTACACACCATTGGGGGTATAGGCAGGTCGAGGCATAATAAGGATAAGAAGAAACCTACAGAGGCAAAAAGTACTGAGTTTTTGCCTACAGAAGAGCAACAGTGGGCGTGGGCAGCCGCTGAGTCTAAGCGTTTAGAGGCTGAGGCCGAGGCGAGAAGGAAGCAGGAGGACGCCGAATTACAGCTAGCATTGGCCATATCCCGCCAAGAGAAATGACACAAAAGTGCCCTTTTCTATGAGAACAAATCGATTTTTTAATCGATTCAAACAATCGGTTAAAATAGGGACTAATTCTTGCCTTACGCAAATCATTCGTATCGGTTATATTCGATTGACTATTAATGTATACGCTAGTCAACTTGGTATGCAAAATTTGGGGTCTTCGTAAAATTATTTAAAAAAAAAAGCTATTAAGAAAAATAAGTCATTCATTCATTCATTCATTGACATTGATGTGGTACAATTTATAATTTTAATTAAATTTATTATGATAGCTAGTAGTTAGTTTTTTTTAAATAAATGTAATATTATTTATATTTTTAAATCTATATTCTCAGTATAGATAAAATAGTTTCTGTGACATATTTTTTTTGATAGTTTCACATTTAAAAAGGCCTAATCTTGTATAATATAATCTGTACAGCCCCTTACTTTATTATTTACCATCTATGTTATTATTAATGAACATTTATTTTATATTTCGGACCTATTTCAGAAATCGTAGAAAATTAAAAAAAAAAAAAGAAAATATTGTTTATCCCAAGGTCCTATACCAATAATATGTTAGACAATGTTATTCCAATAACTCCATTGATATTTGAAATAATAAAAAAATATTTCATTTTTTTTTATCCAATTTATATGTTATTGATATGGAATTAAATTAATTTTTGTATGTTTTTTTTTAATATTTTTTCCTCATTTCAAGTGACATTGGAGTTGTTAAAAACGTTATGTTTTATCCGTGGCTAGTTATTTTGTATATAATGTATTTGTATAGAATAATATTCCATTCGATGTTGAATTATTATGATGGAGGAGCCCTTGTTCGGTCGGTGACACGCGAAATCGATTTTATTTACTCGTGCTTATACTCGTGATTATTATATTGAAAGTGAAATATCGATTTTATTTTGTTCATTTTAAAATTAAAAATGTCATTGATCACATTCAAGGCAATGCAGATGTGCATTTTATTGTTATTTATTTAGTATTATTATTTGTACAAAACGCTACTTAGTTTTATTAGCTTTTTTTTTTCATATATTCGAAAATATACAGTATGTTTGTTTCTTTATTTTTTCTTTTAACTAAGCAAAGGATTTTTTTTGTTCTGCCAAGAGAATTAAAAAAATATATATTGGTTGCATGTATATATACATATAAAAAGTATTTAATAGCGGTTTTTGTTTTTTTATTACCACCGATATGTTAACTGTTTAGTTATTATCATATTCGTATATTGCACGCTTATGATTGTAATTACATGTATATTCAAATGGGCAAGAAATAGATATTAATTGATCTATAGAGATTTCAACGTCCCATACTTAAATAATAAGAATTTAACTTAATATCAAAGGAAAACAAATATGGACGTGATTTTATATAAATATTACTACATTAATTTTTAAATTTGACTTTAAAATTTTATTAATAAATGTGCGATATATGCATATGTTAAATTTTATATAAATTTATATATATATAATTTAATTCTCCAAATACATCACGTTGTGTCCCACATCTTCATTTCATTTGCCATTTTAAAAAAAAAATAAATCTCCCATACATATTAAGTACAATAATCGTCATATATTAAAGAATTCATACCAAATTATTAGTTCTAAGCTTAGCTGCGTATCGGGCAACACTCGCCGCCGCCAATACAATAATTATTATAGCCATTCACGACTCGCGGAGACTTTGGTCACCACACAGCGTGGCAACACTCGTCTCTCCCGCGATATTAGTTAAGTGTAAATGTATAATTAAACGTGTAATTGTAATATCCTTAAAAAATTGTTATCTGTTATCTCTTTCTTAGGCGCTGTTGTTTATAACTGGGGGTTTGGCGCGGTTTGTAATGTTGCCATTAGATTTGTGTCTATTTTTTTTTGTTATTATGTTGGTAGTATCTTTTTTTTTTAATTTTTGCCTGTCCGAGGTTGCAAACCGCGCGGACTTCCCTCACTGTTATCAATTATATATGTAACGTACCTTCAATAGCGGATTATATATGAGTCTTCAACGTTGACGTGTATATGTATATGTGTATTTAAATGCTATAAATAAAAAAAAAGTAAATTTGATAATATTATTACTATGTACTATTTAAGAAACGCTTCGGATTCCCCTTGACAGATTGAAATCGAGAAATTTTTATCAAATGTGTTGCCATATCGCTGGAATATTATATATACATAACAATGCTTCGGAAATTGGCTTTTTTATATGAATGAAAAAAAAAGATTTTTTATTAGTATAAAAGATTTCAATGTGTCGAGGGGTTTACAAAAGTCGGTAGTGACGGTGCGCGGGCGTCGAGGGTGAACGGTCGGTATTCCCTTCTCTTTCGCACACACTGCATTGGAGCGAGACGGCGATATTTACATTTGTATAGCTTATCAGTATTATTCGGAACCGCGCGCCTAGATTAGACGAAATTGTGTTAAAAAAAACCTATTAAACATAATATAAATTAATGCTATTTAATATGTTGTTTTGGGAAATGTTTCGACTTTTCTGCTCATTAGCTTTTGACACTTGGTGAAGGTGTTGCCAGCTCTAACCCGTTATAGTAGGTTAGTGGTTAAATTAAATATTGAGATTAAATATTATAAAGACATCAAAATATTATAAGAATTCGTTGTTGTAATTTTAATAATATATTAATTAATTAATTCATATTTATATGTATGTATGTTTATGTCATATGCATTTATTGAAGTGTTTTTTTTTAAATTTTTTAAAGTAGTAGTGTATTTGATATATATATATGTATCGGTCTGTCGGTCGGTCTGTTTGTAGTAGCTGTTTTTTATGCAACGAATTTAGTAAATTCTAGAATCATTCCAATATATAATTTGTTTATATATGTATTTTGTATTGCAAAGTGTCAATTTTTTAATGTTCATTGCATGTTTTTTGTTTGTTTTTAGTGAAGGAACAAAATGATAAAGAATATATGAAAGTTATTATTGTATTATATATTTTACTTCTATATGTAGTCTTTAATGGTCATGATTAAAGTGCTTGTAGCTGGCAACTTGTGGTGGCTGTTATTTAAAAATGGCGGGAATTATTATATTAAAACTATGGTTTGCGGCGTTGAGTTTCACCACTCAACACGTAATGTCTTAAATACTGTGGAAAGCTAAGTACGCAGTGTTTTGACACTAGGTACTTACTGTCCACCCTGCAATGCGGGATAGAAGCGACTAAAAAAATATAGTAATTGTTTATAAAATATTAATAAAACTATAGTTATTGTTGTTATTTTGATCTAATAAGATTTTTTTAATTAACAATTCTTTTTGTATTAAAATAGTAACACAGTCCTGTTATCCAATTGAGCAAATTGAGCAAATATTTCTTTTGACCACTGGCAAAAGTTATTATATATCCTGGCATACGTCTTCTGTTCTGTTCTGGTCTGTTCTAGCTACAAGCACTATGTCGCGATCACGTGCAGTCCCCTAAAGTTACCTAATTTTGTACTAGAAATGATTTAAAGTACAATATTTCATATCAGATTAACGCGTTTGTTATAACAAGTATGTTAACTTGTGATTTAGCGATCTTAGATGTTGTTTATACTGTACTAGAGTTGTGGAGTTCGTGGACTCGTGGCACAGACATTTCGCTTAGAAATATCACAAAAATACCATTCGAATATGCTTGCATTGTAAAACAATAATGATTTTAAGCGTTTTCGAAGTTACTTGAAAATCTGTTTTTTTTTATATGGTGTGGTAATCAAGCTGTGTCAAGTGAGAACACCTGCCGGTGATCTAGATATTTGTATGTATCTAGATTTTTTACTATCTATGGCAACTCCAATAGAAAAAGGCTTTAAACCGTATTTCGTATACATTAGCAGTAGTTTTCTACTAATCATCGTGTAAACAATAATATATGTGTGTTCAATATCATTACTGTACTGATAAGGTCTCGACTTTTTTTTTTCGCACATTGCTCTTCTAGCAAGAGAGGGAATTTGTTCATAGAATTGTTTTTAAAAGACTTGTTTATTTTCGAAATATTTTTTTCCGGTCCGCGTTGATTTTAAAGCTTATATAAGCCTGTTATGTATTTTACAAGCCTCTTCCATATTCTTACAACAGGGACCCACCCTATATCTAAATCGTTGTCAGCATTGAGACGGTTAAAATTGTTTATGCACTAGATAAATAAAATTTAGTGGAATCTTCTAGTTAAATTGAAAGTTGAATGTTTATACGCGTTGTATGTTTGTACGTTAGTGTGTAGCGTTTCCAGCAAAACGTCACTTTGACAGATGACAGGCGACAAGTGTTGCTATTTTGGCATCGAAATTGCGAGATTGTGGGAAATTGTATTAGGTTAAATGCACTTTGTCGACCTAAATTAAGTGTTTTGTTTTAAAGCTGTACGCTTATATCGGACTTTTCATTTGTTTTGGAAATAAAAAAAAAATGGTTAATTTAGGCTGAATATTGGGAAAGCTTGTGTGCTTCTATTTATATAGATGGGATCGTATGAACTCGGTTAGCTGAAGTACCGCCATACGTCATTACCCGCTCACATTGTAATGAAAACTGATATTATATTAATATGAAAATAACTTCTGAGATAATAAAACGAACAGCATACTGTAATACACTTGTTTTATTGTTTTTATTTTTTTTTTCTACCTGATTTTTTTTTAATTAATTGTTATTAATTTTTTTTTAATCTAAGAAAATGCGTAGTTCACCCACAACTATTGATGTGAAATATTTTGAATGTAATTTTTAAGAACACGCTACAATGAGATATTTTAAATGGTACACTTTTTAAGTTTCAAAAATATTTTGTGAACATAGTCACACTATGTACGGGGAGAAAAACAAGTAATATCTAAGTTAAAAATGTAAAATATTTGTATTGTACAAATAATAGACAAGTGATTGGGTATATTTTATTATTTAATATTCATAGTAAATATATATATATATATATATATATATATATATATATATATATATATATATATATATATATATATATATATATATATATATATATATATATATATATATATATATATATATATATATATATTTAATGACAATTACATGATTAATACTTTCATTATAATACTTTAATTGGTATTAAGAGCTAATATAAACTAACTGCCGCTCGTCATTTGGAATTATATCTTAAATTCTAATGTATTTAACATCTTTTTAGAATCATACCAATATGAAAAACATATTAAATAACTTTTAAAATTGTATTTAAATCACAAAAAAAGAAAATTAACTTATCAGGTGTAATATTGTTTTGAAATCAAAACCCAGGTAATTATTCTATACATACATTTTACAATTTCTAACTTTTAATATTTACTGGTATAATAATAATATTTAAACTGTTACATTACACATGTTATTTGTTTTGGTTTTGTTTAAAAAAAATCCATGGTATGATCAGTTCTGTCTTTAGATCCATTCTTGAGGCCGAAGCGAAGGCCTCCAATCTCAAAGGAGTCCTAAATTAACTTTAAAGAAATGTAAGGGTTATAATATCATACTTATTATTATTATAAAAAGAAGGCGCAGAATCGTATCTGTAGAATTCGAATAATTAATATTTTATGCTTTAAAAGTTTCTTTTAATAGATATAATCTGTATCTAAATGGTCTTGTTATTTCGTTGTGTCATTGTGTTGCCTGATACAAGAAGCAGAGTAGGACTGTATTTAGAGTTGCTACATTAAAATGTTTATTTAAAATCCAGCAAATTAACTATATTTGTCGAATTATTCTAATTACTAACGCCCCTAGCAGGGTAGTCAGATAGCTCCGCTTTCTGTCTAGAATTCAGACATTGGGTATTGTAAATTAACGGAGTTATTATTTGATATAAACACTATGTTTATTAAATATCGCAGGTAAAATTATTTTTGAAAATTATTTGTAAGGTCTTATAGATTCACTGTCTGTCACTGACTTATACAGATTATTAAATTACGTATAATTTTATTTTTATGTACTTTGCTATCATAAATAATGTAGTCAAATAATTAAAGTAATTGTAAAATAGTTGAGATTTTATCATAATCTAATTATTAATTTTCATTTAAAAAAAATATTTAAAGCCCATTTATAATCTATAATTTATCACAATATGTTATTATCAAACAAACACTAAGAAAATTAAATATTATTTTTTTTTTATATTATTAAAAATTAAATTTAATTATTGATAATGTCATAGATTATACACTATATTTTTTCATTGTACTGTTTGCTAGGAATAATTGAAAAGTATTTTGTTTTTCTTTTGACAGCCACTTCCAGGGGTGTTCCCATCACGAATTTAAGGGTTGCCATTACAAAAATTAAATGATCAAAATTACATATTAATACTAATACTCATAAATAATTAAATTTCACAATAGTAATATTAAATAATTAAATAATTCCCATGTCAATGAAATCGTCTACAATATCGTTTAACCTCTCAGTGTACAGTCTGCTGGGAGTGACCGCGAAATCCTTAATCTCGATGTTTTCGTCAACTTTGGGCGCATCCTCAGTGTCCACGGTGATGATGAGAAGGCAGAAGATGCTTAAAATTAGTCCATATGGTAAGATCTGAGGAAAGTACGTATGATGTCACTTCAGTCAGGTGAGCAGAGATTCTAGTGTCAAGACACTCCGTTCGCCGCTTTCCGCCCAAATTTGGGATATTGCCGTGTTAAGTGGTGGAACTTGACACTATGCTTTGACTTACAAGAGCGGGGAAATAAAAACCGTTCGAATATAATAAGTATTTATCCTAGTGAGGATCAAACCCATGAACAGCGTTAATAGTGTCCAATTGCGCCAAGATGGCTGTAAACACTTGTAGTTCAATAAAATTATTAATAAATCTCTATCTAAAACAAGTCGCCAAATGATAGAGTAGATTTTATCATATTTTTTTTACAAACGAATAATATTTTATAATATTTTAACATAAATGCAAATTCGAATCATATATTGCAAGAGGTAAACAATATGAGGCCGGTCGTGGCGCAGTGGGAAAGCCTCTGGCTAAACGCGAGCGGTTATGCGTTCGATTCCCATCCGGGTAAATTATGATTGTATTTAAATTATTTATGATTATATTTAAATTATTTTTATTTCTTCGCTTTAACAAGACAATCGAATTATCTCGAATTTTGGCGAAATACTTTAGGTACTTCCTGTCTACTCTGCTATGCGGAATAAAAGCGTGAAGCTAATTTGTAAATATCTCGAATAACACATTTTCATAAAAATAACTATTCTAGAATAAACTGAACATCGAATCAAGAGAATAATCAGTTAAGCAGTTTAAATAACCTTCAAGTTACAATGTATGCTGATACCGACAGGTACATATTCGAAACCAAGAAATGGTATATCCAAATAGTACATGTCAGTATTGTCAGTCTTACCACTATCACTACTAGAAACTGCCGTCTCTAAGGGTAGTCAGTCAGGTCAGTTCCGCTGAGATGAGCTACTAAGAACCTCGAGAGTAGCTCTTTAAACAATATCATTTACAGTAAGGTAACTGATGTTATGACATTCCATTTACTTTCGCTATTTGCATTCGATTGAGTATTGACTGGCAGAACTCAACGCCGCGCTTTGTGTTGCCAGAGCGGAGAAAAGGAAATTTTATAGAAAGTTTATGATAAATTAAAACCACATCCTGAAGCTACTTAACCAAGAGACACACACATACCTGTTCCACTTCAAAATCAAAGTCTTCCCGAGGATAAACAGCATCCGGGTCTACATCCAGCCTCTGAAGCGCGTCTCTCAGTTCCTTATAGTAGAGTTCGAGGGTTTCTTTGAAATGATTCTTCCTAAACTCCTTGTCCGATCCGTTGAAAATGAAGTACATGAGATCGATTATGGGATTGCCGATCTGGAGGGTCTGGTAGTCCACGGATATGATCTCTATTGTACCATCCTTGAAGAGATATTATGTTAGTATTAACATTATTTTTAGTGGTTTTTATCCCGCATAGAAGGATAGGCAGAGAGAGGCTAGCGTCATGACACCCCGTTTTCCACGTTCCACCTGAATTTGAGACGTTACTTGTTGAGTGACGGATATCAACGCCGCGTTACCAGAGCGGGAATATGTATTTATTTTAAATATAATCACTCCCCCGAGTGGGATTCAAAGTTGGTACCATCGTTTTGTACAGTCAGACGCTGTCACGAATACTTTGAATTATACATATGTAGGAAAATGTTTTATTGTCTTCTTACTTCATATAATAAATAGTTTAGTACGTAATTATTGTTTATTATTCAAGACATTGCTAGCGTGCTAGCTGCAATACTAATAACAGAGTGTGTCAATATAAATAATATATTATTATGGAGATCTAACAATGAGATCAAAGTGTGGTGAATAATAAAATGATTTCTGGTTTAATTACAAAAGAGGGCTGGTGGGTGATTACCCAAAACGCAAGAGGCCGGTCGTGACGCAGTGGGACTGTAAACGCAATCGGTTGTAGGTTCGATTACCATTCGGGGGAATAATATAGTTAAATTATTTTCATTTCCCTGCTCAGGTAAGACAAGGCGCAATGTTGAGTTCCGCCACGCAACCCGTTGTCTTGATACTAGGTACATTCTGTCTACCCTGCTACGGGGGCAAAGAGCGTGAATCTAAAAAAAACGCACTTATCTACAAATCTAGTCAATTTTATTAAATTGAGATTTGTTTTAGGTTACATGTTAGATGAGTTATCTAGTTATTAGCAGTAAAAACCTTTTACGTCATACTTGCATAGCTCCTGACGAAGTATGAATATTATTTATTTATATATACACAAGTTAAATTACTTTTTTATTGTTGAGTTTTGAAAACACAGTATCGAAGACACTGGAGGAAGGTCACGTAAAAGGCATGAGGACCCCCTGAAGGGTATGTATGAAGAGGTTAATGACTGTTGACGAGGTGAAAGAGGTATGCAGGAACCGTAGCGTTTGGCGCTCCCTTGTGTCCGATTACCCCGTTAAGGATATAGCGTGAAGCTAACAAAAAACATAATGGTTATCGCAGTATATTGGGACAGCGTCTATAGGTCAATGCAATGCTTAATATGTCAACGGGGTTAGTACTGAGTGTATTTACTTTATTTCTAATTTTCTTCTAGTAAGATTGTTGAGTGCGACGTTGAGTTACGCAACTTAATACCGCCGCCATGATGTTGGTCTGCTATATAGGAAAAAACATTAAGTCAAAGTAAGTTTTGAAGACGTCAATATGATTTAAGAAATACTTTGGAGACTTGCTAAGTACTAAGAGAATATAATAACTTAAGATATAAACGTTTTAGCTTTTATGAATGTATACAATAAATAAAACATAGCGTTAATAATATTCCGGAAACTGCTGCACAGATAATGATCAAAATTACCTCAACCATTACTTGTTTTATGGCGGTAAATGGTAAATAATGATTTTATTATAAGATGGATGCAGGACAGGTCATCTGTTGCATATATCAAGATCCTCATGGCTTAGTGCGACGCTCAATTCAATAGTTCCTGTTGAGTTGAGGGTTCAAATTTTTATCATAGATATCGTGTTACTAAACATTGTAATGACCATGAAATTAAAACTTATAAAGTAAATCTATCTGCGACTTCAGGCTACTGTTATTATAGTTTTAGGTAAAATATATTTTGTTTATGAATACCAAATTACTATATAAAATTCATAGTTTCATTTGAATTCGTGAAAACCAAAGATTTTGTTAACAGGAATTTTTTTATTTCAAATTTTAGTATCTTACACCCTTAACAGGACAGGCTGAGGACAAAAATAGGGTAAAGTAAATTAGGAAAATAGTGTATCTTAACCCTTTTGCCTGGTTATTTTAAGGACAGAAGAAATTTTTTTTTTCAGAATCGATGTTATTTTTTATTTTTCACTATTTTCTAGACTACAATTTGTTTAAATTAACTTTTTAGAAGATTTTTTATAATGAAATATATGTGTGCGTTTATAGAGTACTCCCAATAATTGATATTTCCTGAAAAAAAAACGTCCTTGGCGAAAAAAAGGAAATATAATTGGACTCGAATTCGAACCGGGTACTTCTGTTTCTGGGAACGCCTGATTTCTTATCAGATATGATACGCTGACGAAACTAACCTTCGCTTTCTAATGAATATTTTATATTAGTTTTTTTTAGCTTCACGCTTTTTATCCCGCATAGCAGGGTAGACAGAAAGTACCAAGACACTCCGTACTTCGCTTTCCTCTGAATTCGAGACATTACGTGTTGAGTGGTGGAACTCAACGCCGTACTTTGTTTTACCAGAGCGAGGAAGTAATATTTAATTTACAATGATATATTACATTGCTAGAAGGCACGGTTTTATTTATCGCCAAAATCTTTTGTGTAATAAATTTTATTAAAAATTTTAAGGTTGAAAAACAATTTTTTTAGTCGTCTAATTGAGTATCTTTTTACAATATTTCAAGTCCTCTTTTGGCGCGATTTCTATACATACCGATAAGAGACGGACGTAAAGTGTCGGAAACGTCGTGTTTTCGAAAATATATTTTCGAATACCAAAAAATACGCGATTGATCCGTTTAAAATTATTTCATTTAAAGTGTGTACAAATCGCTACAATCAAATATCTTATTATGTCTGTATATCTATTATATAGTGGAACAAGTCTACTGTCTAACTGGTCCTCGATTGTTCTGGTAATATTCAAAATATACATAACACGTGGAATAGACTAAAAATTAAAAAACAAAATAAATAAAAATCAATATTAAGGAAACAATAAAAGATTATTATGTTTAAAGAAACGAAAAATATTTAAGGAAGTATATAAATATATTTAATTATCTAATGTCTTTTACAATACAGCAATGATAAGTTAGTAAGAAAGTACTTATAGCTTAGTTGATTAGAGCATTTGATCGGAATCCCAGAGACGCGGGTTTGATTTTTGCTACAGTCAATTTTTTATGCAACTCCACGTTTTGTTCCTTATAGCGTGGAAGTTAGTGACAACTTCATGTCAAGATTCACCGTTGACTGCTTTCCACCCAAATTTTTTTTTTCGCTTCACGCTATTATCCTGCAAAACATGGTAGTGTCAACCCTAGTGTCAAGTCACTTTGTATTCCATTTTTCGACTTCGAGAAAAAGCGTGTTGGGTGGCGGAACTCAACGCCGCGCTTTGTCTGACCAGAGCGAGGAATTGAGAATAATTTTAATATAATCATTGTCCCGAGTGGGACTGGAACCCCAACCGATCGCGCTTACATCAGACACTGTCCCACTGCGCCACGACCGGCCAAAATGAAGATAATAAAAACTTATATTTTATACGTTTTTAATTATAATTTCTTGAATAACATTTCTAAAAAAAAATTAAAATACTATAATATACACTTCATATTCATATTTATATTCATTCATATTTATATCAGGCGCAATACGCCATAACCTACAAGGTCTTCAAATATTTTACATACTTTTTCAAATTTTTATTTTTTTTATGATAAAATTTATTGCCGAGGTCTGACTGTAAACGCAATCGATTGTCGGTTCGATTCCCACCCGGGGGAGTCACTTCCTCGTTCTGGTAAGACAAAGCGCGGCTTTCTGTCTACGCTGCTATGCGGGATAAAAGCGTGAAGCTAACAAAAATATTGTTCAAAGGTCAGATTAAGTCGGTACCTTTTCTTTGCATAACTTATTTAATTATAATTGGTTATGTTATATTATGTGAGTTATATTTCCCGAGTAGAAATCGAACCCACAACCGATCGCGTATAGTTAGAAGTTGTCCCACTGCGCCACGACCGGCCTTTTACATGATCATTATAATATAACATGTATGTAGGTACATATATATATGTATGTATGTATGTATGTATGTATATGTATATATATATATATATATATATATATATATATATATATATATATATATATATATATATATATTGTTCACAATACAACTAGATATTATATTGTTTTTGTTTGCACTCTCGAGCACGTCGCAGTACAGATGGAAAAAGAATAGTGAAGTGAGACTGCATTTTATTATTTATTACTGGTTTTTTGTAATATATTTTTTTTATTTATTACATTTTCATTGCTTAAAACAAGGCTAGGTTGTGGCGCAGTGGGACAGCGTCTGAGTGAGCATGACCGATTGTGGGTTCGATTCTCACACGGAGGAATGATTATATTTATATGATTTTCATTTCCTCGCTATGGTATGCGCGGCGTTGAATTACGCTAATCAACACACAAAGTCTTTGGTGGAAATCGGAGTATAAAGTATCTTGACACTAGATACTTCCTGTCTGCCCTAGGGCTCGTTCGAGTGTTACGTATGGACTATAGGGGAATGGGGGGGACTATTACATAAGCAATTGTTATTTACACACACATTGCCTATGATCATCGATATGATGATTTTTGGGGATTCCCACATAATTAAATTAACACCATCAGTTCATGCTGGTATGAAAATCACTTCCAGTATGCTAGAATAACCGCAAGCCGTTGGATATTCTGGACCAAAATACATCATTATCCGAAGCGGAAAGCATAGCTCAACTACTGCTAATATTCATGCTTAGGATTTTGATACACCTCTTGACCTTGAAGAGTGTCAAGAACAAGCAAAAGCCAACTATGGATTGATAAAACCAGTGATAATCGAGACGGTAGAAAGAGGGCCGGGTGAAAATTGACGTTATCAGAGGGCTATTGAGTTTGCTATACAAAGTTTTAAGCGGTATAACCTCGATGCACTAATTTTAGCTATCAATGCTCCTAGCAGAAGTGCGTATAACAGGGTAAAGCGGGGAATAACACCCCTTAGTCGTGAATTGGCTGGTTTGATATAATTTCATGATCACTTTAGGTCTCATTTGGATGAATGTGGCGTTACAGTGGATGAATATATAGAAAAATACAGCTTCAAGTTTGCAGGAAGTCTGTTAGTATGGAACAAGATGTTCTTAATGTTCCAGACATTAAATGGTATTCAGAATATGTGCGTGAAAGCCAGCGCTTACTTCAAATTGTAAAATGTAAAATCATAAAACGCTCTCGTCCAAGAATTGAACTCCACTACTAATAAAAAAATTCAATTTAGCTCGTAAATTTACCTCTACGTTTAAATGCTTCACGGTTTTATTCCGCATAGCAGGGTAGACAGAAAGTACCTAGTGTAAAGACACTCCGTACTTCGCTTTCATCAATTGCTTTCGATTTTTATAAATCATTACCTATATTTATGAGATTTAAAAAAATCACATAACTTAGCAATATCTTTTTTAAGCTTCACGCTCTTATCCCGCATAGCAGGGTAGACAGAAAGTACCTAGTGTCAAGACACTCCGTACTTCGCTTTCATCGATTGCTTTCGATTTTTATAAATCATTACCTATATTTATGAGATTTTAAAAAATCACATAACTTAGCAATATTTTTTTTAGCTTCACGCTCTTATCCCGCATAGCAGGGTAGACGGAAAGTACCTAGTGTCAAGACACTCCGTACTTCGCTTGAAATGAAATGCTAAAAACGCTTAAAATGCTTCAATCAAAGATTTCCTGCAAATGCCCTAATGATTACTTTTGTCTGTTTGTAAAATTAAAGCTGTCTGATAAATAATTGTCATAAATCTGCTTACGTAATACTTAACTCTAAACTCAACTCAACTTAACCTTAAACTCTTAGATAAAGGTACACAAGTTTTAGAATATAGATATATATGTTCTAAAACTCAGAGAGTTTAGTGTCTCTTACCTAGGGGTGGGTAGAAGAGAGTCCAGGGATTAGATTCCGATATGAATGTGAGGAGTTACATTTCGAATATCGCAAATTATCACCGGTTATAGTCGTTTTCATGATTGCCTAGTTTAAATAGGACACAAGGCAATATCAATTTGCCACCACGTTCAAAACACTATTCAAGAGTCTCCTGCATTGGACGACTATAAACACATTTTTTCCTCAGAGATCTCGTCTTAAATCTTTCTCTGTGTTGCTAATGTTGCGTAAAGAGGATTCGCGGAGAGCTATATTTTATTTTATAAAATTATTTGCAATTGGCTGCAGATAGGCATCGAGATATGACTGATCCCATACACTGAGACAATTATCTCAGGCTGCTAGCAGGGTATGGGAACTCGGTTGTTAGTTTTAAGTGGTTACCAGCTGAGAATAGTGGGCAGGTCCATTAAAGTCATAGGAGGTGCCTTATGATATTTGAGAAGAACATCTAATAGTAGAAAGCGAAGTACGGAGTGTCCTGACACTAGGTACTTTCTGTCTATCCTGCTATTCGGAATAAAAAACGTGAAGCTCAAAAAAAGGAATCTAGGATTTGCAATTACCTCAGGGCAGGGTTGAGTCAAGTTTTGATTAATTATAACTAAAGGTAATACTACAATATTCAAAGAAATATATTAAAATGATTTGCCTGTTAATATAAACCGATCAATTTTCGAACATGTTAATACAGATCTCAGCGCAGTGGTGTGTTGGATGTATGTACTGCAACGTGACTTTATTTCGAATTGGGAGAAATAATTATACTTGAATGATTTTCAACTCTCCGTTCTAATAAGACAAAAAGCAGTATATGATCCGATTGTCTTTAAACCGGGCGAAAAGCGGAGAACGGCGAGTTTTGGACTTACTTCTCTCTATCTACCCCGCTATGGGAAGAAAAAGGAAAGAGAAGCTGCATTAAATGATATTTTTTTTATTCTTACCGCACTGCTCAAAATCTGTTTATAAATGCATCGCGGTTGAAAACCAGATGAACGTATCGAAATAAAAAACCTAAAATTTTTTTTTTTATAATCCGGTTCAAAATGTAATCATTCATGAAATTTCAAAAAAACGATTCACGATATATTTAATAAATTTCCAAAAAAAAAAACAAAATATCATAAGAACCATATTTACTATTTTTAAAGTGTTCTTATACACTTAGAATTAGAAAATATTTTTGAAAAAAACGTATAAATATTTGAACGATTCGAAGCCGCGCCTCCTGGACCCCGCTGCGTTCAAATATTTATACGTTTTTTCAAAAATGTATCAAGAATTAGTAAAACGTATTACGTGTTGCTTCAAATTAGTTTTAGTTATTATTATTATTAACTGTTAGAGCTGTACGAAAATGTTAGCCAAAGCATTACTTATAATATTAAAAAAAAATCATTCTCTAGATAACCGTGACACTTTAAATGAAACTATTTTAACCGGATTAATCCCGTATATTTTGGTATTCGAAAATACATTTTGGACACCTGACGTTTCGAACACTTTACAGTAGTCCGTGGTCACAAGTAGACTCAGTCTACCTGTGACCACGGACTACTGTAAAGTGTTCGAAACGTCAGGTGTCCAAAATGTATTTTCGAATACCAAAATATACGCGATTAATCCGGTTAAAATAGTTTCTTTTAAAGTGTATAAAAATCGCGAAAATCAAAGATCTAACCATGACACTATTAAACTGGTCGAAAGGTATATACCGATATTTTATGTTTTTTTTAGGAAATAAAAATTATTCATTTATTTGTTAAATTAATCATTAATTTTTATTTATTCCATTCCATTTCCATTATTTACACTAAATAAAAGTTAGCAAACAGCAAAATTTTAATATATATATATATATATATATATATATATATATATATTTTTTAAGTGTCTTTAACAGTACGCTATTAAATAATTGTTATCGTTTTCAAAGGATATATTAGTAGAGCAATACATAAAATCTTTATATTCCGCAATACGTATATTCTTTCCGCCTAACATATGAAATCTCTATTAATAAGTCGGTGAGCTTTACAGTGGTGAATTTTCATAGTGATTTGGCTCTCCTGTTTTTAATTTTAAGTAAAATGTAGATACGTTCATATTACTCTTATACTAACAATATAATATATAATAATATATAATATAAATAGACTATAGATCATATATTTATATATGAATAAAACCTATAGTTTGTTGTTAACAGCTACGAGCGTTATCTGGATCTCACATACAAAATATGTATATCTAGGTGCATATGTACATACAATTGTACTATTGACGTGTACGAATATATTGGTTGTGTGTATATATATATATATATATATATATATATAGTTACGCGTTTTGTACAGTAATTAGCACCATAAATAAAGTGCGGCGTTGAGTTCCACTCAACATATATACTCGAAAGTACGGAGTGTTATGACATTAGGTACTTTCTATCAACCCTGCTGTATGGGATAAAAGCGTGAAGATAAAATATGTACCTCCTCCTCCTCCATATATATATTTTTTTCAGTATTAGTACATTTTTTGTCAGACTCTGTCCCACTGCGATGGGTCCTACTGGTGTGTAATATTTTTTTTAGTTTTACGGGTTTATCCCGCATAGCTGGGTAGAAATTATCCAGTGTCAAGACACTCCGTACTCAGCTTTCCATCGAGTTCGAGATATTACATGTGGAAAAACGGATCTCAACGCCGCGCTTTGTCTTGCCAGAGTGAAGAAATTAAAATAATTAAAATGTAATCATTCACCGAGTGAGAATCGAACCCACAACGGTTCGCGTTTACAGTCAAACACTATCCCACTCCGCCGGCATCAGCCTCGTAATTGCTTTTATATGAATAATATAAGATTTTTTTTGTTTTGAGGTGGACTTTTTGATTCATTCACTCATTCATATCTCAATTTGTTTAATTACTTAATTCAGTTCAAGCGTCCTTTGCTTGCTGCATCTGATAACAGGAGCAAATAAGCAGTTTGCAGAAAAACGTATAATACGTGTTTCTAGTTTATGAAATGATTTGAATGTTAATATTTCTAACGCAAAATGTATTTACTTCGTTCTACCACTTTTTTATAAGTTACTTCATAGTTTTTCCTTTCATTCTGTTATGAAAATAGTTATTTAAGTGAATTTAAAAATATATTAAGTACATATATACTTATATAAATATGTACCTATATGTTTGTTTATAAAAAATAATCAAAGTAACATTTTTTACATTTATTGTGTGTCTGTTTATTTGTTGGTCCCAACTAATCTTTGAAACGGGCGACATAGTAAAAGTTCGTGAATACATTCTTCACTATTAATATATTTAGAAACAGAGTAGTGGTTACACACTACGCTTTCTCTGATTGCTCCTTAAAATGCGGAAAACATGTAAAAATATTATAATCACAACACGATTTAAAATAAAACATCCTGGTAAAGATATTAGGAGTCAATATTATAATCGATAGATCGATGGTTATTTTTTACCGAGGATTCCTTTTTTAGCGAGGATTCCTTGAAAAAAAATAATATGACCATGTTAAAAGTACCAGTAGTATAAAAAAAAATTCAGTATTGATTTTTAAAACATACCTCGTGTTGTTTGTGCATCAAGTTGCTCGGCCTGTAGTCCCCGTAAGCGACGACGGGGCGGCGCAGCGGCTTCTGAAATTTGCAGAAATCCTTATCCTCCGATATATTCTCTATGAACATTCGCAACCTCTCTTTGTTCTCGTCCCTGGTCACTTCCAATGCACTCTTCACGACGTTTTGGAAATAGTCCATAATGGCCGCCACATTTTGTTCAGTTTTCAGAATATCGGTGGCCTGTTCGAAAGCGATTGGGTCATACACTGACCAGGCGACTGATAAGGCGTGGAGCCTGGCCAAATGTATGACGCTCGGCTTGGCATACTCCCATGTGATTGGCTTAAATCTGTCATACGCTTCATATCCAGCCACTGTCAGATTTTCTAGGACTAGAGCCTCCTTGTAGCTTTCGTCGTCGACAGCGTAGAACTTGGCCGTAACAATCCTATGTTGCGGTGGCACCATGTGCTTTTCTTCTAAATCCTGATATATTTGCCTAAGTTTCCTATAAAAAAAACTTTCTGTTTGGAATATCCTGACGGGTGTGGAGGATCTCATCTTCTCCCCAATGGCGGCCACTTTGACGAACAACCTGAGGTCATCCTTATCTGGTGATTTGATTGTGGCGAGATAGAGGTGGCTAGTATAATTTGCGCCTCCGCTAGAAGTTTTGCTGAAATTAATTACGCTATTTTCATACTTTTGTTCGTCGGCAACTCTTTTCAGGATATCTTTAAGTACTTTTTCAGCGTCCATTGTGTCTGTAAAAGAAATAATAAGAAATGTATTGAACACATGGTTTTTTTTGTCAACGGTCTTTGTTATACCATAGACTAATGGTGTTCATGGAATTTTCCGTTTAAGGATAACGATAGTTAATTATTGTATTTTTTTACAATAATAACAGACACGCTACACACTGCAAGAAAATAAGAAGAAGTAGCTAGAAGTAGTAGAGGCGATCGGTTATGGGTTCAAATTCCACTCGGGGAATGATTAATTAAATGATTTTCATTTCCTCGCATTGGTAAGACAAAGCACAGTGTTGAGTTCCGCCACGCAACACGCAATGTCTCGAATTTGTTACAGCTGATTACTTTAAGTGTAATTTAATTTGTAAGGATTTATGAGATTCATACTGAAACATTTAGTGACTTTGGCGTCTTATTTTTTAAAAAAAAATAAAAAAAACGATCTAAATAATTATATATTTTTTTAATATTTACTATTTTTAAAGTGTTATTCCACACTAAGGATTAGAGCGGGATTCGAACCCTCGCCTCTTGGATACTTGGACGGTATCCAAGAGGCGCGGGTTCGAATTCCGCTGCGTTCAAATTTTTATACGTTTTTTCATAAATATATTTTTTTAATTGTTGCATAACATAATAAGTAATGCAAAACTTCATAAAAAAAACCTTTTCATTTCGTTTCATACCTTTTTTATCTTAAAAAAATAAGATATACGTTTCTCAAAGAACGGAGCTCAACGCCGTGTTTAATGTTACATACAAACTGCATGCAGCTGCACCAAAATAGCCTCTGTTTAATGTATTTACTATTAAATATGAACTTTGAACCTCTGTAGACAAAATCGCACTGTGCCGTAATGCATGCCATGAAATAACTAAGCAATTTGCAATAATATTCATTGTACTAGATAACAGATTATATCACTATGAATAAGATAAGACTTGCGTACTGAACGATTATACTTCCTGTAATTATAACGCAGTTTGAAAATCTTTAAATTCACGCGTAATGTTAGTGAGTTCGATTCCCGTGTGAGTTTTACGCTTTTTCCCATAAGCTTTCCTAGGTAAGGAGAACTCAGTGTTAAGATATACCGTTCCTAGTTATCCGTTAGAATTAGAATGCGTGTTGAGTTTCGTAACACAACGCCGCGCTCAGTCTAATTTGTGTAAGTCGGGATCGAATCAACGTTACATGTGTACGACATGTCAATTACACCCTAGTATCATGTTATAAAGATACATTTTTGTTTTTAATATCAAATTAATTGATGGTATTTTATATATTTTTTACCGATCCGATATATAATAATATCAGAAAATCTAAAACGCTTTTTTTTCTATATGCTTATATGAAATAATTATATTAAAGGAATAACGGCAGGTCGGACCGCGTTATTCCTAGTGGGACCGCGTCTGACTGTAAATGCGATTGATTGTTTATTTCCACTCTGGGGATTAAATTTAAGTGATTAAATATTAAATTAAAACAAAGCACGGCGTTGAGATCCACCAATCAACACGCAAAGTCTGACACTAGATACTTTCGGTCTCCAATGCGGGATAAAAAAGCAGCGTGAAGCTAAAAAAAGCAGCTTTACGCATATCAGGGTAAACAGACTGAGTGGTGATCTTAGCGCCGCACGTTGTCTTACCAGATTATTAATCTATTAATGAGTAAGTATATAACAAAAAGTAAAACAGAAAAATTCTTAGCCACACGTGTCTCAACAGGTAGATTGTTATGGAACTAGGCCAGTAATTCATAAAAGGAAAAGTGCAATTTTATTTAATCTTTAAACTAACTGAGATTTCCTTTTTAACCGCTAGTCTTACTTTGTAGCACACTGAACACGCAAATAATAATGGTTGAAGATTCGAATTCTTTATTAAAAAAAATACTTAAATACTTATAAATATTAAATTATGCAAGAAAGGTAATTTTTCTACTTGATTAGAGTCAAGTTGCTGTCCAGATTTGAGACATTGCGTGTTAATTTGCAGGACTCAACGCCGCGTCTTTGTTTAATTAAAGCGGAGATATAAATATATTTTATATCATCATTCCCAAAGTATCCCCGCTCCACAATGGTAAAAATAAATATTTAAAAGGAAAGAAGAGATTTAAAGTATTTGTTTGCATTGATAATCTATATATAAGGCGGAATATATATAAGGCGGAACTAAACGCTGTATTGAATAATCAAATCATGTGAATATTATAAACAATTAAAGTGTTGAAACGGGATTCAAACTGGCAACAAATTGCGACTGCGCTAAGAAGTTGTTGTTAAAGAGAGTGGTAACACGCTACATCCCGTAGAGCAGGGTATTTAGACAATATAGTGTTAATATAGTCTGGCCGAGACGTTACGTGCGAGACGTTGCGTGTTAAAACAACCAAACGTCGCGCTTAGTCTCGCTTTAATATTATATTGAAATATAATCAATTCCCAAAAAATAGGCCGGTTGTGGCGCAGCGTCTGACAGTAAACGCGATCGGTTGTGGGTTCGATCCCCACTCGGGGGAGTGATTATATTTACATTATTTTCACTTTCTCGCTCTGATAAAAGACAAAGTGCGGCGTTGAGTTCCACCACTCTACACGCAACATCTCGAATTTGGTGGAAAGCGAAGTATGGAGTGTCTTGACACTAGGTACTTTCTGTCTACCCTGCTGAGCGGGATGAAAGCGTGAAGCTAAAAAAAATTTAAAAAAATGTCAAAGTCAGAATTGTACCCGCAACCACCTTTCGTTTACAGTCAGACTATCCCACTGCGCCACGATGGCTTAAAGATTTCGTTTATTATTTTTCTTTACAGCGTTAAGTCCGTTACGCTTTATTAAAATAGGTTTTTTACTTTTAACAAAACCGAGGGTAGTTACACATTTTAGAAAAATAGTTTAACAATGTATTGTGTGTTATTAATACATTTGGCGATATTATTAAATATTTTTAATTATTTTTTATATTAGTGTGCATAACATAGTTCTATACTTAATTGCATTTGTTATTTCTTTATAGTAATTCACTGATATTTTTTTAATAATTATATATATATATATATATATATATATATATATATATATATATATATATATATATAATTTGATATATATATATATATATATATATATATATATATATATATATATCAAATTATTATTTTTTAATTTTTTTTGGTACCTGTATCTATTATAGGGTATAAAAAAAACTATTTTAATCGTGTATCTTTTGGTATTCGAAAATACATACGAATTAATATTTTAATAGTATTCAAAAATCAAAGATCATATTAAATTCTTTCTTTTATTATATTTATATATATAAAAAATATATAAACAAATATAACTCACACTACAAGCGTCCGCGCCAAGAATATGTCAACCTTGAACTAACTAACGTTATGCTTAGATCTGATATAGATAATTAATCTAAATACATTGCCTATTGTTAAATCAATCGAATTAATTTTCACATAAAACTGTCATAATATTAATTTATAGAATTTTAAAATAAAGGAAATATATGTTTTTTTTTGTAATTAATTACATTCATTAAACGAACATTTTTTTTGTATTTTTAATCTGTGTTCAATAGAAAATTGACACATGACGTTTATTCCCATATTTGCACAGATTATTTATATATTTACCAGACGTTCATTTCCTGTTTAGATTGAGTCATACTTTTATATTTAATGTTGATAAATTCTAAACACTTAAGGACGTATGCGAGTTTTGCAGACAATTATAAATATTATGCGACGTTTAATATACATGAAAATAAAAAAATAAAACGTATATATAACTAAATAAAATAAAGAAAATAGACTAAAAATAGTTGAGGCCAGTCGTGACGCAGAGAGACAGCGTCTAACTGTAAACGCGATCGGTTGTGGGTTCGATCCTCACTCAGGGGAGTAATGTTTGAATTATGTTCACTTCCACGCTCTGGGATGCGCGAGATACGCAATGTCTCGAATTCGGTGGAAAGTGAAGTACGGAGTGTCCTGACAATAAGTACTTTACTCTACTCTGCTATGCGGGATAAAAGCGTGAAGCTAAAAAAAAAGAAGTCATTTAGCGAAGAAATCAAGGAAATTATTTTGTTTATCCAATATCTAAATTGGTGTAATTGTGAGTGATGTGGATTATTTTTGTAATATTAATAGTTACATTATATCACAGTAGCGGTTTTTAAACGACTGTCTAAAGGTTTATATTTTTGAAAACATATAAAATTTTGAATATAGTGGGATTCGAACCCGCGCCTCTTGGATACCGTCCAAGCGCTCTGACCGTTAAGCCATACGTTCTACTACCAGCTGCGTCGAAATTCTTATACGTTTTGTTACAATTTATTTATGTTGTTAGCATCTCTGTAGAGAGATTTTTACAAATTTCTTCTACTTAAAGATTATTAAGAAATAATCGTTTAACAAGAGAGATTGCTATTTTATTTTACTATTTACTATTTTTAAAGTGTTATTCCACACTTAGGATTAGAAAATTTTTTTGAAAAATATATATAGGGTTATGTTTTTACCGTGTATGTATGTATGTATGTCCGTTTCTTGTTCCCTTGTACTTGCTAAATCGGTGAATTGATTTTAACAAATGATACGTAGTTAGATACATTTTAAGGGCGCGAGTGTCACTAATATTACTGAAACAAGAAAAATAATTAAATTAAGATTTAAAAAGGACTTAATTAAAAAATTAAGTTATTAAATTAAGATTTGAAAAGAACTTAGTTTCTAACCTGAAACAGGTTCAGGTCAGGAACAGATATATATATATATATATATATATATATATATATATATATATATATATATATATATATATATATATATATATTTGTTAAAATATACCCTTTATTTTTTTATTTCCTTCTCAATACAATGCGGCAATTTTTTTAATCGCCATCGATTATTTACGCAATATAAAGCTGCTAATATTGAAATATATGTAAAGAATGTTAATGAATATAATATATCCTAATAAGAATTATATTCAACTATAATTAATTATATTAAAAAATATTTAAAAATTACTGCTTGAAGTGTAATAATTTAATTATTCCTTGAGGTTTATCCGATTTATAAAGTAAAAAATGGTAAAAAAAAAATTAAACATCCTCAGATTCGTGCAAAAAGTATATTTATAATTAAAATATTTTGTGACGCCATCTTGGCGATATACACAATATTTTTTAGAAATAATTTTGATTTCTGATTATCTGGTGAGACAGCGCGGCGTTAAATTCCGCCACCTAACACGGACTACCGTGCTATACGAAATGAAGCTTGAATGATTTTTTTTTATATTGTACACGCTTTTATTAGCTGAATCTGTATGTATCTATCTTAGGGTCCGTAGTTCCCAAGTAAGCCGGTGATATGGTGAAGGTTGATTGTGTAGAAAATATATTGATTTTAAGCCAAAAGTTATTTTTAGTGATTATTTTAAGCTAATTTGTAGGTCTTATTTTATATGTAAGAAGAGGAATAGACTTCAATATATTTTTAACGGAGAATGTAGTGATACAGTTGATCAACACATTGAGACTTTAATTTACTTTAATTGACATTTAATTATATAATTCTTCCTGGTCTCCCTTAAGTGCGCTCACGGCGAAGTGTAACCGCGTTTAACTTAACTTAAAGCGCGGCGTTGAGTTCCGCCACTCATTACGCAATGTCTCAGATTCGGCGGAAGGCGAAGTACGGAATGTCTTGACATAAGGTACTTTCAGTCTACCTTGCAATGCGGTATAAATGCGTTAAGCTATAAAAGAAGACAAATCATATAAAAGTACTTGAGGCTATTATGATCAGTGGCGTGTCTGACTGGACACGCTGTAGGTTACGGGTTTGATACTCATTTGGGGGAATTATTGTATACAGATTTATTTTCATTTTGGTGAGATAAAATACGGCATTAAGTACTGCCGCTTAACATGTAATGTCTCGATTTTGAACCGGAAATTGAGGTACGAAGTGTTGACATTAGATTCCAAGGAAAGAAGCGTGAAGCATTACATTATATATATGCCTATATTTACTGATATAATCTAACTTAAGTCCTAATTGACGTTTTTAAGTATAACTGTGATGCCAACGTGGGACAGTTAGGGAATGTCTGATTGTAAACATTATTGGTCGTGGGTTCGAATCCAAAACCTGAATGATTATGTTTAACAATATTATTCATTTCTCTCCTCTAGTATCATAAAGCACGGCGTTAAGTTCACCACTCAGTGCACAATATCTCTATTCCGAACAGAAAGCTGTTAACGGAGAGTCTTGACATTAGGATATCCTCGACTATCCTGCTATGCGGGATAAAGCGTAAAAAAAAGAATAGCTCTTATATAATCTGTTAAGGGCCTTCAAGTTCTTTGACCCTATCCGTGTCCGACTTAGAAATTATTACCATATCGAGAACGTTAGTGGGCTGATGTAACCGCTTTCACTATATTCGATGTAATTGCCGGTTCTTTCTACGTAATGTTTTCTTTGACTAAATATATATATATATATATATATATATATATATATATATATACACATATATATGTACACAGGCCTGTGGGTATGTTTGTTTATTTAATGCTATTTTGTTAGCGAATAGTAAGAAATTCTTTTAGTCTTACAAATAAGCAATTGTTGAGGTAATCAGTGTGTGTTTTTAATGAAGTTATTTGTTATGAAACGTAAGCATTCCTTATATATTTTTTTCAAATTGCATTTCCTTATATCAAAATATATGAGTTTAATTCAGAAAATAATTTCTTTACTATACCATGGATTCATACGGGCACCCTTCGCCTTGCAGTGAGAAGCTCTTATCAGTACCTTGACTTACGACTTACATGAGGATTTAAGGGCCCCTTTAAGATTTAAAAAGTTAGATTTAAGAAGTCAAATGTATGAACAGTGGGAGAGTGTCTAAATGTAATCGGTTGTGGGTTCAATTTCTATTCGGGGGAATGATAATATTCAAATTATCTCCATTTCCTCGCTCTGGTGGGACAAAGGGCGGCGTTGAGTTCCGCCACTCAACACGTAATGTCTCGAATTATTGTGCCTTGGCACTAGGTATTGACTAACATTCTAAGGTAATAAAATGTATGAGAAGCTCTAAAACTGTACTGTAGTAATCATAGTTAAATAAAAATATTTTTTAAATAAAGCCTATTAAATAGCCTTATCTAAATGAGTATGTTAACATATAAAAAAAACGAAGGAAATATACATAAAAATAATAAAAAAATATTTTTCTTGCAGTTAAACATAATTATATACGAAAAATATATACCCACTATATACTTTACTATTATTAAATATTATTCCATACTAAGGATTAGAAAATATTTTGTAAAAAAACGTATAAAGATTAATACACAGTAATAAAAAATAAAACAAAATAATATATAAGATAGAAATAAAATTTTCACAAGCTTCACGCTTTTTAACCCGTATAGCAGGGTTAACAGAAAGTACCTAGTGTCAAGACACTCCGTAATTCGCTTTCTACCGGATTCGAAACATTGCGTGGGGTGGGGCTTAACGCCGCACTTTGTCTTACTAGAGCGAGGAAATAGTTATATGCACATAGTTTTGAATATACACTCCCCCGAATGTGAATCAAATCCGCAACCGATCGCGTTTACAGAGTAAGACACTGTCCCAATGTGCCACGATCGCCCTTAACAACAACTAATGAAATTATTAAAATTATATATATATATATATATATATATATATAACAATAATAAAATAAAATATTAAATAAAATAAAAAAATATATAAAAATAATCGATATTAATAATAAATAAGTAAAACGTGTCACAGAAATAAAATATAAAACAAAATAATATAGTATTTAGATGATGTTGGTATGATTTTTGCGATTTTGTACATTTTAAATGATACTGGAGTACGGAGTGTCTTGACACTAGGTACTTCCTGTCTACCCTGCTATGCGGGATAACAAGCGTGAAGCTACAAAAACCGACTGGTTGAGGCCGGTCGTGGCGCAGTGTGACAGTGTATGACTGTAAACACGACCAGTTGTGGGTTCGATCCCCACTCGGAGAAGTGAATATGTTTAAATTATTTTACTTCGTCGCTCTGGTAAAAGACAAAGTGCGGCGTTGAGTTCCACCACCCAACACGCAATGTCTCGAATTCGGTGGCAAGCGAAGTACGGAGTGTTTGAACACTAGGTATTTTCTGTCTACCCTGCTATGCGGGATAAAAGAAGCAGGCAGGAAGATAAAGAAAAATGTAATAACAAGAGAGATGGTATTCCAGATCGAAAATCTGCACAAAAATATCGTGAGGCATTTCATTTTATATGTAACAAATGGATTCTTTTTATCCCGCATAGCAGGGTAGACAGGGAGCACCTAGTGTCAAGACACTCCATATTTCGATTTACACCGAATTTTAGACATTACGTGTTGGGTGTAATCAACAGTATTATTATAAATAACGTGTTATCTATAATATTTTTTATCCCGTCAGGATAATATTAACAAAACTATAAAAATAAGTTGTAAAGAGAGTGTAGGAATCAATGTGGCTGGATTAGATATCTCTAGAATATTAATGTATTAAGAAAGGTGGAACAATAAAAAGCTTCACGCTTTCCGCCGAATTCGAGACATTGCGTGTTGAGTAACGGTACTAAACGCCGCAGTATGTCTTACCAGAGCATGGTAACGAAATTGTTTAAATATAATCATTCCCCCGAGAGGAAATCGAACCCATAACTGATCGCGTTTACAGTTAGACGCTATCATTGAGCGTTACGACTGGCCTCAATAAAAAAATCCACAGTAAAGTACTTATATATATTATAAAATATACATTTTTACGCACGCATTATTGTGTTCGTTCACAATAAATTTCATATTTATAGCGCTCGTAAGCAAATTTTGTATTTACTTTTAACAAGACTTCCATGTTATTGTTATTTGTATAAAACAAATATTTTTCTCCCGCATAGCAGGGTACACAGACAGTAAATAGTGTTAAGACACTCTGTAATTCGCTTTAGACCGTATTCGAGACATTGCGTGTCGAGCGGTGGAACTTAACGCCGCACTTTGTCGTACCAGAGCGAGGAAGTGATAATAATTTAAATATAATCACTAAGCCGAGTGGGGATCTAACCCACGACTGATCGCGTTACAGTCAGATACAGTCCCACTGCGCTATGACCGGCCTCAATTAATCTGGCTAAGTAAAGAGAATTTATAGAAGACCCATCAAGTATCTATCTTTAAAGTACTATACGCTTTGTAATGTATATTATTTTATATAATCAAATATATATATATATATATATATATATATATATATATATATATATATATATATATATATATATATATAACTTTTACACTCTGGAATAAATTATTATTTTTCATAATATATTCCTTCAGGAAGGCCGTATATTTTTTTTTTGGACAATGTCATGTTGAAAATATTGCAATGTTCTTCTCTCGTTCTATTGCTGTAAATGCGAACGGTTGTGGGTTCGAGTCGCATTCGGGGGAGTGATTATATTTAATTTTTTCTCATTTCTTCGCTCTGGTGACACAAACCGCGGCGTTGAACTCCGCCACAGAACCCACAATGTCTCGTAATCGAAAAGCAGACTACTTTCTGTCTAACATATTAAGCGGAGGACACATTCGGAGACGTAGTCGTGAGACTGGCGCCGGTATCTGTGTACACTGTTCGAATAAAAAAATATATACGATTAACTCTATTCCAATACTTTTATTTAACATATTATTTTTTTTCTTTCGGACTTCACGTTCACAGATAAGAAATACCTGAAGTAACTAGTGTCAAGGCATTCTGTACTCCGCTTTCCGCTAAATTCGAAACATTGCATGTTCAGTGGCGGAACTCAACGCTGCGCTTTGTCTTACCACAGCCAGGAAATAGCAATAGATTAATTATTATTACGTACCCGAGTGGGAATCGAACCCACAACCGATCGCGTTTACAGTCGGACGTTTTCATATTGCGCCACGACCAGCCTCGACCCTAACATTTTGTCGGTAATCAGTGCTGTATATTGTCTAGTTAGACCAAGAAATAAGGATTTCCTTTGAAAAAAGAAAAAAGATGAGGCTGTTAGCTCCAGTGGGGATGGGATGTCACATGACAGTATCCTTTACATATGTATATCCTGTACGCTAAGCCATACAGTGCGAACGACCTGATCAAGTCGCGGGCAAACGCTAGACACGAGAAACGCAGTATCGATTGTCATAGAAAACTTTGAGAAGGCCTGTGTCCTATCGAGGGCGTTATAGAGGGTGAGACGAATTCAAAATAACTTCTTAGTAAAACACAATATTGCATTTTATTTTTAAAAGGTCATTTTAATCTATTATTAACTTCCGTGAGGCCGGTCGTGGCGCAGTGGGACAGCGTCTGACTGTAAACGCGATCGGTTGTGGGTTCGATCCCCTCTCGGGGGAGTGATCCTCTGGCAAAAAGGCAAAGTGCGGCGTTGAGTTCCAGAAAACGAAGTACGGAGTGTCTTGACACTAGGTACTTTCTGTCTACCCAGCTACGCGGGATAAAAGCGTAAAGCTAAAAAACAAAAATCCGTTTGGTTAAATATTTATTTGCCATTTATTAATAATTTAAACATCTCAATCTATTGAAATTAATTTATTGTTTGCATACAAAAAGTGAATTATGTTTTTAATCCTTTTTTTCTTACATATATTCATATATAAGATAAATGATCATGATATCTATGATATATTCATATATATGATAATGATATCTGTACAGATCTTACGAGCTTAGTGAAGTCAAAAAGGAAAGATAATTTAATAAGATACAATAGAATGAATTAATATTTACAAGTATTTAAAACCGGTGTTTATATATATATATATATATATATATATATATTATACTAACATATAACATAGCGTAATATAAGTGGTACAAGAGATGGGGAGAGATCTCGGTGGACTTCGAAAACACCAATCAAAGATACTGGAGTCACGTCACGTAAAAAGTATAAGGACTCTCTGAAGGACGAAGTGAACGATGTATGCAGGGATCGTTGCGTTTGGCGCTCCACTGTTGCTGACTACCCCGCAATGGATAAAGCTTGAGACTAAAAAAATAAATTAAATATATTACTAATTTATTATTAATTTTATTAAAAAAAAAAAACAATAACATATATAAAAAAATATCATATATTTTTATATTTATATACCACAAGAAAAAAAAACAAGCGACAATAAAAAAAAACAACAAACACACCCATGGTGCAGTGAACTTTGAAGACCTTGAAAGAAAAGGTCTATCTGTTTGATATTTACAAAGTATCGAGCGCGTGTTCACATCCCATTCAATGCGTGCACAAACAACGCGTAAACTTGTTTATTTGAATGTGTTCTTTTTTTACTTTTAAAACATCAAAATATCCTTTGGGCCTGTCCGTGGTGCAGTGTGACAGCATCTGACTGTAAGCGCGATCTGTTGTGGGTTCGATCCCCACTCGGGGGAGTGATTATATTTAAATTATTTTCACTTCCTCGCTCTGGTAAAGACAAAGTGCGGCGTTGAGTTCCACCACTCAACACGCTATGTTACGACTTGGGTGTAAAGCTTAGTACGGAGTGTTTTGACACTAGGTACTGTCTGTCTATCCCACTATGCGGGATACAATCGTGAAGCTAAAAAAAAAACCTTTATACGTTATAATGCACAAAGATCACTTAGAACTTTAACACAAAGATCACTTAGAACTTTAACATATTAAAAATGGTATGATGGTAGGGAGAGTTAAATATTGTAATAGTTGAAAAAAGTGGGCTGTATTTAATTTTATTAATATTTTTATTAATATTTTTGAATGACCATGTAGTGGAAACGGTGTCTGTGAGAGCAATAAAGTAGTTAATTAACAAGATAAAGATAACATTTATAAAAAAAACGTATAAAAATTAAAGATAATTAAGATCTAACAGCAACGTTTTTTTTAAGCTTCACGCTTTTATCACAGCAGGGTAAACAGTACCCAGTGTCAAGACACTGCGTGCTTCATTTGCCGCTAAATTAGAGATTTTACATGTTGAGTGGTAAAACTCAACACCTCGCTTTATCTAACCACAGCGAGGAAACGAAGATAATTTGAAATATACAATCATTCCCCCATGTGAGGGTTGAACTTACAATGGATCGTGTTTACAGTCACACGCTGTCCCACTGCTCCTCAAGTAACACCTGTTTAATATATATATATATATATATATATATATATATATATATATATATATATATATAACACTTTCTTGAAAAGTGGTTAATATCGTATATAGCTTATTAGGTATGACAACACCTCGTCTTTAAAAAAAATCCACTAAGTTTTAAGATTTAAAATCTAAAAAAATTAGGCCAAACGTTATTTCCAAGCTAATTTTATAGAAAATTCATGACATTCATTAGAGGGATGAAAATGAAAGGTGATAGTATAGTGGCCTCGGCAGCCAGAACTATCGGAACCACTTCGCTCTGAATGATTAGCAATGTGGGATCCTGCGCACGATCAATTAATCTGGAGCTTCGAAAATACGAGATTTAATGAGTATAAAAAATTTTATTACTATAAATGCGTTAAAAATATTAAAAAAAAAACATGTTAAAACAATAATTACACACAATTTTATGTGTTTGACATACACTTATGTGTAAATTAAATGCACATAAAAATCACCCGGCTCATATATATATATATATATATATATATATATATATATATATATATATATATATATATATATATATAACATAACGAAGTACGTACGAAGAGTTATTAGAGTTAAGTAAAATAACAAATATTAATGAAACAAAAAACGGATATTAACAAAAACATTATAAATATGTTATTAGTTATAAGTAATTAAAAGTTTCTAATAATTAAATCGTTAACTGTTATTATTACTTCTATATTATTTATAAATTATTTTTAATTAATTTTTTTTAACCTCACGCTTTTATCCCGCATAGCAGGGTAGACAGGAAGTACTCTGTCTCAAGACACTCTTTACTTGAGTGGTGGAACACAACGCCACACTTTGTTTTTACCAGAGCGAGGAAGGGAAAATAATTTAATTATAATCACTACCCCGAGTGGGGATTGAACCCACAACCGATCACGTTTACAGTCAGACTCTGTCACCTGCGCCGCGACCGGTCTCTTTTTTTTTGATAAGCTAAAAATGCAAAAATTGTCAATAATAAGATTTTTATTTTATTTATTCTGTATAATAGCGCTATAACGCTTAAAGAACGAACGGGAACAAGATTCTTGGGTGCAGTAAACTTTGAAGGTCTTGGACTAGAAAATAATGTTAGCCTAGGTCCTTAATATTTACTGAGCCTGTTTTTTTGCATTTCCTGGTATATGTGAGAACAAATCCATAATAATTTAAGCACATTAAGGGATATAATAAAGACAAAGTGCAGCATTGAGTTACGTTACTCAACATGCAATGAACATACAATGTCTGGAACATACAATGTCTGGAACATACAATGTCTGGAATCCGGTGGAAAGCGGAGTATAGAGTGTCTTGACAATAGATTTTTCCGGTTTACCCTGCTATGCGAGGAAAAAAACAGGAACAAAAATTAAGGGTTGTAATATTTATGTCCAATAAATTCTAAGTTGCATGCCCTGAAATTCTCATTCTAATACCTTAGATGTATGCTTGGATAGTTTGATATTTTACAGTGTTATACCACACTTTGGATAAAGAAACGTGAAGAAAACATTTTAGAAAAAACGTATAAAAATTTGAACGCAGCGGGATTCGAACCCGCGCCTCTTGGATACCGTCCAAGCGCTCTGACCGCTAAGCCATGCGTTCTACTACCAGCTGCGTCGAAATTCTTATACGTTTTGTTACAACTTATTTATGTTGTCAGCATCTCTGTAGAGAGATTTTTACAAATTTCAACTACTTAAAGATTATTAAGAAATAATCGTTTAACAAGAGAGATTGCTATTTTATTTTAATATTTTACTATTTTTAAAGTGTTTTTCCACACTTAGGATTAGAAAACATTTTAGAAAAAACGTATAAAAATTTGAACGCAGCGGGATTCGAACCCGCGCCTCTTGGATACCGTCCAAGCGCTCTGACCGCTAAGCCATGCGTTCTACTACCAGCTGCGTCGAAATTAAGTAGTTGAAATTTGTAAAAATCTCTCTACAGAGATGCTAACAACATAAATAAGTTGTAACAAAACGTATAAGAATTTTGAGAATTTTAAGAGTTTTCTAATTCTAAGTGTGGAATAACACTTTAAAAATAGTAAAATATTAAAACGTGAAGAACTTGCACATTTGCACGAATATTTTTTTAGCTTTACTCTTTTCATCCCGCATAGCAGGGTAAACAGAAAGTACCTATTGTCAAGACACTCTGTATTTCGCTTTCCACCGAGTTCGCGTGTAGTGTAGTGTGATGGAACTCAAAGCCGCATTTTATCTTTTGCCAAAGCGAGGAAGTGAAAATAATTTATATATAATCACTCCCCCGAGTGGAGATCGCACCCACAACTGATCGCGTTTAGTCAGACTCTGTCACTCTACGCCACGACCAGTCTCATTTTCTGTAAAAGTTTTATATATGTGTGTTTTTCCTACATACGTTTAGTATTGTTTTATTCATGTAACCCCATATATATATATATATATATATATATATATATATATATATATATATATATATATATATATATATATATATATATATATATATATATATATATACCCTATGTTTTTTTCAATTGATTGAAAAATAGAATGGTTTTAACTAAGAAATGAAGAAATGACTTACAAGTATTAGGTATTAATTACACCCACTAATTGTAAGCCTTTTATAATGAATAATTGTTTCATTTTATATAGAAATATACTAAAATTTAATTAAAAACATATTTTTATCACTATTTTTTTTATTTCAAGGTGTTTAACGCCGCAAACGAATAAAGTACGCACATTTGTAACACATGTATCATGTATCTTCATTTTACACATAAGTGTATGTCAAACACACGATTTTAAGTGTGATAATTATTTTATTGTTATTCTTTATATCGCTAAATATTTTTTATATTGAAAAAATTTGCTAAATTTAAAATGAAAATTATGATTTTTGTTCCCCCAGTTTCGTCTAAATTTACATTTTCCTCACAAAAAGCGAAATGTGCAGACATAAAAATACTTATAAATTTAATTCGAGCGATTTTATTTTAATTATTTTATCTTTTATTGGGATATCTTATAAGCTAAGAAATGCACCTTTGCATTTCCACAAGCACAAGTCAAAACTTCAAGACACTCTTTTCTCCGATTTCTCACAGAACATGATATATTGCTGGTCGTGGCGCAGTATAACAGCGCTTGACTGTAAACGCAATCAGTTGTGAGTTCGATCCCCGCTCGGGGGAGTGATTATATTTCAAATTATTTTCCCTTCCTCGCTATAGCAAGACAAAGTGCGACGTTGACGTTGTTTACACCTCTCAACACGCAATGTCTCGAATTTGTTGGAATGCGAACTACAACTATGCGGGATAAAAATGAGAAGCTAAAAAAAAATATATATATATATATATATATATATATATATATATATATATATATATATATATATATATATATATATATATATATATATATATATATGTACATTTGGGCGTTTGCAACGCCCGACTTACTAGAAAATCAAAATTTTATGAAATTAATCCCTCTGAGTGAGAAATACGAGCATGCCATGCCACACAAGCATCGCGTATCGAATATATAGTCAGAGGGTATCCCTGTAGGCAAAAGTAGTCTGTATTTCCTACTTATATTAAAAATGCCAAAGCTTGTATAAGGATCTTGGCGTGTGCTGAATAAATCGTTGGAATTACAAAGATGGTAAAAGGTAGGAGTGTTTATCTTAAATACTCCTAAATAAAAGTCATTGACAGCATTTTTCTATCTTTATGTGGAAGCTCCTATAAACAAAATAATGAGCCGTAAATATAATTAAATTTGATACTTTTCAACAATGCACATTTCAGAATATTTTTTATCCAGCCAAATGACCTTATCGAAATCAATACATTTGCCACTCTAAATACTTAATGTATTTAAACTTTGCCTTTTACACTAAGTATTTATAGTATAGTTTGAAAGTTATAACGATATGAATGACTTGAGCGCCATAAGACGTCTAAAAGACATGTGTTTAACCCTAACATGTATTTGGATGAAATATCAGTTATATAGTTAGAAAACATTTTTGAAAAACGTATAAAAATTTGAACGCAGCGGGATTCGAACCCGCGCCTCTTGGATACCGTCCAAGCGCTCTGACCACTAAGCCATGCGTTCTACTACCAGCTGCGTCGAAATTCTTATACGTTTTGTTACAACTTATTTATGTTGTTAGCATCTCTGTAGAGAGATGTTCAAATTTTTATACGTTTTTTCAAAAATGTTTTCTAATCCTAAGTGTGGAATAACACTTTAAAAATAGTAAATATTAAAATAAAAAGCAATCTCTCTTGTTAACCGATTATTTCTTAATAATATTTAAGTAGAAATTTGTAAAAATTTTTAGTTTTTTCAAAAATGTTTTCTAATCCTAAATGTGGAATAACACTTTAAAAATAGTAAATAGTTATATAGTTCATTAGAATAATATAAAAATTTATAATCAATTTAATTTAGTCATACTTTAACGATAAATATCAAGAACTAAGATAATTTTTATGAACACACCACGCGGGCGGGCCATGGAGCTGGAACTTGTAATAAATAATTGTTAGTTTTGATGTGGAAATATGCTAGAATATAATTAAAAACATATTCTTAACGCAATTTTTTTTTGTTCAAAGTCATCCACTGTAACGCAGTTGGAGGATTTTAATATTTGACTTATGTGAAGGTGTTTAGCACCGGTAACGCGTAAAGCAAGCTATCCACTGCAACTCAGTTAGGATGACTATTTTATTTTACTATTGAGCAGGTGTTTAACGCCGGTAACCTGTAAAATATATAAAACCTTATCACTTGTATCATGTATGTTCACTTTACACATAAGTGTAGGTCAAACACACGATTTTGTGTGTAAAATTCATTTGAAATATATTTCTAATGCATTTTTTTATCTATTTAATTGAGATTGATTTAAAAGTAATTTACGTAAAATGTGGTCCAATGGTACCTGGCCATAACTCAGTGTCTTCCAAGCAGCCTCGCAGTAAGAATAAATAAAAAAAAACATATAAAAATAAAAAAAAATAGTGATTTATAAGAACAAAGGAAGTATGTAGAAATTGTAGCAAATTATGTATTGTACGAAATGATATAAGAAATAGATTAAATAAATATTCTAAAAATAAGGAAAAATATAAATTTGTTATACGAAGGTGAGGTGATTTACCTACAGTTTGGAATCTGCATTATATAGTTAAACACAATTTCTGACAAAAAATATGTGCTCAGAGAGAATTTACAGAACACATATCTATGAAGCCGGTCGTGGCGCAGTGGAACAACGTCTGACCGTAAACGTGATCGGTTGTGGGTTCAATTCCCACTCGGGGGATTGATTATATTTAAACTATTTTCATTTTCTCGCTCTGGTACGAGGAAGCGCGGCATTGAGTTCCGCCACTCGACACGTAATGTCTTGAATTCTGCGGAGGGCAAAGTACGGAGTGTCTTGACACTTGGCACTTCTTGTCTACACTTGCTATGCGGGATAAAGGCGTGAAGCTAACCAAAATATCTACTTCGCACTCATCAAAAATTTTGCCTGCGAGTGTCAAATGCCCGTATCTAGTTGGCAGATAGCAGAAATTACATGACATCTTAGGGATTAGGAATTTGCTATCCATACCCACAACAATTAATATAAAAATAAACATATATAAATAAAATAAACTGGTAATATTAAAATATATTTGTAATAAATTATTATATACCATGGTAGTTACATATTAACATATTATAAGTATTTTTTTTTAATTTCTAATACTCACTGTTCTAAAACAATTCATTTGTTTTGATAGGAGGAAGGGGAAATGTAAATAAAAACTGTTACATAAATTAATGAATTTAGATGTTAAAAATGTTATTGTTTACATTTATTTATATAATGAAGTTGCCACTAGAATATTATATTGGATATAATTAAATTGATATGGTACATACAGATGAAAGTGTTGGGGCCGGTCGTGGCGCTGTGGGACAGTGTCTGACTGTAAACGCGATCGGTTGTGGGTTCTCTTCCTCTGGTAAGGCAAAGTGCGGTGTTGAGCTCCACCACTCTACGCGCAACGTCTCGAATTCGGTGGAAAGCGAAGTGCGGAATATCTAGACACTAGTTACTTTCTGTCTATCCTGCTGTGCGGGATAAAAGCGTGAAGCTAAAAAGATAACCTAAGCCAATATTAAGGCTATATATAAACCTGTTCCTTTTCAACACAAAAATGTACTTTGGAGTCTGTTTCAATTAATTTAAATTGAATATTAACAGGCGCCATTTCTGGTAATACATCATGTTTTTAAAGAAAAAATAAAGTTATTAATAATGGAAAAATAAACACAACTTATTGTGATAATTACACAAACTTGATACATACAAAGTATGCTTAAAACAGATTTAGAAATTGTAATAATATTTTTTATCTTAAATTATAATAATATTTGTGTGCTTTGTGCTTAACAGTACACTGGTTTCGACACTCAGAAACTATTGTTAGTTTAAATCACCATTAAGTGGCTGTTTCATTTTGAAAAAATCTCACATTTTTTTTTCATCTTCACGCTTATATCCCGCATAGCAGAGTAGACAGAAGTACCTAGTGTCAAGACACTCTGTTCTTCGCTTGCCACTGAATTCATGGCATTGCGTGTTAAGTGGTGGAACACAACGCCGCAATTTGTCCTACCAGTGCTGAAATACAAAAATAAATTTGAAATATAATATTTTTTCGACTGAAAATCGAATTCACAACCTATCGTGTTTACAGATGGAGATATTTACGTGTTATATTAATTTAGTAAGACAGAGAGCGGTGTTGAGCTCTGCCACTTAGTAAGAAATGTCTAGATTACGAGCGTACCGGTAAACAGAGTGTCTTGACACTAGATTCTCATATGATCACTCTGCTACGCGAGACAAATGGTGAAGGTGAGGGAAATAAATAAATTGAAAACCACGAAGATTCGTGCCCACGCCTCTTGGAAATCGTCCGACATTTAGACGGTACTTAGGTCGCGCGGGTGCGAGTCTTGTAACTCTAGAGTTTTTTTTTGAGTGTAAGCGGCTTATAAAAAAAGTCGTTAATATTATGAAAGCTAAGCCAGCCAGTTCATTTAAGCGTATCTTCGTCTATCAGTAGCTCGTGTGATACTCTCCTATACACAGTTCTCAGTGGTCGGCTCTCAGTATTAGATAGCCAGTAGCGATGTGGCCGTGCAGTGTTTTGTTTCTCCTCTTTATGTTCACAGAATGTTTTTGTGTGATATATTATTTAAATGGTGAGTTAATGGGATTTATATATTTTTTTAATTTTATTTTTTATAAGTGTTTTGAAATTATATAATATAATCATATATAGCGAAGGCGTAGTGGCAAAGTGTAACAGAGAATGGCTAATTACGATTATTTGTGGGTTCGACCCCCATTTGGGGGAATAATTATGTTTCTATTGTGTTTAATTCACCGCTCTTGCGAGACCTATCGCGGCGTTGAGTTTCGCCACTAAAAGGGTTATAAATTTATAGAAATTCAACATTTAATCGATATTAATAAACGTAGTCACTTTAATTGCGATTAATTCCGCAATTGAATTCATGAGGGTTATCGACACGTAATAGACTTTATCCATGTTGTAAGTTCGATTCCTACTCGTCGGAATGATTATATCTCAATTATTTTTATTTCCTCGCTCTGGTAGAACAAAGCGCGGCGTTAAGCTCTTTTTTTCTAAACTACTGGCCGTAAAAATGTACACTTCTTGGGAAGCTTTGGGGTAAGCTAAGAGAGCATTTTCTTATCTATTTCATAAAAGGGATAAAATCCCTTTATGGATTTTACAAATTAATGTCGAGGCCGGCCGTGGCGCAGTAGGACAGTGTCTGAGTGTAAACGCGATCGGTTGTGGGTTCAACCCCACTCGGGGGAGTGATTATATTTAAATTATTTTCACTTCCTCGTCCTAAAGACAAAGTGCGGCGTTGAGTTCCACCACTCAACACGCAATGTCTCGAGTTCGGTGGAAAGCGAGGTACGGAGTGTCTTGACACTAGGTAGGTCTTCACGCTTTTTGTCTACCCTGCTATGAGGGATAAGCGTGAAGCTATAATAAAATAAAATTAAAAAAATTAACGTTCCTAGATATTTAGTTGTTAAGAGAAAAATGATTATAATTATTTTATTATTTTTTTAAGTACATTCGAACAGTATCGAGAATATTATATAATTTTTTATTAGACCACCAGATTCCATCATTTTTGAGACGTCGCGCTGGATGGTGGAGCTAAACATCGCATTATGTCAATTGAGCTCTTAGATTTTTTTTTTAATAAAAACTAGTTCTTCACATAGAATATTAACTTAAAATTATCGCGCACAACTATGTACGTACTTCCTGTTTGCATCACTAAATATATTTGTTGAGCGTTAAAAGAAAATCAACTAAATAAGTAAGCGTTATATGAGTATATGTGAGTTATGTGGGATTCAGTTAAGTTAGTTAATTATTAAAGCTTTACGACTTATCCTTATCCCGTACAGCAACTCTTTATCCCGCATGGCAGGGTAGTCAGAAACAGTCTAGTATCAAGACACTCCGTCCGAAATCCAGATAGACATTTCGTGTTGAGTGGCGAACTCAACGCGCTTTGTCTAATCAGAGTGAAGAAGTGAAAATAAACTTTTATTAGAATCATTCGATTGGGAATTGAACCCACTACCACGTGTTTACAGTCAGATGGTGACACCCACTATGCCACGATACGTGTCTTAAATAGGAGTGCTTTTGTTTTTTTTTTGTTTAAAGCATTAACAATAAGTAAAAGGATACGCATATATTCAGGTACAGCGATGAACTCAGATTATAAATGTTGCACGCACAATTTTTTATTAAATATTTTTAAAAAACTAAAACAATTTTTTTTTGAAAAAATTTAAAAAGAAACGTATAAAAATTTTAAACGAAGAAATCGTTCAAAAACCCTCAGAAACCCTCTGTTCGAATACCGGTGCGTTCAAATTTTTGTACGGTTTTTAAAAATGCTTTCTAATCCTAAGTAAGATGTATTCATAACACTTAGAATAGTAAGATGTATTTTTTTAAGACTTGTGATTGTTATAATTTGCTTTGAACGGTTGAATTTAATAATTTCATAAAATTAAGTAAATAAATAAAATAAATAAATTATAACTTGTAGTTATATATGGAAAAATCGTTTATTCGAATTTTAATATCAACGGAAGTGTGAAACTTTGTGGTAACGAGGCAAGGTGCTCGAGTGAAGACTCTTAATCCCGCATAGCAGGATCGAAGACAACCTAGTGTCAAGACACTCCGTTGACTGCCTAATAAAGAAATGATTAAATAACAAAACACTGAGAATTATTCCGTAGTGATACAAATATATAAACAAAACAACTCTTAAAAAGGCACCTTTTGAAGTGGCTTATCTAAAAATTAAGATAAAAATATTTTTTAACAAGAAAAGAACCGATTTCAAAAATAAATTAAAAAGCGAAAAGTAAGTTTCCTTGGCACAAAGTTTCACGCTTTTATCCCGCATAGCAGAGTAGACAGGAAGTATCTAGTGTCAAGACACTCCGTACTTCGCTTTCCACCGAATTCGAGACATAGTGTGTTGATTGAGGTTACGGGACCCAATACCGCGTTTTGTTTTAAATGAAAATAATTTAAATATAATCACTCCCCCGAGTGGGGATTGAACCCACAACCGATCGCGTTTACATAGATGCTGTCCCACTGCGCCACGACTGGCCTCAACATAACTAACAATATTGTGTACTCAGTAGTGTAGGTGTTATTCCGCACTTAGGATTAGAAAACATTTTTGAAAAAACGTATAAAAATTTTGAACCAAATCCATCAAACCCGCGTCTTCCAAGTATCCAAGAGGCGCGGGTTCGAATCCCACTGCGTTCAAAATTTTTATACAAATTTTTCAAAAGTGTTGTTCTAACATTTTCTTGGCGTCGACTTCAATATTATAAAAAACGTATTTAATAAATTCGATTTAAGGACACCAAAATATGTGTTACTTGGTGCCAAGCAAATGTATTTTTTTGCTTTTTAGTTTATTTTTCAAATGGGTTCTTTTCCTGTTACAAAATATTTTATTTTAGGATTTTAAGTTATACGTACTAACAGTGATGTCCCTCAAATGATGGGACGTTATTTACGGAAAATGATAACCGGAAACGCTTAGAAAAAAATAAAAAGAGGGCTTACTTGCACAAAAACGTAACTGCTCTAAACCGTTGAGGAGTTACTTTAAAGATAGTTCACTTCTTCGATGATTCATCAGATCACAAAAGGCAGGCAACATTTTCTCTTTTAGGGACGGGGGGTAGAATACAATTCCCCTCCGCTGCTGGGTAGAGTCCCGTAAGAGGCGGGTGTTTTAGTATTAGAGAGGCGGGTTTTAGTATTAGAGGGCGGCTTTTTCTATATAAAAAAACACAATTGTAGTAACTAGAATTTTACACGAAAATAAGTTTTAGGTTTAAATTTCTAATCACTATAAATCAATCAATTATTAGGAACTTCCCTATTCCTTGACTATTGTTCCTTTCGATTTTCATAATCACAACCTGGTTTTCTTATTATGGTACCAACCTTATAATATCAACTTTCTAACAAAAAAAATCGCTTATATACGACAAAGGTCAAATTGACTCAACCTCCTCCTTTTTTGAAGACAGTCATAAAATGTCTTTCATCGAATGATGCGTAAACATGTATCATTAAAACTAAATTAACTTTCCTAAATCAGAAAAGGTAAAACATAATTTCTCTTTTTCTCTCTATTTCTTAACTAATAACAAAAAAAATGTTTGGATACGCAATAACTTTCCCACTTCCATAGGTCGGCTGGAACACATCTCTTCTAGAGATGGGTCCACCGCTGCGGATTTATCTTCTATATTTTTTTTATATTAACCCTTTTCGTTTATCGAAAAATATGATGTTTTGGCTAACCAATCTAAATCTAAGCTGTAAGAACGGTCAGTGACCTTAGTTGGTGTGTTTTGAAGGTATGTAGGTCGAGAACACTTACTGTCTTATTACATAATTATCTTAGTGTTTTGTTTGCGTTCATTGAGGTCATTGTGGCGCAGTGGGACAACGTCTGAATGTAAACGTGATCGGTTGTTAGTTTGATATCCACTCGGGGGAATGATGTAATAAATCTCATTTCTCCGCTCTGATTAGACTAAAAGCGGCGTTTAATTCCGCTATTTAACTTATAAAGTCCCAAGAATTTCAAACTTCTCACTGCCTACACTATTATATAGAATAAAATGTGCAACCAAAAGAGCCGAGAAAAGAACAAATCGCCATTCCAATGCGTCACGCAAAATTAACTATATTATTACATATTTTCATAGTTATTTAAGTCACGGCGTTATGCTTCGTAATAAAATGTTATCAAAATCAACGGCTTATGAAAGTCGGATACTCGCAGCCTTCTATTCAGCTACGTACGTAACCCGTTTATATACAGTTTAATAAATATCTTGTGTAATATAATTATTCTTATGCGCAATGCATTAATTGAATGCCAGTTGCATTTTGGGCCTTAGCCCAATAGGCGGTTGGAACAACACGGAAGTAAGCAGCTTCACGCTATCTATAGTAAAGAGATGATTTTCGAGAAAAAACATATTAGGGCCCTTTTCAATTGTGACAGAACTGTAAATTAATGATTGTTTTTTCTGTTTGTCTGTATGTCTGTTTGTTCACGCTAATCTAGGAAATGACTAACAGTAGGTTTGCGCTATGCAGCATGACGTGTAAAGTTGATTTTTCTTAGTAAACTATCTGAAAACACTGCAATTGTATATATATATATATATATATATATATATATATATATATATATATATAGATATATTTATATATATATATATATTTTTAAATATTTTTTTGTTTTAGACACGGAATATGAACGTATGCCGTCCAAATATTCTCTCGATGACTACGACAAGTGTACGCAGCAGGCCGGTGGGCGTTACTGTACTGTTGATTTTGATTTGGTGTCAGATAATTCGAGTGAACTTTTACATATGATACAGGTAATGATTATTATATATAATATATTCATATATTTCTTAACATGCTGATTAACAATCCAGACTTAACAACGGTTGATGGAGTCGACTCGTTTGAGATCACGTTTGGGCAACAGTAGTGTAAAGCACCTGCGCTACCTGTGCCCTGTAGCATAATAGACAGGCGATTTGAAGAAGGTAGCAGACAGCAGATGGATGTGAGCTGCCCAGGACTGAGAGGCTTACGTTCAGCTTTGGAGGGCGACAGCGTGAAAAAATGTTAATACGTTCTTAATAAATTCAATTTTCTATGTGCAATGAACATTTTACTGTAATCCATATATATTTTCAATATATAATATTATAAAATTTCATTTACTTTATAAATATACCTTTTGTAATATTTTAGGAATATTCAAAAGTAACAGCAACACACTTCAATTATATAAAATTAAAATATGGTATATGCCTTTCGGGGAAGGACGCGAGGTGTAAACAGTATACACAGAATATAACAGCGGTCTCAAAATACACCCTTGAGGGATGCCTAAATGATTCTCTTTGGAAAAATTATGAGTTAAAAGCAAAAGTCACTCATCACAACTGTTTTAGCCTGTCTGATAGATCTACAGATATTTATATTGGCGACTGGATCATGGCTTTTATTTTGGGTATTATTATAATGATGAATATTATCGGAACATTGTATGAAATATATAAATCGGATAAATGTGAAGGTAAAATTGACTAATCATATTTGAATGTAGACGATTTTCTTATTTTTTATATAGTTTTTTTTGGATATAGTTCTTTTTACAGCTTCACGCTTTATCCCGCGTAGCACGGTAGTGACACAATCTAGTTTCAAGACACTCTATTGACTGTTTTCTTTTAGTTTTAGTTTATTTTTTAGTTTTAGTTTTAGTTTATCTTTTAGTTTTAGTTTATCTTTTAGTTTTAGTTTATCTTACTAAGACCACGAAATAAAAATTTATTATAATTATTATCATTTAGATGCTGAAAATAGTTATTTACTTAAAACCTATTATTTAACTAAAATGAGGAATCGGTGGTCGTTTTATTAATGAATAGCTTGTTTTTCGGCAAAAGCCTCTTCTAAGGCTTTCTATTTTTTTCAGTATTTCTCGACTAGCTATATTTTTTACATCTTCCCAGGGTGTAGCTGGTCAACCTTTGCTCCTTCTACTACTTATTAGGCGGGTGCCATTCGCTTATGAATTTTGTCCACTTATGTAGCCCTTCCCTTAACATGTGTCCTTTCTATTTCCATTTCAAATTTTTGTAATCAGTGTTTATATAATAGGATCTTTGATTTTCGCGATTTATTGAATGATATTATAAAATAAAACTATTTTAAACAGATTAATTAAAAACAAATATTTTTAACTAAATATTAATAAATACTTGCTATTAAATAATGGCAGGCGTCGTATGTACATATTATACTTTATTTTCTCAGACTTTAAAATAATAAAAAAAATACATAAAAATATTACTTATTTCATTATAACCTATTGTAGATAGTTATATTTGGTTTGGTTTTTTTAGATAATTCAATATTATTGTGCTTTTCTATTGGTCGAAATTGGAAACGGCTGATAAATCAAGAGAGACCTGATGCTCGTCTCAACCGCCTTAAGGGTCTGAATGCTCTAAAGTGAGTTTGTAAATTAATTTTTAAAAGTAAATAATGAATAACCTCTTTTTCCTATATAGCAGGGTGAAGAGTATATATCAAGTGGCGGAACTTAACGCCGCTCTTTGTCGTACTCAAGTGGAAAAGTCATAACAATTTGGATATAATCTCCCTTGTGGATATCACCAATGTAATAAACAAAATAAAATATATATATTTTGTGATAATTTAAATAAGTTCCAGATCCTTACAAATCAAGTAATTCTGCGTGAAAAAGTAGAAAATATGATAATAGTAGGAACTGAGTAAACTGGAAAAGTACTGACAATACTGACATTTTTGTGTTAATTGATTTTTATGAGTTTCAAGTGCTTGACATAGCTTATTTGAAATAAATATTTAATATTCGATTTTTTATATATCATTTCAGGTTCATGATCCTTGTAGGTGTAGTAATGGCGCACTGTTTTTGGCCCGTTTTGATTATAGCGGACAATTTACACGACCTGGAGTTGGTATGGCATTTGAAATTATTGTACTTTTTCTCTAATTCCACGCTTTTAAACTGCATAGCAGGATAGACAGAAAATACTTAGTGTCGAGACACTCCGCACTTGCCTTTTTAGCCGAATTTGAAACATTATCTGTTAAGTGGCGGAACTCAACGCCGCATTTTGTCTTGCTAGATTGAGTAAGTGAAAATAATATAAATATAATCACTCCCCCAAGTGGGAGTCGAACCCACAACCGATCGCGTTTACAGTCAGACGCTGTCTCACCGCGCCACGACTGGCCTTTAGAGAGCAATATGAAATAAAAATAATTTTAATCAGTTTTGAATATAATAATATGTTTGGTTTGTGGTTTTTACACATTTTTATATGAAACTATTTTAATAAAATCAGCAGTGTGTTTTTTTTCGTGCTTAAAATATATGAATTCGACAAAAACATTTGACGCTTAGAACACAGATTGGTCCTGGAGTAGTGATATACAGTGACATATGGTCTCATTGTTAATGCGATAGGTTATGGGTTCGATTCCCATTTGGGGTAATAATTACACATAACTTTCACATAAATCGCACCAAATTTAACAGTAATAAATAATAAATAATATAAATTATTTTTTCGGGAAAAGTTACAAAGAGCTCTATATGAAAATGTTACCTATTTAAAAAGCTACTTATCGCTAGTGGTACTGTATTTGTTTTTAGCACCTTTGGTTATGGGTTCGATTCCCATTCGAGAAAGTGTATATTTCGCTGGTAAGACAAAACGGGACGTTAAGTTACGCAACTCAACACGTAAGTTTCTGATTGGGGATACAAAGGGAGGGAGAGGGGTTTGTTGGCACTCAGTGTCTCTGGAGGAGTGACATGAGGAAAACTGAACAAAAATTTTATTTCCAGGCTTACTATAATTTGTCGCAGTATATATTGATAAATGGACCAATAGCTATACAAGCGTATCTCGTCATCTCAGGTTTTCTCTTAATTTACAAAGTTCAAATATATTCCGAAACCAACGAAGTGAACTGGTTGACTGTACCAAAGGGGATCTTGTTGAGATACATCCGGTATGTATATATTAGTTGTTTTATATAGTAGCAAATGTTAGTATAAAGCCAAGTGGTTAAGTAAGACCAAACGCGGCGTTGAGTTCCGCCACTTAACACGGTATATGTCTATGTTGGGCGGAGATTTATTTATTGTAAACGATCGTTGTAGATTTTTATCACTATTTCAATTTTATTTATTCTCTCAGCATATTTTTTAAAGTATGGCGTTAAGTTACGCTTACTACCCATTAACGTGGAAAAAGCTAAGCTTCTAACTATGCAATATAGCCAAGCGTGGTATAGAATTTGTATAGTTTTATAGGCCACAGTTTCTAAAGTTTGTTCAAGTATTAAAATTATTTGCATTCCCCTGTGCTAAGATAAATTTCGGCGTTGAGTTCCGCTACACAACATAATATCTTGAAAATTATGTTTAAAGTTGAAATCTTTGATACACAAGTGCGTTTCAAATGCGTTTAGGATTTTTTTTATCTATTTATATATAATCGTATTTAACATTCTTTAACGTATAATATAGTTAGTTGAAAATGTGATATTTTTAGAATGCCTTTTCTCATTCCAGTTTGACACCAACCGTGGCGGTACTTGTAGGTCTATGGGCGACGTGGTTGAGATTTTTAGGTCCGGGGCCGTTTTGGGAAGTAAGATGATGCGTTTTGTATTCAATATTTAGAAATGTATAAGAATTTTATCATATCTAGATTTGAACCTGTGCCTCTTGTAAGTCTGAAAGGCTTGTAAATATTTTTCTCGTTTAACCGTGTGAATAACATTGAGGAAATTAAGTAATCATTTTCGTTTTAATATCTGGGATATATCGCCTAAATTATAAAAATTTCTGCTTAGTGGTGGTGGTGAGTTCCGCTCAACACGCAATATCTCGAATTCGGCGGAAGGCGGAATACGGAGTGTCTTGACGCTAGATACTTCCTACCCTGCTATGCAGGATAAAAGCGTGAAGTTAAAAAACATTATATAGAGAAATTATAATCTTAAGTGTGGAATAACACTTTAAAAATAGTAAATATTAAAATAAAATAGCAATCTCTCTTGTTAAACGATTATTTTTTAATAATCTTTGAGTAGCAGAAATTTGTAAAAATACAGAGAAGCTAACAACATAAATAACTTGTAACAAAACGTATAAGAATTTCGACGCAGCTGGTAGTAGAACACATGGCTTAGCGGTCAGAGAGCTTGGACGGTATCCAAGAGGCGCGGCTTCAAATCCCGCTACGTTCAAATTTTTTTATAAATTTTTTTCAAAAATTTAATATATACATAAATTACTTACATTACTTTAAATTTAAGCTATATAAGGAAAATATTAGAAGAAATGAATTTTTAATTTATGTTTTTCAGGATTCTGGAGCTTCGAATGTTCGCGACTGCGGCAAACGGTGGTGGGCAGGTCTTCTGTACATTAATAATTATCTACCTGAGTGGAGTTGTATGGTGCACACGTGGTGAGGAAATCAGTTTCATGTTTTATCCCACATAGCAGGGTAGTCACCGACAATATAGTGTCAAGACACTCAGTTCATATATATATATATATATATATATATATATATATATATATATATATATATATATATATATATATATAGGCATCCATGACATTGGACGTCTAATCAGATGTGGACCGTGGTGTCATATGTGGACGGGTGAAATCACATGTGGACCATGATATCATATGTGGAAGAGTAAAATCACATGTGGACCATGATGTCATATGTGGATGTGTCAAATCACATGTGGATCATAGTGGCATGTGTACATGTATGATATCACATGTAGACGTTGGGCTCATATGTGGATGAGTAAAATCACATGTGGACCGTGGTGTCATATGTGGACGGGTGAAATCACACGTGGACCATGATATCATATGTGGAAGAGTAAAATCACATGTGGACCATGATGTCATATGTGGATGTGTCAAATCACATGTGGATCATAGTGGCATGTGTACATGTATGATATCACATGTAGACGTTGGGCTCATATGTGGATGAGTAAAATCACATGTGGACCGTGGTGTCATATGTGGACGGGTGAAATCACACGTGGACCATGATATCATATGTGGAAGAGTAAAATCACATGTGGACCATGATGTCATATGTGGATGTGTCAAATCACATGTGGATCATAGTGGCATGTGTACATGTATGATATCACATGTAGACGTTGGGCTCATATGTGGATGAGTAAAATCACATGTGGACCGTGGTGTCATATGTGGACGGGTGAAATCACACGTGGACCATGATATCATATGTGGAAGAGTAAAATCACATGTGGACCATGATGTCATATGTGGATGTGTCAAATCACATGTGGACCATAGTGGCATGTGCACATGGATAAAATCACATGTGGACCGTGAGTTCATATGTAGATGAGTAAACTCACATGTGAACCATGGTGGCATGTGTATATGGGTGAAATCACATGTGGACCGCGGTGTCATATGTGGTTGGGTGAAATAACACGTGGACCAAGATGTCATATGCGGATGAGTAAAATCACATGTGGACCATTGTGGTATGTGTGAAATTGTCAGATTACAAGTAAACCAAGGTGTCATATGTCATATGTGAATGAGTAAAATCACATGTGGACCATGACGTCATATGTGGACGAGTTAAATCACATGTGGACCATAGGCTCATATGGGGACGAGTAAAATCATATGATGTCATATGTGGATAAGTCAAATATCATGAGTCTCATAATGTGAATGTAGATGGATGAAATCACATGTGGATCATGATGTCATAATTGTGTCTAAATTCACATGTCCATACAACCTGTCCAAGATGACATTAAATTTGGGGGTTGGGGGAAGATATTCATTAAAAACGACATTTATTATAGGGTGAGATTATAAAGGTTTAACGACTCCTCGCAAGCTTACATGAAGTCTTATAAATATTGTTTACGTAAAATATTATAAATTTTGGCAAAGTTAGTGATTTAAATGATATAATAGCGATTGAGCTTATCAGATATAGTATAATCAATACTGAATCCTGTGGGGTTTGAACCTGTTAAACGCGGAAAGTGGAATTTATTTGGAGCAGCGACGAACGAGTAACGATACGAGGTTTAATGTTTTCATATTACGTCTGGCGCGTATAACATAATTGTCATGCCACGCGTAAACACCAATTGCTATTCAAATTTTTAATTTCTTTATTAAATATTTAATTTGTGTGTTATTCTGTTCAGGTTTCAGGTTAACCTGTTCTTTCAATCCCACTGAAAATTCTTTTTTTTTTATACGTCACATGGAAAATACAACGTACTTGATCATTAAAATAGTGACTTTATTAACACGTAAAATAAGAAATGAGTATAATTACTAGTTATAGTTTTTCTGTCTAACAAGGTGTGAGGGAATTTGAAAATAAAATATATATTAATGCTAGAAGAAACTCGTTGGAAAATTTAGTTTTTTTTAAGAAACGTATATACACGGAGTATTATGAAATGTTACATAGTCATTATCCTCTTCATATATGCCCTTTGGGGGTTCCTCGTGCTTTTGACGTGACCTTTTTCCAGTATCATCGATACTGTGTTTTTGAAGGTCAACAGAGGTCTTCCGTGACCTCTCGTACCACTCACCTTTGCTTCATTATATTTAAATTATTTTCATTTCATCATTCTTTTGCGCGCGAAGACACGACGTGACAAATTCAGAAATCGACGGGAAATAAAGCAATATCTCGAATTTGGCGGAATGCCAAGTAAGGTAGTTTTGACACTAGGTACTTCCTGTCTAGTAACTTGACACTAGGTACTTCATACTATGCGGGATAAAAGCGTGACCTTAAAAATATATAATAAAAAATGTCACACATGCGACTAAGTGTTTAACTAGTATTTGTTTTACTATAAAATTAACATTTATGTTGCCAAGACAACGCATATTTTACGGTACATTGTCTATCTCTATATAATTTACAGGTATCTAGCGGTCGACATGCAGTTGTACATATTTGGTTCGATACTTTGTGTCATCTTAAAGAACCGGAGCAAGAGGCGTATTGTACTCACCTCCTTATTCATAATTGGCCTGATTATTCCAGCTCTGTATATATATTTTCAAGATTTGGACGCCATTTTAATGATTAATTTAGAGTAAGTATATATATATATATATATATATATATATATATATATATATATATATATGTATGTGTGTGTCTGTGTCTGTCCGAATATGAAAATAGCACAAACTTGATATCTTGATACCTCAGTTAATTAAATATAATTTTAAACGTAAGCCAATTTTTGGTTAGCTTTTCAATTGTGTTTTGCTTGTTTTTCTAGAGATACAAAAACATTATTCCGGGATACACCGACGTTCAATGAAGTGTACATAAAAGGTCATACGAATATAGCAAGTTACGTCATAGGGCTGGCTTTAGGGTATTTTGTATATGAATGGCAGGATCGGAGTATTGAAAAGTATAAGGTAACTAGTAGCTTATGTTTTCTTTGTTTTTGTTGCTCAATCAGAATGTGCATAGCAGGGTAGACAGAAAGTACCTAGTGTCAAGACACTCCATACTTCGCTTTTCACTGAATTCGAGACATTGCATGTTGAGTGGTGGAACTCAACGCCGCACTTTGTCTTACAAATTCAAAGAGCGAGGAAGTTAAAATAGTTTCTATATAATCACTCCCTCAAGCGGGGATCGAACCCACAACCGGTCGCGTTTACAGTCAGACGCGGACACACTGCGCCACGACCGACCTCACTTCTTTTTTATAACTTTTTAAGCACAACTGTACTTTTGCTGTTATTATTGTCATGAACTTATTGTCTAACTATATTTTAAAATAGAAACAGTTTTTGTCGACCTCTATTTTTATCTCTTTGAGACGATCATGGCGTGGATCGGTTATGGGCTCGATTACCACTAAAAATTACCTATTATAAAAATTATCTTCCCTTCCCTGTTATGGTATGAAAAGGCGCGGCGTTGAGTTTCGTCATTGAACAAACATTATATTGAGTTATTTGAAAGTCGAGAACGTGTGAAGTGTCTTGATGCTAGGTTCTCTCTGTAAAAATAAAGGGTATAAAGGGTTCTTTCTTATATTATTATTATTAACACTACGGACAGGTCCGTACCTTTTGTCACATTGATTCTTTTTTATTATTATGTTTCTTATACAATTTAAATTGCTTAAGCTTATTACACATAGAGACCCTAGTGTCTCTATGTGTATAAGACCCATAGAGACCCTAGTGTCTCTATGTGTTCCCGAAGAGAGTCCGGAGGAGACAGAATGTATAATTGGTTGCCTTACTTCCTAACTAAGACTTACATGTTCATTATCTTGAAACGTGTTTAGTTTTATACGTTCAATATGAAAAATAATTTATATAAATGACGTACGTGTAATGTCGAAAATTCACCTTTAAATTTAAATATAGATCTTAATTCTAAGCAGCTGATTATAATTATATGTAAATAAGAAATAAATAACAATAAGGATAAAAAGGTACAGACTCAGTCTGTGGTGCAATAAATTTTATATTATACAAATCACTTTCAACTTATAATGTATAATTCTTATCTATTTATCATATTTTATGAACTAAATCTATAACAGGGATAAAGGGTTTAGAATGTTTTTGTTTTGCAGAAATATCGTCTGCTCTATTGGTTAACAGTGCCTTTAGGAGCTGCGATATTACTTTCCGGTCGTATTTTCTTCAGAGACGCGCCAAGAGATTCAGTCTATATACGGATGCTGTATGGAGCTCTAGCTAAACCAATGTTGGGATTCCTCTTCGCTGTTCTCATGTGTGGGTCATTTCTAAAGTATGAAAGTAAGTGTATTTAGTACCTTTTAGAGGTCAGTTGTTGTTAACGCGATCGGTTGTGGGTTAGATTCCCACACGGGGGAGTGATTATATTTAAATTATCTTCGCTTCTTCGCTCTGGTAAGACAATGTTGGGCGTTGAGGTCAGCTATTCATTATGCAATGTCTCGAATTCGGCGTAAAGGGGGGTACGGAGTGTCTTAACACTAGGTACCCT